>VZTM01006550.1:0-63384 GCA_013400555.1 Jacana jacana | reverse complement strand
GTGAACCAGTAAGAGAATGACAGGAAACCTCTTCCTTATGGTGGCTTTCCTCATGCTCTGAACTCTCTGTGCCGGGGAATATCTGCAGTCAGAAACTGATGTGAATAAGGTCCTCTGCTTCCTCTTTTGGTTTCAGTTATTTCATGAAATGAAGAGGAGCATGGGCTCCTTGATGTTTGAAAGAAAGACTTTTGTCCTGCACTTGGAACCATTACTGTACAGTCATTGTGTTAGACAGAAGTGTAGAAACAATTTTCATTGTCCAGTCAGACTTTTTAGACTCCTTAATATTACTGCCTGTGTGGCAAATAGTTAAGCAAGAGCTTTTAGACAAACGCTTTAGGTTTGCCTAGGGAAATCAGTAGCTGTCCTGAAAATAAGGGTAGCATTTAGAACTGCAGGCATCTGATGTTCTACAGATACTAGTGAATAACAAAATTAATCCAATAATCTGCATTTCCTTAAAAGAGAAGCTGTTACAGATCTGACTTGCTGAATTAATTGATTTTGCATGTAAATGTAATCCCTTTCTAAAGACAGATTTGTTCCTAAGAATACAACTTGAAGTAATGAGGTTGCCTAAATCTGATGGTTGCACCTACCTCATGTTTGAAAGCTTCAGAGATGAAAGAGAAATTCATGATCGTTTTGCAGTCAGGTTTAAATAATTCATTTGCTTGCTTGCTTACTATTCAAAGCCTACTAATGAAGTGAAATATCTGTCACTGAGAAGAATTACCAGTCAAAAACATTAAATGGATCTAGGAAATACAACTCACTGAGCTTATTTCTGATCATCCCATTCCAATGCTATTGTTGGTCTTGTGGTTACTTTGTGGGTACTCTGTTGTCCTAAGTGCACCGTCCATTTGTATCGTTTACTCATTTGCTGTCCAAACAGACATAAGGCATAAGGTCTTTGAGGTGAACTGGAGAGGAGGTATAGATGAAGAACCGGAGCAAGAATTTTTCAGTAGTTCCTTTACTGCAGATATAATAAAGCTTCATGCATCTCAGAGCTCATCAACAACATGATCTTGTCTGTCTGGTGGGACTGCACGCTGGATGTCAGATTGGCATCAGTAACAGATCTTGCATGGCCTTTGTGAGGGACACGGTCATCCTCCATAAAGCCATATGAGTTTTAATTAAGAGGGAATGTGTCCATGGAAAATAGCACAATGCAATTCACTATCCTAAATTCAAAACAGAATTCTCTCTTTATGTCATCTTTTTTTCAGTGAGGAGACTTGGGTTGGGTTGTGGGGTTTTTTTTGTTTGGTTGTTTTTTTATTTTTATTTATTTATTATTTTAATGCTAGGAAGTCAAACCTGTTTCCTGAAAGTAGTGTTTGAAGGACTAGCATGCTGTAGATGTAACAAATGTAGCTAGTGATATGCCAAAACCACCAACACACATGGGTACCAGATGATACTTTCATAAAGTGGAGGCATAATCATAAAATGTCCAATGATGTATCATCATAGATTCCATTTTAAACCCTTGTATATGAAATTTCTTCCCATTTGGATGGACTTTGTGACACTGCACAGTTGAATTATTTTAGTCAGAGCGTGGATGGAAATGTTGATACAATTTAATAACTTCGTAGCCTTGAGGAAAACACAGTGGGAGTGTGATAATGAAAGCGTTGAGTCTGAGTTGTTCAGAAGTGACACTGTGAATGGCACAAGGAATGACTGGTTGCTTCACTAGATGAGGGTTACCTTATGAAAAGCTGCTTAAGATGGCAAGTTAGTGTCCGTCATATACAAGGGCACTGTCACTTTTTACATGTTTGCCATTGCATTAATAAAATAAGTGCACACTGAGCAGGAGAGTTTATGAGATGAAAATGAAGAGCAGAAAGAGTTTATTTTCTGCATCAAGATAATACTTGCTACCAACAGTTCAGACACTTTGGTTAAACTAAATAAGAAAAATCTTATACTAGAGAAGGTACAAACATGATTTCAAAGGAAGCATCAGGAAGTAGGGATGCAGTCAACAGATCTGAAAATACCCTAGAAATCGATGCCTAAAGCTACCTTCTCAAAGGCAGTTGGGAACATCTTTTGAATGGATTGATTTATTTGTATGTGGATTTGTAAATCTTATCGATAATGAGCTTCACTGAAAACAAAGAATTTTTGGAAGTCCTTAATCGTCTCCTCGGGAAACTGATGAAGCCATGTGCTGCCATGGCATTATGATTGTAATCAGTTTGATACTGTGTTAATTATAGCATAGCAGACAACGATGTTTTATTATTTGAGATACTGTAATAATACTTAGAAAAAACCTAGTAATAAAATTGCCTACTAATGGTCTTAATGCCTTCCAGAGGACGGGATGAGAATTGTAGAACTGTTTCCAACTGAAAATACAGTATGCAGTATAGTATGACTGTAATTTTCCCCAATAAAGTTTAGTGTCTGCCTCAGAGCTCACCCATTATTCATGGAGTTGAAAGCTAAAGTTCACAGTACCTGTTAGGGGGTTTAATGAGTGTTGTTCTCTATGTGTTATTGGTTCGAAAATGGGAACATAAGAATATGGTAGAAATATTTCATGTTCTTAATAAGTATGACCAGAATGAATCTGTGTCTTCATCACCAATTATTTTTTTTTGAGTTCCACAGCATGAACACTTCCCTTATTAGAACATTAAACAAGTCTTCTGCACTCCTGAGGTTTAGAAATAACAGTGGCTCTTGGTGTTGGCGTAAGCAAACTTTGTGAGGCTGTGGAGAGCAGTATCCTATCTCCCTGGCATACTGCTCAATTACTTCAGAGGTAGGCTTCCTTTCTCAATTACTTGTTTCAATATTTAGGAATTGCAAGATGTTTTTAAGAGAATGAAACAAAATTTGTTTTCTTTTTCCCTCAAGTTCCTGTTTTCTTTTTGACTATTTTTTCTTTTTTCCTTTTAATATGCAGTGGTTAAACATTAAAACTACAAGTGTGCAAAATAAATTTGAAGGAAGTTAATCACAGAATCACTGAATGGTAGGGGTTGGAAAGGACCTTTGGAGATCATCTGCCATAAATAGGGTCATGGAGAGCAGGCTGGACAGGAATGCATTCAGGAGGGTTTTGAGTATCTCCGGAGAAGGAGACTCCATACCCTCTCTGCTTCATTACAGTCTGTATCATAAGTACACTTCTAACTGCTTAGGTGAAACAGTATTATATTTTGCAATAATCACAGGAATATTTGCTGCAGTAAATATTTTGAAAGTATTTGTTACAGATGTAATATAGCACGTGTAGGGTTACATACTCAGGTCAGACAGGGATAAATGTGGGACTGCCCTATTGGATGGGAAGCTGTACGCCCATGTACTTTCCCGGTCTATATTCTTTTGTGGATTATAGTAATTTAATTTTACATTTCCAGCAATTAGTGCTCCAGCCCTCTGATCTTTTTAGTGGCCCTCTGCTGAACCCGTTCTAAGAGGTCCATGGCCTTCCTATGCTGAGGACTTCAGAGCTGGACACAGTACTCCAGGTGGGGTCTCACCAGAGCAGAGTAGAGGAGTAGAATCACCTCCCATGACCTGCTGACCACAGTTCTTTTGATGCAGCCCAGGATGGGGTTGGCTTTTTATGCCAGCTCATGTTGAGCTTCTCATCTACTATCACTCCCAAGTCCTTCTTAGGGCTGTTCTCCAGCCATTCTCCACCCAACCTGTGTTTGTGCTTGGGATTGGCACGTCCCAGGTGCAGGACTCTGGACTTGGCTTGATTGAACTTCATGAGGTCTTCACAGGCCCACCTCTCCAGCCTGTCCAGCTCCCTCTGGATGGCATCCTTTCCTTCCAGCATGTCCACCGCCCATGCATCTGCAGGCAGATGTGTTCCAGGGTATAAGCCTTCTCAGATGTTGGTGTCAGCTATGCTCAGAGAAACAAAACCAATTTGATTGAATATGGTCGGTACAGAAATAAAAGTGTGCTGCCTCACAGAGTAATATACATTGGAGATGTGAATAAATGATGCTGGTTTTGGCATAAATGAAAGCTATAGTTTTTGAGGTACTTAGAAAATTTCCCTGGATAGGCAAATTGGGAAGGCCATCAGAAGGAACTGTGAAAAATGACGGCCAGCATTTGGGCAGTTGATTCTGCCTAACAGTACTGTACTGCAGGGGGAAGTGAAATGATCTTTCAGCCTGATTCTAATTGGCCCTGATCAGAACATGCCTAATTTACCAATTGGAGTCATCAGGGAGGCACAGCATGCGCTGCTCGCCCCATCAGCCAGCACGTGTGCTCCACCTGAAGGACTTGCCATGGCAGAGGCCTGCTGCTGATGGCCGGGCAGTGATGGACATGCTCCCTGATCAAACAATATGTTTGACACTCGTGAGGGCCCCGCCGTGTTACAGTCAGCAGCAGTGCTGGGCAGACAGTCTGAGTGTCAGTGTATCACACTCTAGCAGTCACTGCTGTGCCTGTGCTTGGTTGCTCGTAACTGTGACTAACGTACACTGCTGTCTCGGTCAACCTAACTAGGAAACAGCTTTTAGGTTATGGTAGTCAGTAACCTCCCTGATTTACTTGGTTAGGTTGAAAAGCCTAATCTTCTGATAGGTGTGTTTGATCTTAATTGTATTTTACAGTTCCAAGTGCTGTGGAATTTGTGATAGCCCGTCTGAAGACTAAATTACCCTATTCTGTTTCATGCCAACTCTGTAATAGTTTCTATTCAGTGGGAGTTCAGGTTATCACATTAGTAACAAGAAGCTCACTTTCAAAGTAACACGGAATGAGGATATAATAAGTCGCATCTGAGAGATCAGTTCAAATGTTTTCACTGAGTAAGTTAACAATAAGTCATTAGAGAGTGCTTGAGAAGAAAACAAACGTGGAAGGTAAATTCAGACAAATTGTCTGAATTTCTGAGACAGTAACTCTTGAAAACCTCTTTTGATCATACCTACCTGAAACGATTTGCTAAGATATGACACGACGGCTCATTATTTAAAGAACATCCCTTTACATTCATAAATAAAAACTGCAGTCCGAAAGAAGCACCAGCGAAGGAATGCATTTACTGAAAAAGGAGGAAGAATACTTTGTAAGTCAGGTTTTTAAAGGTGTTTTTTTTAAAGATAAAGCTCATGCATACTTTCCCCGAGTTCAGGGTTGCATTATGCAACGCGCAAGGCAGAATACATGAATACGTGTTTCTGAAATTAAACCTGCATGCTTAATTTTCTGTGATTATGCTTCTGCAGTTTGGTGAGAAAGCAGAGTTAAAACAAATGTCTCTGGGTGACCAGAGGAAAAAAAATAAAAAACCCCAAAGGAATTGATTAATTGAGATTCTAGCTGAGTAGACTGTTCTGCTGCTTGGCAAAACCCTGCACAGTAGGGAAATTAAAGGGAGGCAGTGAAGAAGTTATTTTTCAGTGGAGATACTGTAAAGATCTCTGACCTCACCTCACGCTGACCATAACCATTAGCACAAAGCACTGCTGATCACCTGGGATCTGAAAGGCTGCATTTGTCTGGCACTGAACCTGGCTTTGCATGAGCTGGCTTGCAGCTACTGTGCTTCCCTCTGCTCACGTTTTATGACAGCCATGCATGCTACTGCTATAAATATCTCTGCATGGGGGTTTAGACATGGCCTTTATCTTGTTTTCCAGGCTTCTGGAGTTAGTTTGAAGAAGAGAAGGAAAACTATCTGTCTAGTGTGTTTTAAGCATTCGATCTTTAGTTTTCAGCACATTTAGAACTGTGGGATTTTGTTTAAAAAATAAATATAGTCCTCACCTCCATATCTGAAGCTGTCATTTATCATTTCATAAAGGTACTGTTGAGACATTAGTTTAGAGAAGAACATCAAAGACAGCTTTAGGTATGAATGTATTTAAATAATGTTGAAGAAAGATTTTTATCAAGCCATTGTTGTGTCAGATGATGAAAGTAATGAATGTATTTAATGGAAAAAATACATTAAAAAAGCTAATATCATTCTTTGAAGGTGATGCAAAGCATAATTACAGCTGGGGAATGAAAGGATAAATAAAACTGGTGGTTTGGAAAATTAATCAATAAAGAATCCTTTTTTAATATCAGAAGATTTACACTAATAGTTTTTTTTCTGCTTTTAAGAATAAATAAAAGTAATTTCATTTATTTATGGCACTTACAAATCTGGAATTAATTTGTTCAGCAATATAGCAGGGTTCCTTTGACATTCCGCTTTTCTTTCTTTTTGATAAGCTGCAATTATTGGGAAAGTTACAAAACTTTGTTGAGCATGGAATGTCTTGCAGGAGAGGATTTGCATTTGAGATATACCTTTTCTTCCACAGAAGAAAAAGGTCGTTTTTCTCCATTGAGAGAATTTTGTGGTTCAGGAGGTTAAAATTTGAGCCCAGTTAAATGAGGCCAGCGTGATTCTAACTGATATTGGGCACTATTTGAGACAGTGATTGACTGATATCTACTCAAATTTGTGGTAATTTTGTGGTAATAACATAAGAGAACTTCTTTTATGTCGCTAGGGTTTGCTCCCTTTTCCCAAGGCTGTGGCTTCCTCCTGTTGTGGAAGATGCTCCTGCGCATGAGAGGTGGTCAGTGCTATCTGCTGCTTCTACACTGCAATGTACCTATTGTCTTTTTTTTTTTTTTTTCACTAATTATCTAATAATTAGGGAATTACACATCATGCATATTGAGAAATGGGACAAGGAATTCTTCTGACTTATTTTATTTAAATACGGTTAGCTGCTGAAAGGAGAAGCTGTGTTCACTGTGTAGTTATTTGGGGTAGCAAATCTATTTTAAACAAGATCTGGAGTTACCTCCATTGTTAAGCAGCACTTGATTGATAAGCCACACCTCTTCAGCCACATGCCACTGCCTGTGTCACTCCCTGCCTAAGGTTTTATTACTTCTGAGGGTTTATTCTATGCTACCTAGCACTGCACTGAGCTGTGCATTTAAGTGTCCTGAGTTATTCTTTATTCTGGGACATAACAAGCTTTGCAGAGCGTGGATGAG
The DNA here is from genome assembly GCA_013400555.1 of Jacana jacana. Classification (NCBI taxonomy): domain Eukaryota; kingdom Metazoa; phylum Chordata; class Aves; order Charadriiformes; family Jacanidae; genus Jacana; species Jacana jacana. Next base: position 56,364 of record VZTM01006550.1, on the reverse strand, counting down.
GATAGAGAGGAAATTTTGTAGCAGGACCTTATCAAAGGCTACACTGGGTTTATAAGGTTGATACAAGGGACACAAAAGTGTACCTCTGAAACTGCTGACTTCAGTTCACAAAGCGGAGAAAAGGAAGTGCTCACATAATTACTTTGTAAGGGGAAGTATATATGGAGACACAGAGAGGAGTGATGTGAATATTCTCTGCTCTGTGTGTCTCTGTTGTTTTGAGATTAGATCAGAAGCTTTGTTTGAAGCCTTCTGCTTTTTGTTGCTTACAAGCTTGAAGACACTGGTGTACAATTGGAAGCACTTTGGGTAGTTAACTTGCCATTACATCCGAGGTGCAGTTGTTGTGAAAAATGCATACCAAATCAAAGCTAAAGCCACCAGTACAATGCCAGTGGCAAAGAAACTTCATGTTGCATGCTCCTGTTCTGCAACTGCACAGAGTCAAAGTCCATTACACACACGTACTCATCCACCCGCGGTGTAGAGTGTTTCCATTCTGGTAGGATGACTTTGAGGAGAGAAAGGAGAGTAGGAGGAAGGACGAAAAATTTTGATTGCTTTGCTCAAAGGTAAATTCAGGACTGGGAATGTGTATTCAAAATGACAGCAGGGAAAAATATATGCAATTGTAATTCCGGCTGTGAGATACCTGACTAGTACATTTCAGCGTTTAGGGCTGGTAGCTGTCATGGGCTTGAAGTATTTCATTTGCTCTGGTAGCTGGTGTTAGTTAATTTGGATGTCAGATATTGGCCTTAGCTGATATTGATCTTATGTGCATAGTTGTTTGGGTTTTTTTTTCCTCATGCTTAATGGATGCTTTTGAATTAATTTGCTTTCTAAATAATAAATCTTGGCAGGTCTACTTCCTATTATATAGTGTGCCATGTGTTTTTCTCTATCTAATGCTAGCTCATGTTCACCTATCTTTTAAGTGAGGTTCCACCTACCTGTGCTTAAAAGCTGACCCTTTGCTGAGGTCTAGGCAGTTTTATTTTAATGAAAACAGCACTGATACCTATAATTTTATATTTTTATGCAATTTTTACAGTATCTCCAGTTTGGCAGCTTTTGGTTGTCTGTAATCTTCTGGCATTATAATATCCATGTTTTTAATATGTTGGTAGTCACAGGTCATCCTTAAAATGCTGTTCACTGGACTGCAGCTTGGTGTTATGCTTTCAGTGCTTCATTCTGTAATGTTAGGCAGACCCTTTAATCTCCCATGCTTCTCATCCCCAGATATTTTTTTTAACACTCACAGGGTGTTAAAAAACCCAGAAACACTCAACTGATTTCCTTCAACTTTCCCTTCTTGAGTATCTCATACCTTTACTGGGTGACCACCTCCTTTCAAGTGACTTCAGTGAATCAAATGAACGAGGCTGTCTACAGTGTTAGATTTAAGATTGATGGTAGTCTTTCGTGTGTGATTGAGACCTGTTTTGACAAGCACTTTAGAATTTTATCTGTTATATGAAACTTTTAATTGAATTTCCTTTCACTGTGTGTCATCCTCATCGCTGGAAGTGTTCTGAGTACTTAATTAGAAAACTTTTAGTATCTGGTCTCTGTTGCTTCAATCCAGGAGTTGGTCTCAGTTCTGAAGTTGAATTTCATTTATAATCAGCTGTAAAAATTATACTTCTTACACTACAATTTATGCAGTGAAAGTTTGACAAAAACCCCTGGCCCACCATGGAATGACTCCTGCCAGTTGTGCATAAATACATACTTCCCCAGCTACTTCTCCCTGGAGTNTTTTTAAATTTGTGAGTCAATTTATTTTACCAGCTGGAAGAAAAGTATTGATTAAAAGTGGGGTCTTTGGTTTTAGTAGCATTGCATCATGTAAATAGGTATTTATAATGTGAATCATAGTCTTCTTTTTGAGACATGGGAAAGATCTGATGCATATTATCACACTGGTCAGACTTTTTTCTCTCACTTTCACCTACCTAGGAGGTCAGAAAATGCATATGGTGCTAACCCACCTTACACCCACCTTAGACTTTCCAGGCATATCTATCCTCTATAGATATGTATATCTATCCTGTATTTTTCCCAATATTCTCTTATTTCCTATTAATACCTGTGAGCCTCAACCTTTGCTTTAGAAGATGGGTGGCTGGCTTTGGAGACGTGTATAATATCTAAATCACTAGAGCTGTGCTTAGTACAGGAGGAAGGAGGATCTTAAGGAAGCTGGAAAATCTGGTTTGTTTGACTTTGATAGGATTAGGCAGAGAGAAAAATTGATGGACTGCTGACCATACTGTGGTGGTGTGCTTTTGTGGTGCTGCCTTGTAATAGGAAATGCCAGCAAAGGCTGTTTTAATTTCTGGTTACTTTTAGAAAGGTATTTATTATTACTGTCCTGGAGAACTTTTGTTGCCAGTAGCTGATCTTATAATATTTTGGAATTTAGGTAGTTCAAGCTAAATGATTTGAACTAATATTAAGAACTGTTTTGATGAGTATGGAGTTTGATCTGTTTGCTTTTTTGCAAAGCATTGTGACGTTTTGCTAAGACATGTGATGTTATTCAATACCATATTATATAGAGGATAGATACGTCTGATGCCAATTGATGGCAGTTTTGGTCAGATCTGGGCAGCTGGAAAGCCAAGCTACCCATCTGAATTGAAATTTCTTAAAACTTTTTATCTGTTGGTATAATAAAAGCTTGATATACCTGAAAAAGAAAACTGCTGGTTTTCACCTATAATTTTTGTTTGCTGCTCTCAGCTGCATTAGTATTCAGAAGCAGCCTCAACCATAAAGTATTTTAAGGTTTTTCAAACAATCAAACCCATTATTTTACTGAAAGAAGACACTGGAGTATAAAGTTAGCAATGTAAAATAAAATGTATAATTGCTGTCGTCCTTGCCCCCTTCAGAATTTCAAAAGAGCATGTCTTTGATAATGGAACACAGTGTCTTAAGAGTCTCAAAACCCAAAATGCTAAATCTTGTTTTCCCAATAGATTGCAAAGGACAAATGTCCGGTCATTTCAGCTAGAAAAAAAGGCATCATTAACATGACCCAACAATTGTAGAACATGTAGTGGAGGGTTTTCATACTTTTATAAAGCTAGGTCATTATCTGGGAAAACTTCAGTGTTTACATCTATAGACAGTGTTTGGATCCTTTGAATGGAGGTAGCTGCAATGGGCTCTCATGAACATACAGAAACCTATTTTGTGGCTCAAGGTGGAAGGTTTACTGTCACAGAGTCACCTGAAGGATAAACATCTCTGTGGCAGCTTAGGAGCACGACACCATGCCGTGAAGAAATATGATTGAAAGAGGAATGTAGATTCGTAAGACAGGAAGGTATACAAAAGAGTCCATGGGAAGACGTCAGTAGGCACTAAGAGTTGAGGTTGGCAATTGCAAAGGTATGTGTTTCCTAGCATTCCTTTGCATTAATGGTGGTGATAAACCAGGCTTTCTGGCTTTTTAAGAAAAACTGGATAAAAGATGTATCTCCTTGTTTCTCTCTAGTAGTATTCTTACTGTATTGTTTCTGTGCATATTTTCTAGACTTTTTTGGGTGACTCAGGTATTTTTGAATTTTATAAAAATTGTAAGCAAATTGTCTGAAGTAGCTATACATGTGATATAGCTTGAGTATAACTTGATATTCTCTAGGGGTTGATTGCTGGGTCCAATTCTGTTCACCAGCTTCATTTATGACTTAGATGATAGAAGTACCAGTGTGCATGAACACCTAATGGGAGGATGCAAAGAGGATAGAACCAGTGGTGTCCAGTGAAAGGCAATGAGACCACAAACTGAAATATCTCCAGATGCCCCTTCCAGCCTCAGGTATTCTCTGTTTCTGAGATTTGATGATTTTTATGGGATCTGGCTTCTAAGAGTAAGGTCCAGATAAAACTGGGCAAAAGATGTTGATTGAATAAGCACACAGAGTACTCGCTCTTTCCTCTGCTGAAAAGCAGACAAGGAACCACAGAAGATTTTGAGGGTTACATCGGGAGGGTATTTGGGAGGAGAAACAAACGTGTGAACTCTGTTCCTCTTGTCCCAGTGACAGCAATGGCAGTACAACACAAGGAGCATTCATTTTGTGCTATAAACCACTCAATGTTTTGACTAACACCTTCTAACTCGGCTAACTACACCAGTGCTCCCTGGAATCTCCAGTTTTTACATGACTGAAAGTTGCTTTTTCAAATGAGATGGATTTTTAATTAGAATTATGTTCATTTTTGAGTGGTATAATTTGTCACAATGTGACCTCATATTTCATAACTTCAAAAGCTGCCTAATTCTAATTTTTCCCACTCTAAAGGAAAAAAGCCGAAGGTCCAAGAAAATGTATGCTGGGAAGTCACTGACATGACGGATTTCAATATCTCTAAGTAATTAGTTAAGTTATGCTTGTCTCTTTCATTAAAAGCACCATTAGACAGCCAGATGCAAAGGATGACTGTGGTAAATGGTTTTCCAGGTAATTCTTGATAATGTTAAATGTGGTTGTCATTTCAATTGATCACTATGCATCTTTTCTTAAATATCCATCCATCTACTTGAGCTGCCTACTCAATAAATTGTATGTGGAAATCATTAGGATAATTTAAAGAGAAAGAATTCCCCCAGTTTAACCAGCTGCAGAATGTTTCCTTTGTTTCTGTGGGGGTTGTGTAGTTGTCTCTCCTGAGATTGCTGAAAAAGTCTGCATGCCAGACATTTCTCTCTCCTTTGTTTTTTTAGCCCATTTCTTCCTATTTGAGGTGACTTTGGGAAATGAAGTGTACAATCAATGTGCTGAGTAGCAAGTGGTGAATCTGTGTGAAGAGCTGCACGTTGCCCGCAGTCTCTGTTCCTGCTTCCTCTTTGTTTCGGTGGAGAGAAGCTCACAGGAAGGTTGATGGGGCACTGATTGCTGTCTCCTAGCACAAGGCTGAACTAGAGCACACCTTCCTCTCTGCAGCTCTGTGCATGTTTTGCCATGTGAAAGCCCATAGTATTTGAGTTACTCTTTGGGTGGTTTTGTTTTCATAACAGTTTCACCCTGTACAGAGGCTGGAGTGGGAAATGGACTAAATTAAGGATTTTTTCAACTTGACTTTTTGAAAAGTGGTTGGTTTTCAGTCTAGCTATTGCACTGGAGAGGTGATGTGCTGATAAAGAATACAGGATGTGATATTATGGCTGTTACTGAGTGCTTAGGTGACACTGGCAGGGGTGGAGCAAGAAGAGACATCACGGCACAGTGACATTCCCAGCCTGACAGCAAATTCATGGATGGGCACCCCCTAAGTTGAATGTGCACATTGCTCCTATGGTGATGATTGCGTTGCCATGATCTCTGTAATGTATCTTACAGCTTCCAGAGGTAAGGTGCTTGTAAATCCTCCGAGCATCTCTCAATGCGTCTTCCACACAGTATGTCTGCAGACTGTAGCGTGCTGTATCCCGTTTGTCTCGTCTGCATGACAACCAAGCCTTCACTCACTCTTTAACACTTCTGAATTCCTCCATTTGTAAGACTAGGCTTTCTGCATTTTCTTGTGAGGAACTCTTGGATGTGTAGTGGTGGTCGGGGGCTGCAGTCCTGTAACTTCTAGCTGGGTTAAAGACTCTGGCTCTACTCTCTACTGCTGCTTATGCTGCTTTGGTTGAACCTAGAAATTGTAGGCTGCTTTCGGTCCCATACTGTGATATCAAAGGAAAGACAGTTCTCTCCTGGATTGGAGCTGTCATCAGTGCTCAGAAATTTTCCATTGTTTCCTTTCAGAATAGGCTGTCTTTCTCACTTTTTGCCTTTATAGTTGGCTTTTCTTTTGACAACCTTTTTCCTTTTATCTAACGGTGTTTAAGCAGGTAAATACAAGACTCTTTGAATAGTGTCTTTTATTAAAACAAACTAACCTAATTAACTCATCCTCCAGTTATGTGCTCCAGTAATCATTTAATGCAGACTCCTTACAAATAGTGTTATTACAGATAGGAAGAACCAGCATAAATCAGAAATGTCAGATGTTTTTTCAAAGAGATTTTTCTTCCCCCAGATTTTAAAGGAGTCAGTATTCTGAGTGTCTATTATACATCTTATTTCTTCAACTTTGTTAGCTAGGAGCTGATATTCAAAGGGCCTTTAAATTGGAGAAAGCAGTAGTAATAAATTAAGTTTGTTTAACTTGTTTCAGTAAATTAAGCACTTTACCCAAATGCAAAGTTATAAGCAACTCATCCAAGTTCCCTTACCTGATAGTTTATAAAGTGTTTTCTAAATATTTAACATTAGTTCTACCCATATGCCTTTGAAACACTAGAGTTAGGAATAACATTCTTGGATAACAGAAAGCTAAGTACAGTGGCCCATAGGGATAATCAAATGGGGAAGATACTTCTTTTGGTTTAAAATATCCTAAAGTAAGGTATAGGGAAAAGAAAGAGAACAGCCTAATAAAGGTGAGTAATAGTAGCTCCTTCTGTGAATATTTGACTCCCCTTGAGTGTACTAGAAGCTTTCAGTGCTGTCAGACCCTGCATGGGGGTGTGCAGAGAGCTGCAGGCTGGTTGATTAAATACAAGAGGAACAGAAAGCTGAGTTTAGGGGGAAATAAAGAGTTGCTTGGGATTACAAGTCTGGAGCAAAGTATAGGGGGAAAACTGAGGCTGGCTATGAAAAATGATTTAGAGAGCTAGACTGTGAAGAAGAAGTGGTGAAGAGCGGGCAGTTTAGGACTGAAGCTAGTGATAATGTAGCTGAGACTCAAGTTCAAGATAAGGGGCAGCTGTAAGCAGGTAGCCGAGGGTGTGCTGAGTGCCTGGTGGGGGAGCCTGTCTGCTGGATTCAGATAAATTAGGAATAGGAGGGCAGAATTGTGGTGAATGGGTAGAAGAGTTGTATCCACTAAAGTTTGCTTTCTTTCTGAGCTCTGAATGGACCATGAGATTTCAGAGAGTTGCTGTTCCTCCATTGTCAGGAAACCTCCATCTCAGGAAATACTTGATTTTGTTGTCCCTCATATGTTTTCGGTAGATACAAATCCTTTAAGAATGGAACATTATAGGAGAAATATCTCTTTCCTATTTGCCAGATTTTTATTTCTCAAGATACAAATATTCCCTGTGACCATGTGTATTTCAATGAAATTTGGGAAGCCTGGAAGGTCTTTAGGCTCCTTATACTTTCTTCTTTCTGGCTTCCCCAAACTTGGGGTTGGCAAGCCATCTAGCTGATGAATGTGCTGTAATCATTATGTGGATATTCTTACTTGGTCACTCTGTGGCAGCTTCCTGAGCCATGAAAGAGCTCCCAGGGTTGGCTGCATCATAGCAGTGCCCCTGGTTTTATGTGACTATTTGCAAAGTTCTTTTTGAAAAAAGGCTGTCATTTGGACACAATTTCTTGTGAACTTGAATTGGGTAGAAAATCCCACAAACATGAAATGTGTGGTGGTTTTTGGGTTTGGGGTTGGTTTTTTCTTTGGTTGGTTTTGTTTGATTGTTTGCTTTTCCTCTTTTTTTTTATTTTGTTCCTTTTTTTTTGTTTTCCCCTGTTATTCTGAACAATTCAAAGGAACTCTTCCACACAGTGGAGCTACTGTCATTCTATGATAGAATGTCCCAGTTTGAGTGACACAGGACTAACTTCTCTTTGAATGCTTGGGAAAACTGCACTTTTAGAAGTCTAATGTCTGAATTCATGAAAAGATTTACTTTATAGCCAGCTAGGCTCTGTGAGATTGAAGGTCTCAGTGTTTTTTAACCTTGCCAGGTGCGGGGATGAGGAGGAGCGAGGCCTGGGCGCTTGACCCAGGCTGGCCAACAGGGTTATTTTCATACCATGGCTGTCACGTTCAATAGAAGAATCAGCAAGTTTGCTGCACAGCTCTCTCTTCCTTGGTGGTGGTGGTGGTTCTGAGAGCTCCTTGCCCCAGTGCCAGACCCCTGAGCCCTTCCCTTTCTCCTGAAGCCATAGTGCTCACAGCATCCCACACTGGCTGTCCCTGCTGGGAATGCACAGCTTCCTAAGGATGGAATTGGATGAGTATAATTCTTGCATAGCTTATATTAGCATCAGGATAAATACTGGTTCTTAAGTAGTATTGTTAATTACTTAGTATTATCCTATTAAATCTATTTATATTTCAATGCTCATGTTTCCTTGTTTTCTCCCTTTCCCCTGCCCAGGTGTGGGGGGGTCATGGGCTCATAAAATGATTGTCTAATGAACAATAAATTGTTACGGGTTTTTCAAACAATAGCTGGAGTACGAGGGGGCTATTGTGATAGATCATCTGTCTTTTTTGAAAGTCATGCGGTGGATTAATATTGCTTCTAATTATTGCCCTAAGGATTTTCATCTTGCCTTTCTGCTCCTTTGTAACACAAGGTAGTTACTCAAGCCATACTTCTTACCAACAGTTAAAAAATGCCCTTCTCATTTTTCAGAGTAACGGCTTGAAATTTTTGTAGAAATATCTTGCAGAAATGCTGAGCAGTTATAACTGAAGTCAAAGAGAGTGCTGGTTTGAATGGGTGAAGTACCACATTGCAATCACCTTCTGAAAAATCATTTGCTAGAGTTATCAAGTTGGGTGTGAAAATTAATAGGATTTTTTTCCTTCTTCTGTCTATGCCTCAACTGTCTGTAAAATGGAGTGATACCATCTTTCATTTTGCTGGCCATTTTAGAGATTGATTAAGTTCTGTGAAGCAGTCCTCTGTTCTGAAAAGAGCCATTGAAAGTTCAAGACAAACCAAGAGAGTGAACAGGTTCATCACGGGTTTTTAACAGTTGGTAACAAATATTGACCAGCCAGTCATTAATAACTGTTCATTTATCACATGTACTTAATGGCACAGAGTTTCTGAGAGGGGGGGAAAGGCAGTCATTTAGCAACTGCATAATGGATATACACAAGTGAGGTGAATTCCTGGTTGAGTCGAGCACCCTAACAATGATGGGTTTTGACTTGGTATGAGTTTGACTGGTGTTAAAATCACATTCCTTCAACGTTCTTTTGCCTTCAAAAGGCAGCTGTAAAAGTAAGTACATTGAGGCCTTATTGAAGATGATGGAAATCTTTTCCTCTAGCTTTTCCCTCATCTCTGATGAATGAAACACTATATGAATATGAGCATGATTAGCTTGAGTGTCAGCTTAGAAATGGAGAAGCTTGTTCCGTTATTTCTCCGCTGCAGTGTCATGCTGTGGCTGTTCTCATGTGGCACTCGGGTTGTGTTAGTTTCCTGATCGAAGTCTTTACCTGTGATCTTGGTGTCTTTTCAGAATTCCTGATGTTACTGCATTATTGCATTCCCCAGGAATGTGCTTGAGTGACAGGTAGCTCTTTTCAATGCTTCTGCCAAAACCCCAGAATGGATTACATTGGTCTTGTATCATGCATTTGGCACGTTACAGTTACTGTGGTTGGAACAGCAGTAAAAATCCTCTTACTGGACACTCATCAGGTTGCTGTGATTATCCATAAGTGCTATGTATTTTAAATTTTGTCTGGTCTATTATACTTAGAAATTAGTTGTCTCAATTTTTTTTTTCTCCCCAAAAATGTGTTCCCCTTTTTTGTTTTTGTTTTCTTTGGTTTGGTTTGGTTGGTTTGTTGTCTTTGTTTGTTTGTTTTTTTAATGAAAAACAAAACCAATGCAATTGTTTGGGAATTAAAAGGGTTGCAAACAAATAAGGAACTAAGCATTTGAAAGCAGGTTGCTCTCTAGGTGATGTATGTGGCATGCCTGAGTGCCTCACAGGTCATCTTACTTCTCAGGGATACACTTGGAGGTGCAGCTAAAGCATCCTAAAGCAGAGTAATGCTAATTACATAATAAAGGTCTATCATCTCTCCAGACAAATAATAATGCTGTCAATAATGGTTGTTGCAGGTTGAAAATCTTACAGATTCTAATGCTGTTCCCTTTTTGCACATGAGTTCTTTGTGGGGAAAACTGTCTCAAGTTCCCTGTACTACATATGCAATGTATTTCTTGATTTGTTTTGCCATCAGTTTCTTTCTCTCTCCCTCTCTGGGGTAATTTCTTCCAAAGTCTACATCTCACTTTGTTCATTGATGCCTGACATCATCTTAAATTGAGTTGTGACCAAATAGAATTTCTTGCTTTCCTTCCTTCCCTTTTTTTTCCTGTAACTGTCAAAAATACATGGTTCTTCTCTGTTTTCAACCCTGTCTTTAAATTCCTCCATTTACCCATACCGTAAGAGGAATGGTATTATTTCCAAGTCAGATTATTTAATAATTTTAATATTTTCATTTATAGCTAATATTAGTGGAGTCTGATGTGTTGCTAAACAAGTTTTACTAAAAAATCCTGTACGTGTATCATAGATGTTATTGAAACTGGTGATGAAAGCAAAGAAAAACGGCAAGAAAACACTGTCTGTTGGGGTGGAACAGTATTTACCTGTTACCTGTTCCAATTTCCAGCTGCAGAAAATGTTAACTTGCATCTCTCCAGCTTTATCTACCGGGTAAACTGTGTTATCACTGTCGGTGGAACTGTGAGCTTCTACGGTAGTAGAAAAATGGAAATTTCAGAGAAAATGGAAATAGGTTATAATAATGTATTTCACCTGATTGCTTAATAGTCCTTTAATTCTGAGGTAGAAAATGAGGTGGTCGAGTTTACCTGCTATACCTCTCTTCTGGATATACAGCAATGTTTTGTTCTGATGTTCCCAGTTCAACAACACTAACAGATTGCCAACAAAACTATTACTAGTTTTATGTAAAGGGAATCAGTAAAACCGTGTTTTGTTTTCAAGAGTGATTCCTAGCCTTGTCCATAGATAACCTTGCTGCAGTTCTGAAACAGTACTTCATCATCAGATTCTTCATGGAGTGAAGACACCAGAGGTTGGTAACTGCAGTTCAGTAGGTAATAAACACAGTGTGAAATCCACTGATCATGACAATCGGTAAAAATTATATTCTTAGCCTGGATTTGATCCAAACAATTCTACTTTAATCAGTTACGTTATTATAATTTTACATCAATAAGCCCAAAACTTGCCATTTTTCATAAGCAAAACACCGAGTCACAAATTCATCTTTTTCTTTATTGTAGTGATAATACTGTTGTAATGATATTCGATACTGTGTATGGGACTGCAGAGGTGTCCCCTGGCAGAGTAAAAGAAGGTGGTGATGGCTGCCTACCTCCTCAGGTGAATAATTCCCATATAGTGTTACTATAGAGCTCCTGTTTTTGTTGTTTTCTGGCCATTCAAATTTGTGCATTACCTTAAAATATTAGATATGGGCCTGTTGGAACAAGCTCAGAGGAGGGTCATGAAGATGCTCAGAGGGCTGGAGCCCTACTCTTATGAAGACAGGCTGAGAGAGTTGGGGTTGCTTAGCCCGGAGAAGGAAAAGCTCTGGCGAGACCTTGTGTGGCCTTTCAGTACTTAGAGGGAGCCTACAGGAAACAGAAAGGGAAAAGCACAGAGGGGTGGTCCCACCTGCAGGGAGGTGTGGACAGGAGATGTGACCCCAACCTGACCAACGGGAGTATTCCATCCCATCTGCCCAATGCTCAGTATAAAAGCTGAGGGATCTAAGGGTCAGCTTTGTATATATTGTATCTATTTCTTTATTTCCTTTTTAACATTAATATTAGTATTTTTTTAGTTTAGTTCATTCTAAACACCTAAAACTCTTATCTCTTTCCCCTTTTTTTCATGGAGTGAGAAAGTGGGTCAGAACATCTGTGGCTGTCATAGGCCAATTCAGTCTAAACCACGACAGCTGGGGACAGAGCTTTTAGCAGGGCATGCTTCAGTAGGACAATGGGTAATGGCTTGAAAATAAACAATGGAAGATTTAGACTAGATGCAATGAAGACATTTTTCAGGATGAGGGTGATGAAACACCAGCACAGGTTGCTCAGAAAGGAGGTAGATACTCCATCTCTGGAAAAATTCAAGGTCAGGTTAGACAAGGCTCTGAGGAACTTGGTCTAGTTGAAGACACCTCTGCGCGTTGCAGAAGAGTTGGACTAGATGACCTTTAAAGGTCACTTTCAACTCAAACTGTTCTATGATTCTATTAATACTCTCTGGGAGATCCTCCCATCAGTTGTGTTCTCAGACTCAGCCCTAGATTGTGCCATAGGAGCACGTTGCTAGCATTTTCCCAGGCATCCAGAATGATACTGGTATTTTTGTTGTCTTTGGAGGTAGTGGTGGTGGTTTTAACTGTGTGTAGCCATATGCCAAATGTAAGATCATTTGCTGCTCTTGACCAAGGAATTGTAGAGTCCCAGGTACATCCTTGCAGAGATTCAGTCCCTCATGGTCCCATCTTGCCCTTACAGAAGGAATCCCCTGAAGCACAACTTACTTGACAACCTTCTTCCTTTGAACTGCCAAGAAAACCAGGACAAGGAGTTCTGTTCATACTTGATCTTTTGTGGTAATGAAAGCTGTTGTGCCCTTAAGATTACCAACCAGGTCCTCTGTACCGTCCAGAAATCATATGTGGGCAGAGCAGCCATTTTTCCGGTATTTCCCACGTGGAGCGGTAGCTCCAGTTGTCTCCCAGCCCATGGAGTCAAATAGCTGGCCAAATTACTGGTTTCCAATAATTGTCAAATAGCCGCTTGTGTCAGATAACTCCTGCACATGTGCATTATTGATTGACTACCCATGAGCTTGCACTGGAAGTCTGAGGAGTGCTACAGAGTACCACAGATTTATTGCTTTGGTCATTGGGGCAGGAAATACTCGGAGGATGTGATACATCAAAATCCCTTTGCAGACTGTCTAGACATGGAAAGCTGAGATTGCATTATATGTGTCTGAATCTCTGTTATTTAGAAGCCTAAAAGAAGAAAACTGTGAACTAAGCAAATAGCTTTGGGAAGTCAGGGATTAGGCACTATCGTCTACTTGCTTTAATTTGGCCTTCTTTATCCTCAGAAGTATCAGAAGTATCTGCAAACAATAGTCTCTCCCTGAGGTAGCACTAATTAGTCTCAGTGTGAATTAAGAGGTCCTAAAGAGCACCTGAAAACTCTGCAATACAGAGGGATGACAAAGTCTGCAAGTCTTGGCCCTGGGTCATGCTTTCCTAGCCCACCTACGGGCAACAGCATGGAAGATGAGGTGATTTATCTGTTCCCATTGTATTTAAGCCTAAAAATACCATAACAGCATTGACAAGCTATTCAGAAGTCTTAAGCATTGACTTCTTTTCTTCTAGGTTTTCAGGATGCTGACAGTCTCCCTGCTGATAGTTTGATAGATTGGATGTTTTCTGCAACTTTCCTTACCAGGTTATTCTACCCCTCTCCAGGCCCCTTCTTCCCTCCCTTGATTTTTGTCAGATTTACATCTGTTTCTTTAGCAGGCTGCTATAAAAATGTCTTCAAGTCCATTTACAATGTATGCTTAATATCAGCTTCAGAACACTGAGCAGAATGCAAAGTGACCAAACTGTTTTGAATAGAGTAAACAACTCCAGATTTTTAAATTCACCAGAATCCTTTTTTATTTCCTCACTGGAGAATCCCTGTCTGTGCATTGTTTGTGCTGTGCTTTGCCGAAGGATGTGTTTGCATACTAAGGGATTTGATTTGAATAGATGAATGGCCCTATGTATTTTGTGTTTTCCCTCCATTTTCATAATTTTAGCAGGAAAAAAAAAGTGCAAGGGCAGTTTCAGCTGAGTAATTCAGCATCAAGCTTTAGTTCTTCTGCGTTGTATAGGACAACGCGACTCAAGTAGGTGGCAGAAAGTGTGAACTGGAGAAAGATCAGAAGAAATAGGAACTTAAGAAGATGATCTCCTTTGCAACTGTGCAACAGTCAATAACGACAAATTAGTTCCAGCTTGAGTGACAGACAAACCAACCTCAGGTGTACTCTAAAAAGGAACTGTAAAAACAGGCTGCATATTAGTCATTCCAACTGTCATCTTTGTATAATAGACTCAAAGAATTGGGTTCTCAGATGCTAGCAATTGTTTTTTTCTTTTTTCTGTCAACGTTGTGGTACTCGGGATTACATGGCAGTAAGAACAATAGCTGCATGAAACATTTACTGACCTGAAAGAGGGCTTTTTTGTTACTGAATTCAGACTCTTTGTACTCCACTAAAATTCTTCCACACCTTCAATGGTTATTGAAGTTGCATAGGAAATAAAATCTCTACTTGGCATGGCCTGTTCAGAAGAGGTTGAGTTTTGTTGCTTTTTGCTGCCCTTCTGGAGATACGCGATGGCTAAGGGACAAACTACAAACACAGGTAAAAGAAATCACTTTCCGACATCTGTTTTCTCTGAATGACCTTGAGTTGCACATGGCAAACATTTGTGGGAACAGTCAGAAATTTGAACTTTGGTTTCCAACTCTTAAGTGTAGATGAGAGGGGAGAGTGACAGGTTTTGTAAACATATCATTTGTCCTAAGTGTCTTTTTTAGGGCAGGCATTGTTTCCTCTCAGTCTGAGCTGTAGGTGCTTGTCTATCATCGCTACAAGTGGAGTCCTGCATAATAAGCTAAGTTGTTAAGCAAAAAAGTTAAGTCCAAAACTCATTTGGAAGATTAGCTTGTTGTAAATTGATAATTTAATGGTAGAAATAGAGGATGATAAATATTGATGATTCTCCTTGTTCTCTACAAATTTGAAGTTTCACTTTCTAAAGGTTGGGTGTTTGTTAGTTGTTCTCTCCCAGCCCTGGAAAAAGCAGCCAAATTATCTCATTTTCTTTGTTCAGGAAATGTGGTTATAGATTCTAGTTCAATGGAATTTCTCAACTGCAGTTAGATCACGTGGTTCAGTTCTGCTTATTTCATACTAAACTATTAAATACTGGAAGGTCATTGAGGCCGCTGTTTTCAAAAATGGAATCTGGGCTGTCAAGTTATAAAACAAAGTGGGGTTTTGTTTGGTTTTTTTTTAATCAAAAGAAAATATTCATAGTTGTTTGTCTCAGTTGAGAGAGTAGTTTTGGACCAGTTAACTGTACAATAAAAAAAAAATTCAAGATTTGCTGATTTTTATTGTTTCAGACGCACTCTAAAGAACATCAGTCAAGACTGTAGATCTGTTCAGTCGTGCTGTACACCTGACTTGTGTAAGGAAGTAAACTGAGCTCTAGTTTGGACCCCTTCTTCAGAATCTGTGACAAACAACTGGTTTTACAAATAGCAAAGTTGTGAGTGCTTTTTGAGAATTATATTTGTATTCTCTCTATTTCTAGGGTAGTTATTAGCTATAAATACAGATCTGCACAAGTTCTCTGTCACAAATGTTTCCAATTCTACATCAGTTCACCGTGTGATGTTCCTTAGGTCTTATTTCTCCCTGGACTTCCCTTTACTTATCGTGGTCTGTGTTGACGTGAGCAAGTAGCACTGTCCAATGGGAATGGATTCATAGAGGAAATCAGTAGGTTCTCAGGACACAGTATTTGTATCTTATTCTGGGAGTTACACTTTGGGTTAGGTCTGGCCAGATCCCACAGACCAGTCCCAGTTACAGAATGGGATGCATTCAGTCTGTTTAAGGAGCACACCTTCCAGTACTGGTTCATTCCAAAGGGATCCCATTCATGCTTGTGGGAAGGGAGGAAGATAAAGATAAGTGGATTAGCTGCAAAAGCACACTCCTGATCAAAAGTCAAATTATAATGTAGATGCACAATCTGTTTCCCTTGTTTTACTCCAAAACCTCAAAGTTAGAGAAACAAGTAGACACACAAATTTACATACCCAGTTTGTAGCAGGCAACTAATAGCTGACAGAAGCTTCGTGCAGTTCTGCTGCTGGATTTGACTCTCCAGTTTAATTTGTCAGGGAAAAGTTGTACTTTTTATCTGCAACATTTTCAGTGTGAATTTATCACAGTGTTTGCAGGAGGGACAGACTAAATCAGACAGTTTATGCAAATTTTTCTCCAGTGTTTTACCAAGCTCTGACCAAATAGTAAAGCTGTCACTGTTAAAAATGGAAATTTATGGAGAATAAACCCTCAAAAAATCCCAAGGTTTGAATTTACTTTCTTAAGGAAAACATTGAAATTGCCATGTTGGATTTCAATGTCAAGGGCTGTGTTGGTGGTACAAGATTGCACTGTGTTCAGAGACCGCTGGGAGGCAGTTTATTCCACATGAGCAGCCTTGCCTATCTCTGATCTTTGAATACCGTGACAGCTTGGGTCTAGTTGTCAGGTACCAGGCAGTGACACTTCTTAGGTCTTCCTGTGTCATGGTGGAAACCATCAGTTCTGTGAGCCTCTCCTAAGGACAAGGACAGACTGCATGTTGCTCTTCTCAAGGGTGGGAAAGGTATCTATAGCCTTTGCTTATCTTGTGGTGACACATTCTTGCAACATTTTTCATTCTTATGGATTAGTGGTATCCAGCAGGATTGTAATTGATGTTGGTTTTTAATTTTAATTTGTGTGTAACTGTAAAGCTCTGCTGCCTCTTAGACCTGGTAAACAATGTAGGCATCTCTGTATTAAATTTTCAACACATTATTATGATGTTGCTTTGCAACTTAGCAGCATTAAGCCTCAGAGTTTGACTCTGGGTTTTATAGACTTTATTATTTTTATGTCAATTTTACCACCAGTCCATTCAGTTGGAATTAATGAGGACTGAGAATACATCTAACGCATACTTTGTAGTAAACTGCTGAAATTACTGCTCAATTAATTTGTTGCCCACTGTAAGTTTTTACTGGATCAGCTATGCTGTGTCTAGTGATTATAAATTTAATAGTTTTGGTAGACTGCACTGATGTTCTCTTAGGAAAATGATGGAGTGGTCTAGAGCAAATGCATCATAGTTTTCCTGGTTAGTGCACACCCACAGTTTCTATGTTCCTCCTTGGCTACTATCAGGGACTGTTTTTTGGGGTGGTGGTCGCTGTTGTTGGGGGGCCTGTTTGTGTAGGGGGAGGGAGGTTGTATTTTTCCTTGTATTCAGGTGGAATAAAATCATCTATGTCTTACTGAGTCAAATATGAAATGCACATAGGCTTTTTTTTTCTAGTTTTTCTGTTCTCATACCTTTAAATAAAAATTTGCCTAGTTCTAACAGCTGTCTCCTAAACTGATAATAGGAGCTGGAAATACATAGTGCTAACCTTAATTACATGCTTCAGGCTCTCATCTTCTGCGGCAGCTCTGTCAAATGCAGACTATATTTTGTCTGAGATAGGAATGTTTAATCAGATCAACATGAACAAAGTCAAGCTGAGGAATTTGCTCTACTGAGTTTTTATTAATGTGTTAGAAAACTCATGTGCAACTTGCCTATATTGCAAGTGCAACTGGATAAATGGTCTTCATATTTCTGCAGGAATGGAATGGTGTCCTTGTTAGGTCTTTCCTAGCAAAGTTGCTCCCAATAGTTCATTGTTATTTTCATAGAATTGTAGAATGTGGTGGGTTGGAAGGACCTTTAAAGGTCATCTAGTCCAACTCTTTGGAGTGAGCAGGGACATCTTTAACTAGATCAGATTGCTCAGAGCCTCGTGAAGTCTGACCTTAAATGTCTCCAGGGATGGGGCCTCCACCACCACTCTGAGCAACCTGTTCCAGTGTCTCACTCCTGACACTGTAAAGAACTTCCTCCTAATGTCTAACCTAAACCTTCCTTGCTGTAGTTTAAAGCCATTTCCCCTCATCTTTTCACTGCATGCCCTTGCAAACAGTCCCAGTCCCTCCCCATCTCTCCTATAGCCCCCTTCGGGTACTGGAAGGCTGCTCTAAGGTCTCCCCTGCTCTCTCAGCCTGTCCTTGCAGGAGAGGTCCTCCAGCCCTCACAGCATCTCAGTTAATAATGGTTTGCCTTAAAAGATTACCTTCCTCTGCCATCTCCATTCTTCAGAAAACTAAGGTGCTAAGTTTACTTGGTAGGCACACACAATTTATTATACACTTAGTTTTAAAATCACTCTTTCTGTCATGTTACATTTTTGAAACAGCTATAATGAGATTTAATGGTGAAATGCAAATAAGAAAATGAATCAGTTATTTTCTCTGAAAAGATTAGGGATGTGCACAATTCCTGTGTTGACGTATGACCCTATAGATTCAGACTGGGAACAACAATGTTTCATGACACAGCCTAGTCAACCAACTGGAAATGAGAGCCAAGCACTACTTAGAAGGAGTGTAGAGAATGTAAGGGACCAACAAATAGTCCTCTGCTGTCACAGAGAAGGACACACGCGCACACAAATTTGGCAATTTGCATTAGGGTAGTGGTTGTGCCGCCTTCCTACTGTCCTCTGGAAAGGCAGTTTCAGAGCTTGACGTCATTATTCATTAGCAACTGTCTTCAAGTGTTCAGCCTCAGTTTACTCATGCCCACTTCACAAGCTTCTGTGCTTATCTCAGTATTTGTCTACTATTTTCTTTCCCTTCTTTGGGGTTACCTAACCCTGTACATCGAAAAAATAATCATGCTCCATTTGCAAACTTGCTTTGTTTGGCTTAGGCTGTCCAGTTTTCTTCCCACTTCTTTTCTGACATGGGAAATTTGTTTTTTTGGTCATCCTTGGAGCTTGCCTCCACATTTATTCTGGTTGGAGGTTTGTAGGTTGATTTTTTTAAATATGGATAATTGGAATCGGATGCCATGTTTCAGATGCAGTCTCTCCCACACAAGGGGTTTTGTAAAAAGGTTTAATAGCTGTCTGTTTCTATCAAAACACTTCTCCTGATGCATCTTAGAGTTTCATTTGCCTTCTTCACAGCTGCATCATGCTGGTGATTTATAGTCATCCTGTGATCAATAAATACAGCCAGGCCTTTTTATCATTTTTAGCTGATGTACTCTCATTTTATATCATGGATTCATGTTAATAGTCCCTTGCCCTTGTTCTATTACACTTCATTCCATTTCAATTACAAACCTCAAAGCCACCTAATTTTTCCCGGATAATATTCTGTTCCTCCTTTGTCTTGATGTCTCCCAGCTTCATGCCATCATCCATTTTCATTGTAACAAGTCTACTTGTTGTGCTGAAGCCATTTAATAGAAGCATTGTAGAAGACTTAGCCACGAGGAACTCTGGTTTCCTGCCTACTTTAGTTTGCTTACACGCCACCCTTTAGCTAGTTTCTTGCTCGCTTAGTTAAGCCTTCAGCCATGTGGTATGGTTGGTTTGTAACTTACTGTGTATTCAGTGCTGCTACTTTAGTGTCTGAGATGGAATGGCAAGAGAAAGACGGTAGCAGAGACTGGGAAACCAGCAGTTGTCTTCTAGGTTGCAACAAACATGGTACAACTGCTTTGGTTCCTTAAGAAAATACTCCTTATTTCTGTCATTGCTGAGGCTGGTTACATGTTTGCTCCGACTGGTTTGGCCAGAGGATGCTTATGCTTTAATGCAGATTCTGTGGTGCCCAGGGAAGTGGTGGAGTCCCCATCCCTGACTGTGTTTAAGAATAGATTGGATGTGGTGTTGAGGGATCTGGTGTAGGGGAGAACTTGTAGAGTAGGGCAGATGGTTGGACTAGATGATCCCAAGGGTCTCTTCCAACCTGAATGATTCTAGGATTATTATTAGGTATTATTAGGATTATTAGGTAAAGCTCTGCAGGGGGGTGTCCCCAGCCAGCCACCCCCATGGACGCTTGCTTGCTGCCCTCTGCTGCAAGACAGGGTAAAAAGAGATGGAGAGAAGAATCATGGATTGAGATAACATCAGTTTAGTAGGTGGAGCAAAAGGTGTGCACACAAGCAAAGCAGAAAGATGAATTTATAAACACTCTTCCTGGAGAGGCAGGCATCAGCACCTGTAACACAAATGCTGTAACTGCAAACATCCCCCCCCTTCCTGCTCCTCTCCTTGAGCTTTTACTGCTGAGGACACTGGTATGAAACATCCCTTTGCTCAGTTTGGGTCAGACAGCGGTACAGAACATGCCTTCGATCAGTTTGGGTCAGTTGTCCTGGCTGTGTCCTTCCCAACAGCTTGCCCACCCACAGCCTACACCCTGGGGGGCAGAGCGGAAAAAGAGGAGACCTTGATGCTGTGCAATAATTTTGTAGAATTTGGGTGCTGCTGCTCAGCAGTGCCCCAAACCACTGGTGTGTTATGTACCCTGTTTTAATCACAGTTTCAAAATAAGTCAATGCACAGGCTGCCATGAAGAAAATAAACTCCAGCAAGTACATGCCCATGAAAAAATAATAAAAATTTGTACAGATTTTATTCCCTAGAAAATTTCCCAAACTAATTAGTGTACCAAAAATAGGAACAAAGTAAGTAGTGTGGGAGGGGGAGATACAAATCTACAGGAAAGCTTAGACCTTTTGGGGTATACTTACACCATTTTTTCTTTCCTCTTGGCCTTGATAATTGAGCCCGTGTCTAAAACCTAATATTGTCATGAAATCCATATTATAGTAATTGTTTTGAGTCTCCTAGTGAACACAGTTCAATTTATGGACTGCTCACGTTTGACTATACGTAGTTTTTGTTCTCTCTCTCAGCTGTTTCTCATCTCACCGAGAAGTTTTAGACCTTCATCATTCTTTGCTTGACTAGCAGTAAAAACAGATTATTTTTTTCTCTGAGTGTATGATGATATCAATTAGGGATGCATACTGTTTCTAGCTATATCTCAAAATTCATCTTACATCTAAAATCTCAGTTGTCCTCAACAGACAAGGTTTCCCAAGAAGATTAGAGCTTCCCAACTACCAGAGATTAAAACTATTTTCTAGTCATTACAGAACTGATGGTGTTTGGAAAGTGATTAAACGGAAGGAAATGCTCTGGGCAACTCAAGAAGAGCATCTTGTGATAAAATTACACTCTTGGCTGCTGAGTCTGTTGTAAACCCATAAATCTGTAAGAAAGGGTCGGCTGCTTTGGCCTGCGAGTTACTTACTGTGTCACAGTCAGACTGAGGGCACGCAGAACCGCTCTCCCAAAAGTAATTAAATGCTAACATTTTGGGCTAAGCCTCAGTGAAGATCTGGCTCTACTGTTTTGACTTCTGTTTAAACCATAGCAGGGAACTGACCTTCCTGCTGAGCAGCTGGTGTTGAGCTGACAGAGCCGTAAAGACTGGAAGTCTTTTTTTTTTTTTCTTCCCACTTCTATATTGCAAGCTTGCACTTACCAGTCTTGCTGAGGTGTGGCTGAGGAGGAGAGCTCAGAAAGTGTCTCTTTCTGATATACTTTCATATCCTTGGGCAATATCCTTAGGGAAATCTTTGTTGGCACTTTTCTAATATTTTAGGATCTCTACAAAAGTAATTAATTTGCATACATAAAAAATATTTCAGATGCAGAGCTCTAGCCTCTCTGGAAATCTTAACATAAAATCACAGAATCAGAAAATCGTAAAATTGCCTAGGTTGGAAGGGATCTTTAAGATATCTAGTCCAGCCATCAACCTAACTGACAAAACCACAACCCATCACTAAACCATGTCCCTGAGCACCATGTCAGCCCATCTTTTAAATACCTCCAGGGATGGTGCCTCAACCCCTGCCCTGGGCAGCCCATTCCAAGGTTTATGAACCTTTTCCATGGAAAAAATTGTTCCTCATATCCAATCTGAACCTCCCCTGGCACAACTTGAGGCCATTTCCTATTGTCCCATGGCTTGTGACTTGGGAGAAGAGACCAACTCACCCCTGGCTAGACCCTCCTTCCAGGGAGTTGGAGAGAGCCAGAAGGTCTCCTCTCAACCTCCTCTTCTCCAGGCTGAACACCCCCTGCTCCCTCAGCCTCTCATCATAAGACTCACTCTCCAGATCCCTCACCAGCTCCATTGCTCTTCTCTGGACTCACTCCAGCTCCTCAATGTCTTTTTTTTTTTGTGGGAAGGGGCCCCAAACTGGACCCAGAAATGGAGGTGGTGCCTCACCAGTGCCCAGTACAGAGGGATGATCCCTTCCTGAGTCCTACTCCCCACACTGTTCCTGATCCAGGCCAGGATGCTGGTGGCCTTCTTGGCCACCTGGGCACTCTGCTGGCTCCTGGTCAGCCCACAGTTGACCAACACCCCCAGGTCTTTTTCTGCCAGGCACATTAATATATTTACATATATTTAAGTCATGAGAAAACTAAAGGCATTCATTTCTATCAAGATTTTATTTTCTCCTTAAAATGGAGAACAATTTAGTGATACAGGTTGTCTCTCTAACACATGTCATATATTGTTTAAAGGCTTGATTCTAAAACTGAGGGGGTGTTGAGTGTATTTAGAAAGCAGTCCCTGAGCGTGCAGGGCTCGTTTCTGTGCTGTATGGAAAGGAGAGTCAGGGTTTGCAAAGGCACAAGATGCCATAAGCTGATGCTGTGCTTGTTATGGCTGATGCATCATTCCTTGGGTTTTTTTGTTCGAAGGGCTTTGAGATTCCTCAGCTGCTAGAAATCAGTGAGGCTTCAATGACTGTTTGGCTTACCAGTGCAAGAAAGATTTGAGATCGATATCAATCGATACCCTTCAGCCTGAACTGCTGCGTGTTCTCTTAATGATCTTTCAAGGTCCCTTCCAATCCCTGATATTCTGTGTAATCCTAAACATAAGATTTGAAGAGCTACACGTTCTTATGTGGCTGTTATTGAGCTGCATGGTAGCTACACTTTACTATGGCAGGTATTTAAAGAAAAGAGTTCATAATTTCTGTTTTTCTATTCAATAGAAAATATTTCTAATCTATTTTATTTCTAGTTTATATTTTCTATTTATATTTTCTATTTTTCCTCATCTGGCAAGGACAGCTAGAGGTTGGTGCTGGCTTGGGAGACTTTGAGCTGTCATTCATAGCAGTAAGGATTTGAGAAGAGTCTGAAACAGGTGCCTGGAAGCAAACTAATAACAGTGAAAACTTTTGCTTGTTGTTTATGATCCCAACCCACTGAATACAATAAGAGCTCTCCTGTGGTTAAATGTAGCAAACACCTGGACTCAGATATTTTCTTCCAGATATTCCCTAGAGAATGTGGCATCATGCTAGACAAGGCTTTCAATCTAAAGGCTGAATATTTCAAAATTGAGAGGGATAACTGAATCCAAAGGGAATCAGTGATTTAGAAAACATGGGTTTTTCTTCCCCTCTCAGCATTTAACCTTTCTGCATGAAGTTTTCTTGGATTAATTTCCAGCTGTGCTCTGAAAGCTGAACCTGAGAGCCCGGACGCTCTCCCGTTCCCCAATCATGCAGACAGAAATGAGCAAAAGTGGCCAGTGCACTGTTGTGTCTTTCTGTTTCCCCATCTGAGAGTTCATCTTTTTGACCAGAATTCATCTGCTGGGGTTACTGTTGACACAGAGCACCAAGCTGGAAAGCAGAGATAACGTGTGTCACTGCTGCGGCTTGACAGATACTCTGAGTCCAACCTCTGCCCCTCCCTTCCCTTTTCTCTCTTGCGCAGGTGGCGAAATCCTATTAGGACTGATTTAGTGAGTGGCAGAACAGGTTCATAATTCTCAGCTCCATTCCCTTTTGCAGCTTAAACAAGATTTTGAAGCATAAAATAAATTTTAATCTTTCCAAGGAAAGATGCTAATCTGAAGCCGGCTGTTCGCTCGGTATTGGGTTCCTGCTGGCTTTGATAACAGCTCATGATTTGAGGAAATTTAGCACGGATTGAGATGTCAGCTTGCAACTAGCACTCCAGGCTTCCTTGACTAATGGGAAGTAGGCAGGGGTTTATAGGGGGTTGGGGCTCAGCACCATAAAATTTAACTGTGCAGTTCACAAAGTTCTCAGCTTTTGCATGTTATCCCTCTTTGTTACCCACTGGGTTTCCTGGAAGAGAAGTGAGTCTTCAGCGAGGTCTTAACCTCTCCACGCAGTCTCCTGTTATCCATTTATTTCCACCCCACAGTCTAAACAAATACTTTAATTTCACACTTTTGAGCACAGTAAAGAAACAATTTGAGCTATTTGGTATATAAGCAATGCTGTCATAGACATGCCCCAGAGCACTAAGGCGTCCCTAACTTCTGTTTCACTGCTAGACAGTTGGTGTAATTCTCACATAGAAAATTAGCAAAATCAAAATTTTGTTCACCTTATATTTGGGAGGGGAAAAGAGTCTTAAGAATGTGAACTGTCTGTCTGATTCAGACTGCAAAAATGTTTTTGTACTTTGCAATGATTCCAGGAAAAAAAATACACAAATAAATGTTTATATTTGAGCCTTCGATTTCCCATTCATTATTTGCATAATGCATATCAAGTCAGATTTTGCTGTCAGAACCACTGGTGTAAATGTGTGGTATTTTCAGGGGAGATACTAAAATTCCTTCGGTGTCAAGTTTTTTGTTAATGAGGTCGGGAATTTTGACAGTACTTTTTAGTGGCTGCGTATTTGAATATAAAGCGTTGTGTTTTCAGAGCAAGTTGGGGAAGAAGCTGTCATCAAGGCAGGCAATTCTCTGAATGTTGATAAGGTGCGTGATTGGCACCCCTATAATTTTGTTTGTTCTAAGCTTCTGTTTGTTCTTGGAACTTTGCTGTTTAAGATGAAATGACAAGAGCTGTTCACAGTGCTTTTGGGTGCAATTTGCAGACAGCAGAGTCCAGCTTCTCTATTAATGTCATGCTTTCTCTCTTTTTTCTTTTTTTAACTTTTTTGGGGTTTGAGTGTGTGTTCTTTTTTTATTTTGAATAAGATCTAAAGGCTTATTTTGTTTTTTAAAATCTCAGTCAGAGTGGACTTGCAGTTCTTACCATGCTGCTCAGAGCTAGCTTGATTTTTTTTCTGTCTGAGGAATAGATGTACTTTTTCATTCATCTACATCACAGCACAAAGGGCATGGATGAGAGACAAGGATATGCTGTCAGATATTGCCAGTGACACTGCTGGATCAGAGTTCACTTAGGGCAATGCTGGCCCCATGAATCCTAATGTCGGCTCAACCGAGTGGGAGAACAGACTTTGTCTGCAGCAGGCTCATCTATCAATGTAAAGAGGAAGGAAAGTTGCCACAGAACCACAGTTCCCACCAGTAGTACCACCAGAGCACCAAAAAAAAAGTAGTCCTCTGGCAAAAGTAATTTTACTCTTCTTTTTGTCTTTTAGATGTGGTGTTGGGGGATGTGGTGTAGGTGGGAACTTAGTAGAGTGGGGCTGATGGTTGGACTCGATGATCCCAAGGGTCTTTTCCAACCTGAATGATTCCATGATTATTTTTTTGTCAAGGCCAGTGGGTTCCATTTGCCAAATAAGGTGTGCTCAGCTGAACTGTAGTATCTTTGCAGTGCAATGTGATCTGTCATTTTTTCTGTCTTTGATAAAGAATGTTGCATGTTGGAAGTGTTGTGCTGTGGCTACTTGCTGTAAATTAAGATCACTGTTCTCAGAAGAGCAGGGATTGGTCTTGGCTTCTAAAACTCCCAGACTATGCAATTCTAAAGCTCTCTGCTCCTGCAGATATCTATAAATCCAGATTGTATATGAAGCAATTTTTCCCTCTGCTGCTCAAAAAGTGTGATCCAAATCCCATTCCTAGGCAGGCCCAATCCTTAGTGAGCATTTAAGGGTGTGCTTAATATGAATTAGGCATGTACAAAAGTATTTTGCAGAAACGAAATCGAAACCAGTTACTTGTTACTGGTTTAATATATATTTCATTCTAAGCGCGCAGCATTTATTTGCCCTCAACATATAATGAATTTTAGTGCGGTCTCATTTGACAAAGGGGAGCCAAAAATAAGGGAATTAATTCTTCTGCTTGTGGATATAAGATGAGCTGCCATCAGCACCAAAGCTCAGGAGCCACATCCTTTAGGCCGTTACTGAGCCAGGAGACTTTCACTCTCTTGCTTTGTGGCTTTTGAATCTCCTGATAACTGAATGCAGGCTGAAAGTTGTAATTCGCTGACCTGGTAACTGAATTGCCTCCTTCTAGGAGGGAAAATGGTCCTTTGGGATCCAGCACAAGGTGGAAGCGTAAACTGTGAGGCAAGCACTACTCTCAGCTTTTAAAGAAAGGTTTCTGTCATCACCAGGGTTATTTTTTCTCCATGCAAATAAGGAAATATTGTTTAGGGATGGTTTCTTAAGAAAACATTGCTCGGCTGCAGAATTATTTTCTCTTGCTCCTATTCAAGTGTCAGGCAAGATTTATGGGGAAAACATTGTCAATCTTTCAATCTTTTATTAAAGTGAAAAAAAAAAGCAGATGTTTTCCTCATGCCATTCTCCAATGCAAAGAAAAGTAGAAGCAGTATTGTAGGTGGCTGCTGAAAATAAAGATGTTACAAGTTCCCCTAAAATGCCCCAGTTTTTGAAGTTCTTTAATAAAAAATATCCTTTGAATTTTGTGTGGAATTCACATTTAGAGATGGAAGCCGTGTGCATACAGACAGATCAGCCATCTATATTTCATTAGAGATTTTCTCCTAATGCATAAATGATAAAATAACAATGAGTATTTTTTTTTTTCATGACCGCCTAAATATCTTTCTCTGGCGTTTTCTTTGTTATATATCATTTGTTACAACATCCTAAGTATCAGGATGCTTATGATATCTGTTATGATACGAAGTTGTAGAAAAATTCTTTAATTAATTTATTGCTGAGTAGCAAGCTCTGGATTTTTTTTCTTACTTGCATGGATAGAACTAAAAACAACTGCTTCCAAAGTCAGTGTTTTAAGGTCAAGTTAAATGTAAGAGGATCCAGCTTCATGCATTTACAAATAAATGTGACTATTCAGGTAAACACATAAAAGACAATTTTTATATTTTTATTGTTCATTTTTTTGTTTACATGCCATGGTAGTTTGTAAGTAGTTTCACTCATCATCTCTAGACCTAATGAGATCTAATGAGATGACAAGTTATTATTGGTGAAAAAATCATCTAACCAATGGAAGAGCCTCAACTTTATCAGGACATACAAGAAAAGTTATATATAAAAGCAGAGAAAGAGAGATGAACAAACATGAGTGCCACTTTGTACCTAACTTCAGGGTTAGGCTTGAGTAAGATGGGATGAGTAGCCGGAGCTGTGATTATTCAGAGTTCCAGTGAAAGATAGCAAGTAATATTTTATTTACCCTTTTAGAGAGACTATTACGTAATTTTGAGTTTCAGTGGAAACGAAAACAATAATAGGATGTTGGGAAATTTGTGTGTAATAATGGAGGGGTTTATGCTCTTTGTGAGCTAAGGACTGTTGTAACACTAGAAGTAATGTATTTTTAATGCATTATGTGATTAGGAGCTTTATCTCTTCTCTTCTGTGTTACAGTTAGTCCTTTTCTGCACACTCTGAAAAAGAAATTCTGGTTTAGTTTCCATAGGGCTTTTGTCAAATGACATTGCTGGAGCAGAGAAAATTTCTGTAAAAAGTCTGAAGTAGGTAATACATCAAATGTGACTTTTTCTGTATGACAGGAGAAGAGAAAATATCTGATATTTTCTTCCTGACAGAATAACAAACCCCAAGACATTGCAGGTACCCCGTGAACATGCAAACACTGACCTTAAATAGAGCTTCTACCTAATTAAGCATCTGGTGCTGCTTGCTGTTCTCAGTGAGGCAACTTCAACACTGTAAAATGATGTTTTATTTAGGCAGCCCAGTCTGGTACAGCTCTCTCTTAGGTGTACAGCAGAGGTGAGGGTCGGAGCACTTCTCACAGAGTGCAGGCAACCATAACACTGACTCTCCTCCTTTAACTTTCTCCCCATATAGTTTAGTAAGAATTAGGATTTGCTTCTC
This sequence comes from Jacana jacana, assembly GCA_013400555.1. Classification (NCBI taxonomy): domain Eukaryota; kingdom Metazoa; phylum Chordata; class Aves; order Charadriiformes; family Jacanidae; genus Jacana; species Jacana jacana. The sequence continues at coordinate 28,679 of VZTM01006550.1, read as the reverse complement.
TGATTAACAACATAGCATTAATGTACCTTGTAAAAAAGTAAGATTTACCTACTTGTACAAATGCCATCTATTTTATCCTTGAAAATGGGGTTCTTGGTATTGTGGAGATGACTCTTGTTGCTCAGATGTGGGGTGACAGAGGTAAAGGATCTTTGATACAGTACACTAGAGAATATTTGTACTAGAGGGCAGGCAGAAGCTCTGGAGATTTGCTGTGGAGCCACCAACTTTCCTAAATTCTCAGGGCTCTGATGTGCTGAGTACAGGGGAGCAGAAAGATAATGATAGCCTGACATCTTCCATGTCTGTTTCTATGGGAAGGGACAGAAGGTTCAGTAAGTGCAGGGTTTGTTGGTTTGGGTTTGTTCTTTTTGCTGGGTGGTGTTTTCTTTGTTTCTTTTTTAGAATCGCTAAAATGTGCATATTTTTTGAATGCATGGATTTTTAAAAGCTATTTTTTATAATCACAAAGAGGCCTGTGGATTTCAGTGGGATTAGGGATGTAGAGTATTGCTGCTGGCTGTGTATAAAGGACCAAACCCTGAGTTGGTGCAGTGTGTATCTGTATACAGCATGTGTTCAGTATGCTTTTCCTTTTAAAAATAGAAGTAGCTTCTAACATACTTTAGCAATCAAACAAACAAAATGAACACCCCCTTGTCAAGGCTTAAGCCAAAATTACCAAAATGATGGATGGCCCTTCCTCCCCCAAAAATGAAAGGAGAGGAAGAGGATAAGGAGATTTACAGGTTTAGAATGAACTACACTACTTTAATGAAGTATTAGTACTAAAATTAAAATAAAAACAAAAGGAAGAAAATAATAAATACAGTTTATTCAAACCCGTATCAAGCTCCCAGGATGACTTCATGTCACCAGCAGCATCAGGAAAAGTCCCAGACTGGACTGGGTGACGGACAGAAGCTGGATTCCAGCTCTGGAGTCAGGAACACTTGGATCAGGGTCAAAGGCAGAGGAACAGACAGGGTCCTCCTTGGACTTGGGCCATGGAAGGAAGAGAGTTGCCCCTTTGATCCCTCAGCTTTTACACTGAGCATGTTGGGGATGGGATGGAATCCCCCCATGGGTCAGTTTGGGGTCCCCTGTCCTGTCCCCTCCTCCCCACAGGGGTGACCCCTGGAGGCTTTTCCGCTTCCCACCCTCCAAGGGGGCAAATCCTGCCATTCCCTGCCCTTGGCTGTTCCAGCAATGAGTCTAAGCCAGGGCCTCTCTGCACCATCCCTTGGGGTGATCAGGGCTGAGCACCCTGAGAGGGAACATTTTTTGACCAACCTGCTGTTCATTCCAGAGTTTGGTGAGTTAGAAGCGGCCAAGCTATAAAAGTAAAACTGTAAAACAGAAAATTGGTTCATTTTACCTCAAATCAGGACATCCTCGAATCAGTAGAGCGTTCCTGTGCAGTTTGCTGAGTTCATCTGCTTTGAATCATCAAGTTGAGTAGCCGTGGCTCTGTGTAGCTCTTGTGGCATTCATACCAGTTATTCTTTTGAAACGCAAAGATGCCTTTATGACTTCTGGAAGACATTTACTCTGCAGAGCTCCAGTGTAAGCGCTAATCCTTGTTAAGGGGTTTCAACACAGAAGATCTTTTTAAGATCAGTAAGCCCAGCAGCATAATTGGGGGCAAAACCAAACCAAAAATCAGATCACTGTTGGAATTGTACTTCTACGTGTAATTTTCATTTCTGGAGAAGCCAGTGGACAGAGTCTTGGTGTCAGTTTTGATAATGAGCTTATAATGTTAAATCAAGCTATTTTAGGGCCATCTGCTGCAGCCTCAGTTCTCAGCTACACAGAGAAACTCTAGAAGTCTCCTTTTAACACTGAGCCCATGAGACAAGCACCAGCCAAGGGATGGTTAGTGTGTGTGTAATGGCCACAGACAGATCTGCTTTACTTCCATTTGCTTTTAAGTTGTTTGTTTGTGGGGTTTGTTTGTTAGTTTATTTTTAATTATTTCCTTCCTTTTTCAAAAGAGCAGAGAGAGTAACTGTAAGATGTAGGATCATGTACTTACATGTATTGCAAGTCCCAGCATAGTTGGACCCCGCTGTGCTGTAGCAATGAATCTTGCCTGTGAGTTCTGTTCACGTTTTTTTTACAGAGAAAACCATTTTTGTTTATTCAATTAAATTGAAGTTCTGAAAGACTTTTAATGGAGTTGTAGGCTTAAAATAAGCCTATTCTTCTTCTTCCTTTCCCTTCCCTTCTTTCTTTTTTTCCTCTCTCATCTACCAATCCTCACATCTATACAGCTGCTGACAGAGGAGAAAAGAAATAGAGGCAAGCACTATGACCACAAAAACATATGAGTTGAAGCCAAAATGGGATCTGCTGCTTTGTAAGCCCTATTCTTCAGTGTTTTAAAGCTGCCTATTGTTTTATGTTTTCCAGGGCATGTTTCTGTAGCACACTGTGTAGGTGAAGGGAAATCTAAAAAACTTCAGACACGTATCGGCTGATAGCCATCACAGCAACGGCAGTTACCTCCTCTGTGGTTGATTATTTGTAGCATTTTATAATGTTGAATTACAAGTGAAGTGGCAATAAGGAACACAGATTAATATGAGGTGGAAATTGCCTTTGTGGTTCTGTATATTAACCTTCAGTGGCAGTAGCACAGCGGTCTGTCTCCTTTCTGATGCTATCACTGAGTTCAGTCTTGGAGTAGGCTGTGAAAGGATTAAGGCTTTTAAGCACAGCCAGCGCGCAGAGGTGATCAAATGCATTTCCAAGTTGGAGCTATGGAGTTACGTAGCTTTCATGTTGGTCTCATGTAAATCATGATCTAAGCAAGTTATGTGGAGAAATAAGAATGCTCCTTAGAAAATTCTGGCTGCAGAAATTCAGGTAGCTGACTGGCAGTGTTCTTACCTTTAAAGGCACTTTTTGCTTGTCTTTTGTATTTATTTATTCTGAAAGATGTAGAGAAGTGATTTCTTCATATCGTAGTTGCTCTACAGAATGCCAGAAATACTTTGGCAAAAAGTGGGATGGATATATTTTGACTTGAAACACTGCAGGATGTAAAAGATTAAACACATTTATGGAGGCAGACATTGCAGTCATTTTTACTTGGATGCCCAGATTTGTAAAGTTGTGGACAGAATATTCTGAAAAATTGGAAGCTTTTTTTTTTCCTTTTCTTGATTTGGATTTTCACGCTTTTTTTTTTTTTTCCCCATGTAGAAAGAGCTTGCTAAACAATGTCACAGCTGACCCTGCATTTCTTTATGAATTAAGTTGTATTGCACTCAGGAACAGGATGGTAAAAATTAAGTAAAGTAGCGTTAAAAAAAAATCTATATACTAGATGTGTAAATATTTCTGTGGTAGATGTTGCTGGGGTCCTAGATGTGAGAATTTCAATCAGGTTGTTTATATATATAGTGAAATAGTGGGCTAGACAAGCAGAGGAAGAATGACCATAAAATGATGTGAATTTATATTTAGAGTTGTTACTTCTTGTTTATTTGATGAATACTACTGAGTAAATGGCTGGCACACTGTGTTCAGACACAGGCGATAAATAAAATGGAGCCAGCTGAAAAGAACCCCATTCTTTTATTTGGAGTTTCTTGTTTTTTGAAAAGCACATTGTGTTTTACAGCGGAAAACTCTCATTGTAACAGAGTTAGGGAGAATTACCCATGGTTTGACTAGTGTTTTCTGGAAAGCTATTAGAAGGCAGTAGCGTCGGGCACGGTTCTTGTAGCCTTACCTATCAGTAGGTGTTACCGACTGAAGTATGTATTTATAAAAATGGAGAACCAAACTTTATGTTTTTCAGAACTTATTTAAGTCTCTTTTTATCTGTTTGTTTTTCTTCTTTGCTCAGAAGAATGCTTCCATCGTAACCCTTTTTGTAATGAAGCTGGTCCTTCTTGAAAGTATAGCTATTTACATATGACTTCAGCGTTAACAAACCATTCTATTTATCAGCACAGCATTGCTATTATTAGAGTTGAGATACTAGCAAAAGGAAGGTATTTTTTTTTTAGTAATTATTTGCATACTTTATTGTGAATATATATGAAATTCCTTATTCTCTTGAGGAAACGTCTGTGCCTTAAACTCTAGTGGAATTCCTGTGTTTTGTGCTTTTTGCAGTAATTGCCCATGTGGACAGACCTGGTGAACAGTGAATACCAAGTAATTTACAATACCTGAAGGATAGAACAAGCTAAAGCCTTTAATCGATAGGAACCTTTGTGATCATAGCTGCTGACTTTTTAATAATTCCTTTTTGCTCTGAATTTTAACTCTCCAGCTGAAAGTGGCCCATGTGTCTTGCCATTAATTCCAAGGTGGACATGGAGGCAAGAGTGCAAAAAAAAAACCGTCTACTGTGCAGCCATGGCCAGATTTCTCTAGATTCACACAGGCTGGGTCTTCTTCAGGCAGTTTCTGTGAATGGGCCAAGGGTTTTTTCACTGGAGCTAGAGCATATCTGGTAATTGTGCTGTGTAATTCAGCTTGTGCTGGGGGTTGCGGAGTCTCTGCAGGGATGACACTGTGAATACGGTGATTTGTTTTGCCTAGTTTAACAGCCATTCTAAATAACACAGTGTGGAACAGAGGTTTAGAAAGCAGACAACAGGATTTGGTTTGGGTCTTCCTGTGTTAACTTAATAGCCCTTTTTTTATTTAATGTTAACCAATTTTACATTTTGACATACAAGACTACTTCTGTTGTTGTAACAGATGTCTCTCCAGACACATGCGTGTCTCAATGGAGCTGGCATAGCACCATCTCCTTTCAAAAGGAGAGTAATGGAACAGAACTATTTTGTCTGCACAAATTAATCGAACAGTTACAAGAAGATGGATTGCTACTCTGTACTAATTACAGGAGTGTTTAATATAATTAATACTCCATATTAGAATTGGTGTGAAATAGCATTATTCTCTTGCACGGTTAAGGTATAATTGTAACAGTAGATTTATCTGAATAAACACTGTCACTAGATGCCACTCCCAAGAGCATCTGTCTCTGGTAATGATGCTTGAGAGCAAGACTTTTGCAGTTCTGATGGTTACAGACCTCACACTTAACTAACATGCTATGAGAACTAACATCAAATCAATGGGTTGCTTAGTACCTGAGCTCTTTTGCTTCATTTTATTATTTTATATAAATGGAATTAGTGGTGTGAAAGATATTTAAGTAGTACACGCCAGCAATTTGCTCCAAATGTGCCTGCTGGTGCATGAGGCTCTGAAGAAAAATTAATCTATTTCTAGCAAAGAATCGCAAAACTTTTGCTCATTTTGCTTTCTCTACAAAGAACTTTGAATTTTTTTTGAAAGTGGAAGAAGTGCCCATGCATAAAATTAAAACAGGAATTGCCCTCTCAGTGGAACTCAGTTTAATGTTTTCAGCATGAAAAATCCCAGTAAAATTATTTCTTGGGATCAGGTTATTGGAAAATGCTACAACGGGGCTAGACTCCAACAGAAAAGATGCAGTACTGACAACACCTGATTGAATCCTTCCAGTGACATTCCTGCTGTCGGAAATGGTGCAGGGAGGTTTAGGATACGTGCATCTATGCTATGTTATCATGGCTACAGAGTAAATAGCCTGCAGTTACCTCAGTTCTCGGTGTTCTCCAGAGCTGTACTTGTGCTAAGTAGAATCACAAATGCATTTTTCTAATTATGAAACACCTCTGTTTCTGAACAAAATTCTTAGCCGGAGGTCAGGGGGTAGACTAAGTATTTGAGTCTTTGCTGTTGCTGAGCTCCGTGCTCCTCCAGTGAGTTTAATGCTTTGTGGCAGAATTTGAGACTCTAAGTAAGAGTTTCTTCAGTAAGTCACCAGTGATAGTCCATGTTCAAGTCTTGTTGGCAGAAGGACAGCTGATGTGCAGCTTAAGCGGCCTAATACTTTACTAGGAGGATAGTCAGTGTTTATAGAGGCCTATCTAACTTAATATACCTGCCCCAGAGGAGAAGAAGCCCCATGCAAGTTCTTCAACTGCTTGAGGAAACAAGGAGATAAAAGAGAAAAAAGGCTGATGGTTTTCTGTCAGTGTGACCAGCCAGTTCAGGTGAAGTTGCACTGTGAATCNCCATGGCCATCTGAAGCGCTAGAGTGACAAAGCATGCAGTGGGAAAGCTCTGACTGAAAGGTTTGAGATAAGATGCATTCTAATTCTGGTTGAGTATGACACTCAAGTCTTTCGTTAACCTGTTGCCAAAAAGTCTGGATGAAAGGGAGAAAGAGAGATGAGTTCTGTTCAGCTGAAGAAATCAAGCAAAGAGCTGTGAAAGGGGAGAAAGCATGTGAAAATTCTTTAGTCTAACGAATGTGTGGGTTGAACAGACACCATATTTCTAGTACCAGCTACCACATAGACTGTTTTCTTTGCACTTGCCAAACTTCTGTGTGTCCTTGCTTCTGCTAATCCCAAGTGGGTAATCTTGGAGCAAGAGATAATCTTGTGTCAGCGAAGTTTGGGCAGCCAAGAGAAGAGTGTGTGATGTAGGACAAAACCTTCAAGCCAAGGGGAATAGTGTCATGTGAGACCATGGTGACACGGCAGAGGATTTATTTCAGCGGTTTAGTGACTTCCCAACTAGGGAAAAGCCGTGAGGACCTTCAAAGTACCACATGCTTTTTCTCTGCCTTATCGCTAACCTTCTTCACTTTCGCCCTTCTGCTACAAACCCTTGGAGAATAATTTGTATGGTAATTTTTGTGAATTAGGTGTCCTGGGAGATAGATGAACATCATTAAACTATTATCACATTTAACATTCCTTTTGCCAAAAGTGGAAGGCTAATTCTATTCCTTTAATTTCTTATGGATTGCTTTACTTTTTTGTGGTGGCCACAGGTGTCCAATTTATTCCCAGCTCTGTGGAGATGTTTTCATTTTGCGTCTTAGGAAATATACAGGTTGTAGTAAGTTGCAGGTGCTAATGTGTGAAGACAGCTAGAATATCTAGAAAAAGTACTTAAAATTAGTGTTTTTAGCAAGGACATTGATTATTCTTACTATCTTGAGGGACACTGCTTTTATTCATGAACTTTCAGGTTCTACCTCAGAACCTGGTAATGAGGTTCCACGATGATTGCCATCTGCTGATGAGCATGGTTATCTCATCCTTTCTTGCAAACTATTAGTGGATTCAGCAAGACTTTATGGCTGAACTGTCAGGTTAGGAGCTGGCTCTGACTCTATTCACCATTAGATGATTTTTGACTGGAGAGGATTAAGTTTTTTCTTGTTTATGGCATTCCATTTTCTTGCATGAGCATGTAACTGTGGCAGCAGCCATATTTCCACTTCATATTTCATCTCTAGTTTTTCAATTAATCATATTACATTTCCAATTAAGTTCTACTTATGAATTTGTTTCAGCGTAGTTCTTAGGGGAATCACTAAATGTGTTTTATAATTAAGTGCTCAAATATTAGAATTTAATAGTTCGTAATTAGAGGGTTTTTAAATTAGAAATCTGTCTTCCTATACAATTTGAGGAGCTAAAATCTAATTTAAATCTCACCTTAAGGAAAATTCATAAAATGAGCTAAACTAAAGCAGTGAAATACATTTTTAATTAAAGGGAGGAAACTGCTAATCAAGTACAACTCAGGAACATAACCTAATAGTGAAGGTATTGTATAACATATAGTTTCTTTATGCTTGAGAATAAAATAGAGTGGATTAAAAAAATGAAACTAAACATTACTTAAAGCAGTGTGTTTCAGTTTGCCATTCGAAGGGTCCCTTGGTGGAAGTATTCCCATTGACTTGAGTCTCATTGTAGAAATAAATAGACCCCTTCTGAAGCACACAAATAAGGACTAACAGCGTTTGCATTATTCAGTGCCACGCACACTGCCATGCAGATACCCACGGCGTGTGTATGTGTATCTGTTGGCAGTTATCTTCTGAGGTGCAAGGAGTCATAGTAATGGTGATGGGGAGTTAAGGCTGCCTCCACAGTCAGAAATCCTATTTTCTCATCATCTGAAAGTTCACTGCAAGCAAAATGCTGATTCTGTAGGCAAACCAGCACAAATTCCACATGGGATATTGGCCAGGAGCGGGTATGGAACTGAAAGCTGGAAGAATGATTTTCCTGTACCAGCTAAAAACAGACTCCTAAGTTAAAGGCAGTATTAACAGGGTCAATTCAAGATGTAGGCGAAACAGGCAATTGCCTGTGACGGGGTATTGATAAGATTGGCCTTCAGGAAGACACTCATGACATTTTTGTGCCTGACCCCAGCTTGGCTTTGCAGAAACAGCACCGTGAAGATCCCAGGCTACATGTACATTACTGGGCACTGAAGCTTTCCCCAGTTCTTGAGCCTGGGTGGATGCCAAGGCTGTATCTCAATCCAGTCTCAGCAGGCTCTCTGTTCTTATCCAGGAAAAAAAATACTTAGATGTGCAGGCTCTGCCGAAGAAATAGGTGTTTTCTGTCAGCCTGCCGGGAGAAGCGGGATATGAGGTCTCCAGTGCATCCCTGTGAGTAGGTCTAGACACTGCTGGAAGCGTTTTCTCCAGGTTACTGATGACACCAAGAGCAGACAAGTATCAGAAACAAGCTCCTTGGTACCATACCCCAGTAAGATGAAGCCCAGATCCCTGACTTAGCGTCTTTCTCTAGCTACCCTGCTCCTGCTTCCCCCCGTAGCTGCTGTGGGGAGAGCTGTACAGAAAAGGGCTGCCATGGCAGGGAATGAGGCTCCTGAACACTTGTTCTTCCCTCCTGCCTTGCATCCCCTTCACCAGGGCAGTGACTGTGTGGCAAGAACCCTGTGGGAGAGAGAGGTCTGAGGCAAAGTCCTGTGTGTAGGGTCATGGTTGGTTATTCAGCTGGGGGAGTGTGTTTGGTTTTAGTTTGTCAGCCTGAGGTGTAGAAAGAGATGTTGTCCTGGGGGAAAGAGGGAGACTCCTGCCACCCATTTGGGATAGCTGGAGCTACTCAGAAAGCCTGAGCCACTCCTGAGGTTCACCTCCCCTGGGAACCTAGCACAGCAGGGCCATAGATGGTGTCTTGGCAAGTGGGTATGGCTTAAACTCCAGTTAAACCTTCCAATTGAGGGTTCATCATCTAAATCTTAAGGGGCTTGTAGGCTCTGTACTGACTTCTCACAGTGGGGATGTTTCTCTGCTGGTATTAATAGCAAGCGCCGTTACTTTTCATTATTTCAGCACAATTAGAGGTTTGTGTAAGGAATACCTCACAGAATGGTGTTTGCCTCAGAAATCTGCCTTAATTTCCTTATCTTCTAATGACACCCCTGGTGCATCTCTGCTTTTGATTAGTGTAGTTACAGCTCGCTCAATAGAGGCTGATGGTCCAGGTAGAAGGTTCTCACACGCACCAACACAAGCTGGTGTGTTCATGATGTTGGTCCTGTTGCTCGTGACTTCTTGACATTGTGGGTGTAAATCACTTTGATCTCTTTAAATGCTTGAGTGATTTAAGACTGATTTAAGGAAGCTTTTGGGTTTTCCACCTTTGTATCACATAAATTATATCACTATACTTGCAGTTTTATCAGTAGATATCATTTTGCCTCATTAGGCTGCCTTATGCTGCCAAAAGAAGTGGAAAAGGATGTAAATGGTAAACTGGGACACAGGATGTGCTGAAACTGGTCTTCATTAATTACTTTGGTGGTGGTGGTTTGGGGTTATTTTTGACGTAATGTGATCTGAAATGACCGTGTGCTTCTCTTCCTGCAGGGTGGGAAACTAGCAGGATCCTGGTTTAAAATTGTACATGTGCTTTTTGACTAAGCTGAAATCTTCCACTGAATTATGGGTTGAAAAATTCAGTAATGAGTGATGCTGACTATTTGGCAAGATGCTCAGCTGGTACACATACCACACCACCATGGTTCACAGACTGTCCTAAAAAATTACTTATGTATTATGCCCTTCATTAATATTTCAAGATTCAGACAGTAAAGGGAGCAATTTATCTCAGTGTAAGTTAGAATACTGTTTAATAAGATTTTGCGAGGAGACAAGATTAATGTTAATAATGTTTTTTCATTGACAGGAAAATAGTGTTAACATTAGTAACTCACTCTTTCTGTTAAAAGTGCAGCATTCATTTTACAGCTATCCACAACAACAAGGTTAAACTGGGAAAAAACACGGACTATAAACAAGGTCAGACCTGTGAAAAAGTAGAACATGAATCTGTTTTCCTAGGCTAAAATCTTATTAGAATGAATATTCCTGCAGATCAGAATGAAGGTGATGAAGGCTATAAAGCTATTCAAGCAGAATAATTCAACTTTAGTGTCTCTACATTACAGGAAGTGGCTATTTCTTTTATATATATATACTCTCAAACAGTGAATTTGAAACTCAGATAATTAAGCTTCAAGTTTGCTGTGTTTTGTAGTCTCCTTGATTCTGTAAATAATATATGAAACTTTTTTTAAGTTTGCAAGTTTTACAGCATAAATGAGTTTGGTACAGGGTTTCTTGAAGGTAGAATGAGCAAAGTCTGTGCTCAAGAAAACAATACATTTGTTGTGCTTGGGTAATTGTTTCCCCTTCAGAATATATTTGGATTCATTAAGATGACACATAGACATGAATATGGAATATTTGGTTCCCCTGAGATTCCTCATACAGAGCTAAGGACTCTTCGAGGTTATAGCAGTGCACATGCTGGCGCTAATATGGCACTGTTGTAGTTACATTGGTAATATTCTAATGAAGAAACAAATCAGGTTTGTATCAGTTCAAGAAACTATATTATCTAAATTAATCCACTTCATCTTGTGTACTCTACAAATAAGCACAAGCAGAGTTTGGTGTGTAATTACTCGTATGCATATGTTATAAAAACACTGTATGTATAAAAGTTTGTGTGCACATACTTGAAAACTCTGACATTTTGACATGTCCTGAAGTATAATGGCATACTGAGCCACAGCCTTTCATGTCTGTGTCTTACAATATGTCCATCCACATAAACAACTTATCCTGGGCAAAGCTCTGCCGTGACAAGAACCTCTGTGCCCAATGACTTCCCATTTTAACTTGTTTCTGTGGTTATAAACCAACAATACAATACAGCCTTACAAACCCCACAGCCCTGCTGAATTTCTAGTCTACCAGGCTCTGTTTTTCCCATCTCTGTGAATAATTAATTATGGACAGAAGAGCAAGGAAAATCTGCAGCTATAGAAGAGCAAGTAACTCATAAATGGCTGGTAGTAAAGCATCTTGTTTAAATTTGTCAGGGGAAGGACTTTTATTTTTGATTTTGACTCCTGAGGTGTGTGAGATCCTGGTGAATCTAGGATGCTTTAACATCAAGAACAAAATATGGCTAAAACAACAGAAGGAAGTGTGTCTCAGTGTTTCCATGGTCTGGCTCTTGCTTATTTTGAATAAGCAATTAAAAATATCTGGATGTGTATGCACAGCTGTCAAAGGAAATGTTGGACACAACTAAGCACATAATATCAACATTTTCCTTCCACTGTTCTGCCCTCTCTGAACTCTGTCAGTTATGAGCTTATCTAAGGCATAATCTTGCCTGTAGCCACCATGATTGTTAAATATCACTTTGGAATGTAAGTCTCAGGTAGACAAGGTTTGAACAACATTTCATGTGACTCTGTCTACAAAGATTTGGCCTGATATTTGTACATCTGCACAGAGGTGTGTTACGTGACCCAGAACAAAAACAGCATCTGTTGCCGCATCATGACAAATCCTGATGAGTTTGTTGTCCATCCATATGTAAGAATGGACATCACCCGGTCTGCACCGTCTACCATAGGGGAGCGTAGGTTTGAGTACTGTTTCTGTGCTCTGTGATGAAGCAAACAGGGGCTAAAATAATTCTGAGTATTCAAGATTCTTGCTGTTTTTGCACGTAGATGCTGATTCCCTATATGGTTTTGTGCTTGCACTTGAAGATTCAGCTGTCCTATGAAAACACCAGTGGAGGAGAATCTATCAGTCCCGTACAGTCTGTTCGTTCCCCGAGTGCAAAGTGTGTGTATTTAAGGATTGTGATGAACAGTTCATTTTGTGGGATATTACTCATTCTCTGTGCAGAGGATCTGAAGAGGGTTATGACAGTGTTTGGGAAATATGCGAGGTAGGAGGAAAATCAGGTGACTTGCTTCTACATGTCTACTGAGCTTCAAGGAGTCCAATTTTAGCTCCTCTAAGATGGAATCAAAACTCCTGAAAAAGTCTAATCATGGCTGTAAGATTGATGTTTGCTAGAAACAAACAGCAGCAGTAAACACGGCCTGCCAGATTTATTCAGGGAATAAGGCATAACATTTACACAGTTAGAGTGAAGAGAGATGATCAGAGCTGACCTTTGGCAAGCAGTACGGATTTCTAAGTGTGAATGCCCCAGTCAAATGGATGAGTTTCCAGAACAGTTAATTCCTCGTGAAAGAGAAGGTCAGACAGAGAGCATATGTGGGACCATTTTGAGTTCAATTTGCTTTAATGTAATAAACAGAAATGCCAGACTGCATTTTACCAAGCATTCTTTAAGATTACTAATTGGTAGAGTGATAAAAAGCATTTTAGAAGTATCAATCAAATTACTTCAAAAACTGGTAAGGAAGTGATACTGATGGGAAATAAATCAGTTTGACTGAACTAAATGGCCTTGATTTGAAAAAACTTGATTTTTCGAAGCCTTCCTTGGACTTTGGGTGATGTGTTTGTCCAAATGTCCCCTTCTCTTTTGGCTCTGTGAAACATGAATGGCAATGAGGCTGGTAATAACAACCATAATAATAATATGTGCATAAGTTACTTAGATTTTTTGGGGGTGTTCACAAATCTCTGCATTTCTTTTGGCTTTGTGTTTAGTTCCTTGTAATGGTCAGCGTTGTTCTACAGCCCAGGTGGCCTTGTCATCTTTCAGATTGCTCTGAGGGTTGCAATTTATGCTCCTCAGGAAATGGCTTTGCTACAAATGTGATCCTTGTCTCACACGAAACGGCTTTGCTGTAAGTGTGACACGGTGACATTAATGTGAGGCAGTCAGCTTGCCAGATTGCTATTAGTTGGTAATAAACATTTAGAAAAATGAAGCATCATTAAAGGAAATCAGCTGTTTCATGTAGCTGCTGCTTATTTATAGATACTGTGCTTACATGAATTAATTAGCCCTTGATTGGGGGGAAGCACACTGCATTTCCACCTCTTGGCACCTTTCCATTCTGTTCCTTCTTCTGCTATCCTCTGCTGTACTGGCATCCACAGGATGAACCCAGGCATTTTCAAAAGCACTTGGTATAACACAAAGGGATTGTAATACGGTTTTAACGTAGGTATTCCTCATTACTCTCTGCAGAACACCATTTCCTGTCTTCTGCTCCAGTAAAATTATCTCTTAATTGAAGAACAAGGGTTACGCAGACTGTGTTATCCAGCCACTGGTTCACCTCGCTGTTTCGGCCACAATTAATTCACTGCTGTTCTGTGATCACATAGCCAGAAACTGTACTGATGGTACATTAAATAACTTATTTACTGCTGGGATTTTAATACATTTTCAACCCCTTTAAGACACTTGGCCAGATGAAAGTTGACATTGAGGGTCATCTTTAAATTAGTATGCCAGTCCTGGAGGCGTGTTTGTCAAAACCTTCAGTTTTCTTGGTTGGTGCCAGTAAAATAACCGTCTGCTTTATCAAAGGGTTACTCCTGGCAGCAATCTAACAAATACTTGGGTATTCTTCACGAGTACTCTTTATTTTTAAAACTTCCTCCTTTGCCCTGCTGCCTGTCAGTTGTGTACCTTTATGCTTGAAGACCATTGCACAATGGATTAGATCAACTCCTAGGAGTGAAGATGAATGTTTACGAGGTAACAATTATGGTTAGTTCCTGCCTTTTCTTCTTCAGGCATTCAAAAACCTGAACTGCTAGAAAAGAATTTAAATACATTACATAAAATATAACACCAAAAAGTGGGAATTGCAAGTTAAATAAAAAAAAAACCTGATTATGCATAGCTGGGGATTACAGGAAAGCAAAAGGGAATGCATTTGATTTTAGCATGGAAGACAAACCAGTATCTGTCATCAATTTGCAAAGCAAAAGCTGTGGTAAAACATAACTCAGCTGTTGGTCAGAATCAGGTGCTCTTGAGTGTCACTCCTGGGCAATTTTCCAGAAGATTCTTGGGGTTGCTCAAGTAAGTCAGAGTAAGCAAAGGAACAGGTTTTTATAGGTGTTAGCCACTGACGCGAGTTTGGTCATAGAGATGCAATGTCAGGTGAGAATGCACTCGTGGTCAAATATCAATACAAATTCCTGACATAACCATTGCAGGTTGTCAGGAAAACTGGTAGAAACCAGGTCCAGCTGCTGTTGGTTGCAATGGTTGTATTAGCAGTGTTTTGTAGGTGTCACTCATGGAANTGAACATGCCCAGTTCCCTCAGTCTCTCCTCGCAGGACTTGTTCTCCAGACCCCCTCACCAGCATGGTGGCTCTCCTCTGGACATGCTCCAGCACCTCAATGTCCTTCTTGTAGTGAGGGGCCCAGAACTGAACACAGCACTGGAGGTGAGGCCTCACCAGTGCCCAGTACACAGAGGCACCATCCCTTCTCTACTCCTGCTGGCCACAATATTCCTGATCCAGGCCAGGATGCTGGTGGCCTTTTTGGCCGCCTGGGCACTCTGTCTGCTCATGTTAAGCTGGCTGTCCACCAACACCCCCAGGTCCTTTTCTGCTGTGCAAGTCTTCAGCCACTCTTGGCCAAACCTGTAGCATTGTCTGGGGTTGTTGTGACCGAAATGTGCGACCTGGCACTTGGCCTTACTGAACCTCATACGATTGGCCTTGGCCCACCGATCCAACCTGTCCAGGTCACTCCCAGATCCTCCCTACCCTCAAGCAGATCAACACTCCCACCTAGTTTGGTGTCACCTGCAAACTTACTGCAGGAAGCTACGTGCAGGCTGACACTGTTTAAAGCCATAGGGCATCCAGCAGCACTGTGAGCTAGGTATGAGCATGCATAGGGATCTCTCCAGTCTGACTCGAGATGCTGTATTTTCTTAGTGTCAGAGCTGTGTTTGGAGCATCATGGTATGCTTTAAAAAAACAAAGTGTGCTTTCTTAAAGTTCCTATCCTAAATTAACGAATCAGAGCATAATGGGTAATGAGAATTGTTTTTCTGGGCAAAAAAGGAAAGTGTTGAGTGGCCATTTCTAATTACAATTTAATGCTTTTATCACCACCAGATTGATTATCAGATGTGTCAGCGTTTTCAGTAAATTAACATTCTCTTGATTATTTTAACAGAAGTTTACATGACACTAAACTTTTTCATGACAACAGGAATGTTGAAGTTGTTTATTAAAACAGGCTTATTCTTTGTAATAGAACATCAGCAACACCAAAGAAATCTGAAATCCCTATAATGATAGAAGCTCTGTGACAGATGGGAACGGAACAGAAGCTTTTGTGCAGTGCCCTGACCATCAGGCTTTGCAAAGATTCTCTGTTCCTGGGTTGCCAGTGACCAGTTCAATTTAAAACTGGCTTCACTGCTCCGTATGCCAGGTAGCTGGGGTAGGGTTGGAGCTGGAGCTGGACAGTAGATGCCTCTTCCATGAAGTAATACCACAATGCACCAAGGTTCCTTGGCACAGGACTACAGTCCTGTGGTGTTTCTGCAAATCACACAGCAGATTTTTAAATCAAACTTGTCCTTGATGATCACTTGGTATGTTAATAGATTAGATTTTAGCTACTCTTATGCTGTCTAATAAATGTCTTCTCCTGTGCACTCAGCTTTCCACCTCCCCTTAGGATCAATATGGTACTCTAATAAAACATCAGGAGTCTGCAGTTTATTCCAAGAGGGATTTGGCTCCTATTTTCATCTGTTACTGCCAATCAGCAGCCTTACATTGAGCAGTAATTAAATTATTGTCTAGGCCTCTTCCTAGCCTCCACTGAGTGTGTGTATTCAAGGAGTCAGGTTTGCTCAAGGACTGTGCCTGATAGACTGTCATGGCAAAGCTCTGCAGGAAAACACTTCACAGGTAGTTCATTGGTAAAGTCCACTTAATTTTTTTTGTTTGCTTATGATTTGTTTCTAAGAGACTTCTTCTCTAATACTTTTTCTGCCCTCTCTTGCTAGTGTTTTGTTAAGGGAGGAAGAATCTTTCTTTCCCCATAAGGGCAGTGGTTGTGAATTGTGTGCACAGAAGAACCTTCGTGCAGTAAGAACTTGTCATTTGTGTGTGAGTCCCTCTTCTGACTCCAAGTGCAGTTGAAATGCATCGTTAGCAATCATTATTGTGCAGTGGTACACGCTGAAACGTAAACAGCTGTCTCTGAATTGCAAAAAACCACCCAAAACCTAGTTTAATTAGTGTTCACTCCAAAAGACATTTCAGAAGGTTTGACCACTGCTTAGATTAGGTTAGACATCAGGTCAATGGTGTGTCACCTAAGTTAAAAGTGATCTAAATTCAGCTGTGTTAGAAGCTTGTATGGGTTTAAAAGATCCAATTAAAACTATTGCAACTTTATTCTGAAGGCAAGGGCTTAGCATGAGAAAACAATTATTCCTTAAAGATCTGTAATTAATCTTCCTCATTCTCCTCGACACTTCTGAATTGTTTCTTTAAATTACATTTTTAAAGTAATAAACAAGTCCATAGTGCATCCTTATGCAGTTATCCTCCTACTTTCATTGCTTTCTTATTGCTTCTGGTAGTTTTGTACGTGTTTTAAAGACATCTCTTTTCAAGATAGCTTTGATCTGTTTTCGGTTTTAGCCACCCGTTACCAGTCATTTTGATTCTTAATCTCTCTCTTCTGTAAATCCCTGCAGCTCCTCGATGTTTTAGCCACTTTTTTCCAGGTTCCATTTTTGCAATTAGGAATAATCTACTATGCAGGAAAAAACCTCTATCAGAATAATCTTTGCAGGTATTTTTAAGTATTTTTTTTTTATCTGATGCTTCAGTATTTCAGAGAATTTAATTATTCTTAATGCAGTTGTTTTAAAAAAGTTGTATTATATTCTCAGTTGTTTATTTTTTTTTCCTTATTTATGGAAGGCCATGGCAAAAATACCTGTAAAATTCTGGTGGGAAATACTTTTTCTGTAAGAGAAAAGCTGTATTTGTTTTTTTAAAAATATGTAATGAACTGAATGGAGTAGGAAAATAGTTTCATCTGGCCCTTTTCTCTTGCAACTCATATTTAGGCAGGTGATGTTAAAAATCTTACCTTTTTGTTTCCTTACTTTGTTCTGGTCTTAGCAGGCTTTGAAAACCAAAGAGAATTTTCTGTGTATATTGTGTAAATTTTTAAAACATATTGTGGAGTAATACCTCTTCTTATTAGTTCTCTTACTTGTGTTTTGCTGAGTCACTTGGAAATAAGATGTACATTTAGAAGATGCAGTTTAGGGGAGTGTATGGATTATTGCTGAGTTTAGCTCTGCATCTGATATATGTAGCCTTATGCCTTTTCTTGCACCCCAGTGTCCTGATTTAGGTCTAATTTTGTCCTATTTATTGGCACCAAATTGTAGTTGGGGAGTTTTCCACTTCCATCTCCCTCTCCTCCCCTACCCCAAGAAACTCGATGCCCCCAGTGGAATCCTGATGTAAGTTACTGGTTAGTTAACTGGCTGTTTTCAAATCCTGTGTGCATCTAGAAGGCAGGAGTACCCGTGGAACTGACCTGTGATCCCCTTCTATTTGTTCTTCTGTATGGCCTTTGAATAGGAGGCAGATACAATGCTGTGGGTGGGTTGGGATAAGTGGAGGCTGGGCTGCTTTGGGACTTGGAAGTGCCAGAGGGGCAGGGATTCCTCTCTGAAAAGTGGGAAGAGGGTGTTGCTGCTGCCAAGGGTGCTGTAATACTCCAGCTGGAGCTGTGGGAAGCTGCTGTTATTTCTAAAGGATCAGGGAATTCAGAGTGATTGCAAATGGGGTCTGTCATTCCTTTCAGTTATCTACAGGCTGCTTGAGATGAGTTTAAATATTTTCAGTGGTTGTCGTGACAGTTGAACTAATTTCTGTAAGAAGGCTGCCTGGACCATTAATCAAGCACCATAATGATCCAGTTTTATTTTTTTTTCTGGAATAAGAACTACCAACTCTGATTCTATACTACAACATAGTTACAAAGACCTTGGACTTCCTGTTTCTTTTATCACCCTGCTTTTTTTTTTTCTTACCCCCCACCCTCCCCTGTTGCTTTTTTCCTTTCACTTCATCGTAAGCTCATTTTGATTTGTGCCATGCATCTTTGCATTCTGGAGCACTGGAAAGACAAAAGGTGGAAGGTGAAAAGCTGGAGACATCCACTCGGTATGTCGTGAGTAAGGCTTTTCTGTTGCTCTGAAGCCTTCAAAACCAACAGCAAGATCTCTGGGCTATTATTTTCCTATCTGTCGCTGGGCAGGAACTTCTCTCCTGTCATATGCTGAAGGCAGCAATAGGATAAACTGGTGAACTTCTTTTCCTGCCAGTAACTGGGAACCAGCACGAAGGCCAACAGCTACAGACTTATGACATAGAGAGCTAAGGGAGGGGATGTATGGAGAAATAAAGTACTTCACTGCCATATGCTTGTACCGAACGGCTGTTCCACACATTCTGAAGTAGGAGTGATTGATGCTCAACTCACAGCCTGCCTGTTTTTAAAGGTTTTCAGAGGTTTTTTTTTGGGGGGGTTGGTTTTTTATTTTTATCTCAGCTGCTTGATGTAGGCCGTGTGTTATATTCTCATTAAAGTATATCATACATTTCTTTATTTTATGGATGTTGAGCTTTGAAATGAAGGTGTTAGATTGTAAGGCTTCTGTAAAAACAGTAGGAAAGATTGTAAATGCGTAGGCGAGTACATCTACACTACATTTATAGATATCTTTCATTGAAGGGTACAGCTTTTCCATTTAAAAGGGTTAGTTGCCATGCTTAGAAAAATCTTCTGCATATCTTTTAAGATCATTAATCCCTTTGAAAATATTTTTTTTTCTTCTGATACTTTAGCAAATTTAATGTATTAATTTGTTTTCATTAGGTGTCTGACTTCTAATGTCATTCAGAGTCAGTAAAATCTAGTTATTTAATTATTTATAACAGTCTGTGTTAATGGAAAAAAAAAAAGTCTAATGAAAAGGATTGTTTCCCTGCTTAAAAGAGATACTCTTCTGACATTATTCACAGTGGAAGAGCATGAATTGGAAGAGAAGATGACTGTGGGATCTTCAAAATCCCCACATATGCTCTGCTAATAATTTGATTTGAAGAGTTTCCACCATTACATTATTTGTTTTGAGCTTCACAGGTGATGGCATCAATAGAGGCATTAGTGTAGAAGCCAACAACTCTCTCCTCTTGCCAGACTTTGGAAAGGGACTTTGAAAAGTGCCTTTGACTGGCATTTCTTGACAGAATTGTCTGATATACTCCCTCAACTCCATGCAGCATGCTGTCGAGCCATAAAAGAGAGCAGACTTGCTCCCAGTCATCAATAAAGTGAGGTACAAACCTCTTTGTTAGAAGTTTTAATTGCTATTCCATTAAAAAAAAAACAAAACCAAGAAGCATGACTGGGCACTGAACTGCAGAGCAGACTATTCCAAGCAGTACTTTAAACTCTACACCTTGAAGTTCAATTGCTGTTTTTACTAAGATGATTGTAAGTGATGCATTTCAAGGCATATACAAAGAAACTTTGCCTTTCTCTGGGGTTGTGTGGCTTAGATAGCTTGTTTAGGATGCAAAGCATCTGGCTGCATTTATTTAAAGCAAACTGTTACCAGCAGCACAGTTGGAAGAATCTAAGGACAGAACCAAAGATCCCAGGTATGGCTTTTCCGTTCTAAGGAGGTATTTTCTTCCCATTCTGTATCTTTTTCTCCCGTTAGTATTTACTCTGCAATATGCTTGTAAAAATAGTAAGTTAAAAGTATTTTTGGCACTGATGCTCTTCAGCTGTGTAACTACAAATTGGAAATCTCTGAAAGTCATCTGTTTTCTGTGAACTCAAATGACTTGATCTGCAAATGCCACCAGGAGGTTCTTATAAACTCTTTGCTTTTTGGCAATCCAAAGTCTTTGTTGCGCTGCTTCTGCCTATGAGCTATTTAGGCACGTTGTTCAAATTTCTCACTCCTGTTCAGTGTCTGCCAAATAGTACCTGTCCTTGCAGAAAAAGAGAGATTGTAAAAAATGTATTTATTCTTTTATTAGGAGGTACAACATTAAAAAATAGTAGTTTTATTTATTTCAGCATGCCTGAATATGCACATTAAAAAAGACTGATTACCTTATCTGTAACTATTTCTGAGCAATTTGTTTAATAAGCTTTTGGATGGTTACTGCAATAGCAGACAGTAATGTTTCATCAACAGACAGGTTTAAAATGTACCACCAGTCACATCATTTCTTTTTTGTAAGTAAAATCCAGAAGCCACGTTGGATTCACTGAAGTCAGTTTATTTGGGCTGATCTGCTCTGAAATTCAATTAAAAAAAGGCAAGGTAGCAACTCCTTCTGTTTATTTGGGAAGCAGGTTTTGTCTCACTGCTCTGTCTTCTGCCTCATCCACATACTATTTTATCAGTTTTAGATGGAGAATAAAGGTAGGAAGATTTTTTTCCCAGAGTAAGCCTATGAGGTTCAGTTCAAATCTCGTTTTCCACATGTCTCAGGCATGCAGGAATTTTAATGCTGTGGAGTACCCAGTTCCAGACATCACTTTCCTTTTGAAAATGGGACTTGGGGGCCTCAGACGTATTCACTACGAAGCACTGTTTTACAAATGGCAGCACTAATTCTAAATGATCTGGTATGAGGTCAGAGCAAAGTAGTACCATGCAGAGCTATTAGCTCAGGATACTGTCCAGTTTAGGCCACATAGCTGTATTAACCACGCCATAGTGCTTCCAGGTCTGAGATTACCTTGTCTGTGGACAGTGCGGGTATCAGGGCAGCAATGCAATGAGCAACAGAGAGAATCACAGAATCACAGCATGCTATGGGGTTGGCAGGGACCTGTGGAGATCATCCAGTCCAACCCCCTGCCACAGTAGGGTCACCCAGAGCAGGTCCTACAGGGACGTATCAAGGTGGATTTGGAATGTCTCCAGAGATGGAAACTCCACCACGTCTCTGGGCAGGCTCTGCCACGGCTCTGCCACCCTCAAAGTGAAGAAGTTCCTCCTCTTCTTGACATGGAACTACTTATGTTCCAGTTCGTGCCCATTTCCTCCTGTCCCGTCTCTGGACACCACTGGAAAAATACTGACCCCATCCTCTTGGAACCCACCCTTGAAGTATTTCTAGGTGTTGATCACATCCCCCCTCAGGCTTCTCTTCTCCAGACAGAAGATGCAAGTCCCTCAGCCTTTCCTCATCAGAGAGGATGAATTGAGCTCGATGATCCCAAGGGTCTCTTCCAAACGAAATGATTCTATGATTCTATGAGAGATGCTCAAGGCCTNGACAGAAGATGCAAGTCCCTCAGCCTTTCCTCATCAGAGAATGAATTGGACTCGATGATCCCAAGGGTCTCTTCCAACCAAAATGATTCTGTGATTCTATGAGAGATGCTCCAGGCCCCTCATTATCTTTGTAGTCCTCTGCTGTACCCTCTCCAGCAGTTCCCTGTCCTTCTTAAACTGGGGAGCCCAGAACTGGACCCAGTGCTGCAGATGGGGCCTCCTCGGGGCAGAGGAGAGGTTGAGGGTGACCTCCCTCCACCTGCTGGTCACACAACGTAGGTATAATCACAAGGTGTGTGTGAAATGGTTTCCCTTACTCTTTTCTCTTAGTCTCAGAAAGATGCTTGTGTAAGAGCTGGGCATTGACAAGCCAGTGGAACCTGGACGCCGTCCCACCGATCAGATAGGCGTGCAGAAGCAAATACAGTCTTTTAGAATTGAAGATAATAGGTTATCTCAACCTTTATGTCAAAACATAGAGGCTTGGAATTTTTTACAAGCAGGATCTTGTTCAAAAATCAGCTTGTCCTTTTCAAATGGACACTGGAGCCTTTGTACACCTATAATTGACAGAGGAAAAGGAGGCTGGCTCTTTGTTAGAGGAGAATAGGCAGGGAAAGGTCCAAGCTGCTATATTCACTAAAGCTTTTAGGTAACTGTAACTGAAATTGGCAGTATCCACCTTGGTAGCTGTCAGAAACCAGGAAGCAGAATGAATGTTGCAAATGTGTATGATAAGCATGGAACTGAGAGATCTAATGTCTTCACAAATACAGCAGTTCAGAACGGTTCAGAAAACTTCTGACGCCGCTGACGTTCTTGGTCAATATTTAACAGACGAGAATAGAAGCTGCATTTGCTGTGGGAGGTAGAACACACAATAAAGATTACTGCTTTCTCACAAAAATGAGAGGGGAAGTGCAAAAGTAAATAGATTATTGGTGGTGGGAATCAATTAAAAACAGAATTTTGAAATTGCTGCACTACAAATAAAGGTCAAGAGAGAAGCAAATCTCTGCTGTGGCTATAATTCATTATTATTTAAGTTCTAGCTAAGGTGTTTCTTAACCGTTGTGCTGCTAACTAGGCAACCCTGTGGGCATGTTTAATGTTCTAGCAAGTGAGTCTTCTCAGTTCCGTGTGGATTTGACAGTAATTAGGAGCACGCCGTCTCTTGGCAAAACTCGCACGGTACGGATGACCTCTCTGAGGCTTCAGAGGGCAGAAAACCAACAGCATCAAACTGTAGTCATTCTTGAAAATACTGGCCTAAAAGTTCTGCTGCCGTTGTATATTTCATTCCATGTTTAATAGACCAGGTCCAACCTTAGGATTCCTGATCCCCTCTGTCTGCATTTTCCCAGTATGGATTACCTGAGCGGGTGTGCTGTAACTACTGGTCGTTTTTAAAGCCCACCTTTGTGGAAATCCCTACAAGTATGTACCTAATAGGGGGTAATAGAATCAGGAGTCAGATGCCAAGACAGTTCTAGTGAGAGTAGAATTTTGTCCCAATTTATGGTCTATTGTTGCATATTTTCAATGGTAATGGGATTTTCTAGCAAAGGTGGGTATTTTTAATTTCTACAAGTGAGAAATTGTTAGCAGCACTTCATGCAGGTGCACTGGTCCTTACTTTATGGTGTTGGTTTTCAAGCGTAGCTTTTAAAGCTTGCCATAGATTTGTAAAGGAAGCATAGGCATGGAAAATCTGTTCATCTTTCAGATCCTCTACTTCAAAACAGAAAATCTCTATTAAACTCTAGTAGAACTTCCCCACACTTGAAACAATCGTGGGTATTTTCTGCTGTAGCTGTCTCACATGAATATGGAACTTCACAACCAATTTGTTTAGCTTATCAAGGTATGACAGCTTCTTTAAAAGAAACTCGTATAAAACTCCTCAATACAGACAGGCTGAGCAACAAATCTGAAAATGTTTTTTGCTCGCTGCTCACAAACATCCCAAAGTCTTTGGTATAAAATAACTTCAAAAATAAAAGTAGAATTGGATGGGCACTGAGGAAAATAACCTTTGAAGAAAGGTGGAGGTATAAGATACTTATTTTTGATTCTGCTGTTAACTCAGCTGACATCAAGGGTGAAGAGTTAAACACGTGTTAAGATGAAGGTTGTATTTGCAGTAGGAATTAGAAAAATTATTCTTCTGTGGTAATATCCAATGATAGGACAAGGAGTAATGGATGCAAGCTGGAACATAGGAGGTTCCACTTAAATATGAAGGTGACTGAACACTGGCAGGGGCTGCCCAGGGAGGTTGTGGAGTCTCCTTCTCTGGAGACATTCCAAACTCGCCTGGATGCGTTCCTGTGTGCCCTGCTCTAGGTGTTCCTGCTCCAGCAGGGGGATTGGACTGGATGAGCTTTCAAGGTCCCTTCCAACCCCTGATATTCTGTGATTCTGAGCGGCTTGCAAATGGCTGTGGGAGGGACCAGAGAGTGAGTGCTTGTCCTTTGTGGTCCCTCCTCTAAGGAGGGACTTACAGAGGAACAAAGGAGAAGAAGCTTTTGCAGGAACCTGAAGAGAGGGACATGCAAGGAGGGAGGAAACTCTCCTCCCTCTTCCATTTCTGTGCTTTTGGGCACTGTGTGCCTCAGCACTAGCAGCAGTTTGAGGAGGTGTCTCTTCCACCCCCAAGTGACAGTATGCAGTGGGTTGCTGGTACATTTGCTCTGTGTAAAGTATAGAAAGCTGTTGAATAAGTAGGAAAATAAAATACTTGTTTTTCAAAAATGTGCCAGATGAGAATTTATACATAGTTCATACAGAGAGTGACAAAGGCAGGCTGTCACTGATGGAGTGTCTCCCACTGACATTCTTTAGCCCTCATTTCTGTCAAGAGCTTTTGCAGTACCAAGGAGATGTCAAGGGGGTCCAAGCAGAAACATCATCTCTCATAAATACGAAAAACCACCTCACCAAAGGAAAAGAATGGGCATTTGCTCTTAAGTTCCAGAAATATTTTGTTAGCACAGTTGTTATTGTTTTGTCAATCAGCTTCAGGTAAGACATTTGGTCTCAGCCTGTCAACCAGATTTAGGCACTTTATTCCTACCCTTCTGAGATAAGGTAGAAAATTGTTGCATGTCATGACAACAACTACAAATGACATCTCAATGCATACATAAACGAGAAACACTTGAATGATCTTTTTTAAAAGAGTTTATTTTCAAGACAGTTGTATTTTTTCATACGAAAATGGAGAAGTAGCGTATGCTTCTATTGAATTCCTTAATGCATACCTTGATGAAGAACTTGGGTTTTGTTCACTGAGGGTAACTGGTAAAACATTCAACTTAACATAAAACAAACTGAAAACCAAGTTAAAAAATAGCTACCAGATAAACTTGCTTCTGTTCATATAATGAGAACTGCAGCAGTGGGACAATCCCATTATAGGACATTCTTTTCAGGGCCCCATCCTTACTCCTAAATTCAATATGATTTGGTCTGGAAAAAGCTTTGTTAGTGTTTTGAATTATTCTACCGTGTGAAATGTTCATTTGATATTCTCAAAACCTGTGGATGCTTCCATGGTCTGGAATATGTCAGAATGTTTTTCTTAAATGACTTAAAAATTCTCTGGGCCTTAATACCTGTTGAGGCAAAACCACCCTTTATGTAGTTGAAAAAGAGGTGAGGAACAAAGAAATTCTTGCTTTAATTCTTGTTCAAACCCCTCTTGAAAGAGAAGATACAGGTGTTGCGGCTGCATATGTTTTTAAAATCTTAACTTCTAACATTGTGTCTGTATAATTATAGTTTTTTTTCTTTCATTAGAACTTTTTAAATATTAGGCAATCTGTTTTTTTTGGCTCATGATCCTAATTTATGTAGGAACTGATATTGTCATATTTGTTCCAAGGGTGACTTCTGGAGTGGTTGTTTTCAGAGTAACACGATTAGAACTTCCAGCACAAACTCCACTGGGTTGTAGATTTTCAGTACCTCTACCAAAATGCCCTTATTTCAACTTGCAAACCAGCTTTCAACGTTTGCAAAGGTGCTTTACAAGGGTAATTAAAAGTAAAAAACCACATGTATTGAAATGATTATCAACCTCGGAGTTGGATGAGGCAGATTTCAATGACCTTTTCTGGCCCCAACTCCCATTCCCTGTGCATTCTCAGGTGTGAAGCATAGCACTATATAACCAAAACTGTGTGGGTTATGCAAAAGGAAAAAAAAAAAAATCCAGTGATTGTGTGAGATACAACTTGAAATTTTTCATATTAACATATTCATATTCTCAACTTCAGCTCTGAAAGTCTTTAAATTCTGTTTCTTTATATCCTCCATCTCTTTGACTCAAGCAAAGATCAGCTGGAGTATCCAGAGTTTAACCCAGTTTCAATCAAAACATACCCAAGACCTGTTCAGTCTGAAAGCTCGAGATGTGAACTTCTGGATTGTTCCCAAGTGTTTGTAAATGACCTGTGTGTAGAACAAGCATGTGTCCAGCACAGGAAGTGTGTGTGTGTATGGGCAGACTTGGTTGTGTGCTATTTTTAAGAAGCAATAATTCTGGGCGTACCCTCTCTTACTCCTGTGGACTGCAGGAATGTTTGTGGCAGGTTAATTGTATACGTCTTTCCACCAGGGTATTCTTTGATTTCCCTCGAGATCCTGTGAAGATGTTTCGCTCCATATGACTTTTGCAGGTGAAATAAGAATAAAAAAGGACACGATCACAGAATGACAGAATATCAGGGATTGGAAGGGACCTTGAAAGATCTTCTAGTCCAATCCCCCTGCCAGATACTCAGTTTTTGGATCCTAAACCTAAGTCTCTGGTGTTTTCTTTTGTATCAGACAAAACTTATACTGACCTTCATGTAAACTTAGCCTATACAATGTTTAGCAATTTTTTTCTCACATAAGAATATCTGGAATGATTCACTCTTGCAAATTCTGCTGTTACAGTTGGGGATTTCTTTGCTGTCTTCGCCTCTTCTGTGCTTACCCACTAACGAGGTTATTGCCTTCCCAAAACACACTGCTTAGGTAAGGTACAGTAACTGCACTGAAATCACAAGTGATGAGCAAACATGAAGGTAAAAATCCCAAGGGACAGGGAGAAGACAAGACCACAGTACCAGAGACATTGCTTTGTGTCTCTGAGTTTCCTCTCCAGTGCTGCTGGCTTTTCTCTCCCAACTTCTAAAGAGAATAAGTAGCACAAGTTCAAAAGCTTAACCTCTTTATGTTTGTTCACTCATCTGTAAAACAGAGATCGCATGTGTAATACCGCTTTTATGAGGAGTATGTGAATGTCTGAAAAGCTGTTTAAGACTGTGAACCGCTATGTAAATGTGAAGCATTAGCATACCTTTCTACTTGAACAAGAGGGGGAGAAGCTGCAAGAGTTCACCCGCTGCTCTTGAACTAGTTCAACGCAGGCCAAAGTGTCTTTGAGGGCAGTGTCCTTAGAGACCCTGTGAAGTAGCAAAAATCTTAGACTCCACCTGAGTTCAGCACACTCACAATGGAGTCTTGGGAGACAGGCTGTTAGTATGCTTTCTTTCCATATGGTTACTTTCTTTTGGGGCTCATTTTGTAACGGCCTGGCCATACAAACAGGGGGAAGCACCTCACACTATTGTTTAAATTGTAGAGTTCTTAGGTACATCTATCATGCATGGCAAAACCAAACCACCCCAAGCTGCACCACCTTCCTCATCTCACCTCGTCTCATCATCTCACCTACCCCTAAACAAATCAAAGCTCTACTGTAGTTGAAAGCTCTTCTTTGCTGGAGGGAGGGAACAGGAAGTCTCAGTTCTGTTGTTCACTTTAAGACATAAGATCTCAAAGCAGAAGATCAAAATAATTGGTCTGGTGTTTGAATGAGTACCTCGTGAGAAAGCCTTCTGAGGGGTGTGCAGAGTCAAGGGGATGCCAAAGGCATGGCACCTTTGCATTGCTTCCATTCAAAAGCTCTCCATCCTTTGGAGAGGACAACTAGGCCTTAAGTATAATGATACAGTCTGTGCTGATGGAAAACTCTGGCCCCCAAAGAATGTTTAAGTATTTCCTTGTTAGGAACATAACAGATCTTTCTGTTTAGAAGAGGGTTTAAAGTCTGCAATACCCGTTGTCTTGTTTGGGTCTCATGTGTTTCTATTTCATAAATTAAGCCCCGTTACACTCGTAAGACAGTAGCATAAGGAAAAAAAAAATTGACTTTGGTACTTGAGAGAAGCAGGGTTTGTTTGTTTGGGTTCTTTTCCTGTTTTTTTCTTAAAGAATTTAAACCTTTTATTCTAGGCAGCTTGTGTGCAGCCATAAAATGTGCTGTGTCAGAAAAAGGACACAGGACACTGGAAGGCCATTCAGATAAGTACCAGGACAATTGCAAATTTCACGCCTCCCTGCGCACCTATGATACTGTTTATCAAGGTTCTTTGAAAGTTTTGTGCTGTGGAAAAGACCAAAAATGTTGCATCACTTGCTATATTTCACCTAAATGTGGTTTATATTTCTATTTTTTCAGAGCAGCAATAGGACCTGAAAAAGTGTGCATTGCCATTGACAACCCCACATTTCCCATTCTTATAAATCATGGAACGCTTCAGGAGGCGTTGAAGAGTTGGTGTGCTTTGCCTGTGATATTACTTAATGAACCCTTCTCATGCATGCAAATTATTAATAATTCTGAACTATAATTAAGGCTGGCCCAAAATGCTTTCAAATGCCACCCAAGAAGCCTTAGCATTTAAAAATTGTGCATTCCTCTGCAGAAGACTGTGTGAGGGAGGGAGTCCCATCCAATAGTTGCCTCAAATTATTTTGTGCTCTCTTTTTAAAATTAATTTGTCCTTTTTAATAATGGAACAGCAGAACTCTGTTAAGGCAGTGATACCAGTTTCCGATCTTGGACCACCAAATGGAAGATTTTTCCTTGTTTAGGTGACATTCCCAATGTTCTGGGACAGTGCTGGATGCTCCTGTACTGCTTCCCACTCACCCTGTGATGCTTGAAACCATAAAAACTGAAAAAGCCTAATTCTTGTACTCGTTCAGTTTAAAAGTGATAGCACCTTTGTATTACTGGATAAGAAAAGCAGAATTTGTTCCAGGCACACTGATGTTTATGATTTCTGTTTTCCCCCCACTGCTGGCAGAAGTCCATCTTAAGTCAGTTGAGCTGCAAAATCGGGTAGAACTGAA
>VZTM01006549.1:28872-51186 GCA_013400555.1 Jacana jacana | reverse complement strand
AAAAGTCTTGAAGAGTCTACTTAAATTTTGCTGTTAATTAGTTTCAACTGAATTATTTTATGATCACAGTGGCTTCACTATTTTGATCTCCCCTAGGGAGGAGAAAACGAATTAGAAGAAGTTTATTTTAATACACTCATGGTCTTATTTTCCTTAACCTAATGCTAGGAGTAAATTCAGCCAGTAATATGTTAAAGTTATTGTAAAAGTATAAAGTCCAAAACTAGTAAAAACTAGATCCAAATAGCCTTTGAAAAATACTGTTCCAGATGACCTTTAGGTAGCATGGTATATTCTCTTGCTTAAATGGATTTAAGTTGAGGTCATTTTTCAATTTGGAAGACAAACAATGTGTTAAGGTCCAGTCAGACCTGAAAACTGAGAAAGCCCAGTGCTGGCAGAAATTATGGGGAAACAAGTGCAGGAAGCTGTAGCTGAGAGTGCTCTTGTGCCGAAACATTTCGGAAGCATGGAACAACCATGTGCACAGAAATATGCATGACAGCAATCATAGTGAAGTCTTTTTGTCAGGAAAAAAGAAAATGCTGTGAGAACTTGCAGGTGACTGGGGCTGTTGAGAGAATTAGAGGAATAAAAAACCCTACACAAATAAAATCCTCACAGATGAGTAAGACCTTACTTCAGATTCTTCAGAAGAGAAGGGTGAATTTGTGGTAGTAGAATGGAATATCTCTTTACTTTTAAATTTCTCATTAATACTGGCTGAATTAAACAGAAGCCCATAGAGTAAGTGATAAACCAAGATGCTAATTCTTGCAAGTTCTTAATTTGTTTTAGCTGTTTAACCCTACTTTTGGCTTTGATATTTTCCCAGAATACTATGTTAAAACTGTTCCTTGTCTGTTAATGAAAGCATGTGCTGATAGAGAAATACACTCACCTTTGAACTGGGTTTGTTTCAGCATATTGTATGGCTTTGTGTATTTTTGCACATAAATTATTTAATTATGAAAATATTTCATCATGTTTTGATAATCTGCCAGACCCATCTCATTGACACTTTGCTTTACATTTCTGCAGTGGCATTTTAATGAACGCTATGGAAGTCACTGGAAAGCTAGGATATTCTGAGCATGTTTGGCAGCAGAGGAATTAATGTGTCTGCCAGATGTCTCTGGTACTTTCAGCAGTCATAAATTTAGTTGTTGCCAATTGCACTGTGTTTTTATTACTTCTACAGAGATTTACGAACTCTTTATATTGGCTGATTTACATGAGAGCTTGCTTGCTAGAAAAATCTGAGTACTGCTGCCTCGCAAGCAAGGGAAATGACTAAGGGCCAAAAGTTTCAAAAATAGGAGCATGAAGCTAGACTGCTAAGCTCGTACTTAGTCTCAAAGAAAGTTACTTCATCTTCAGAAGTTTTGAATACTGAGCAATTCCCGCTACAGCTGTAGAGACTCTAGGATGTATTTGCTATTTTAAATAGCAGGTTGCTGTTCCTTGTTGGGATGATGCCCCTCCCAAGGTATACTGGGATTGCTCTTTCTTTACCCCTCAGAGACAGGGAAGAGGCAGAGCCATGCCCAAATGCATTACAAGATGCACAGAGGCCCAGCTGTCCTAAGTGAGCACATGTTGGAGCCTAGAAGGAGCCTAGAACATTTTATCTAGAAGGGAAAATGTTTCTAGGTATCTCTGGTGGGACAACAATGTTGTGCAATAGTCCTTCCTGTGGCACTTGTTTCTTAAGTATACAGTGGCCCTTTGATGTTAGGTTCCGTTTATGTTGTGTTCTCTTCATGCTTTCAACTCTCATTGTGCCCCAGGGAATTGTACAGATGATGTATAACTCTGGACAAAAAGAAAGACACAAAAACACCAGAAAGGGTTGGAAGTCTGATTAAAATCTTTTATTCTTACAGCATTCTAATGTTTAGTCTATTTAAATCTACACAGACTTGTATACTACGGTTTTAATAGCGGTGTTTTGTCTTTTGAAATAGTCCCTCCTAGTATTAAAGGAGGAAATACTACCACAGAGGTGTCGGTGCTTCTTAACAATCTTATAAATTTGGAATGCGAAACCAAGGGAATCCCTGTTCCTACCATAACATGGTACAAAGATGGACGACCGATTATTTCTGGCCCCCAAGCTGTGTATGTGGATAGAGGACAATTCCTGCAGATACCTCGGGCCCAAGTATCAGATTCGGCAAGGTATACTTGCCGCGTGAGCAGTGTTGCTGGAGCTGCCGAGAAAATATATGACGTGGATGTCTATGGTAAGTGAGAGTTTATTGAACTTGGTTATTTGCCACAGAAAGTGCATTTTGAAAGCTTTTCTGCCCTTGTATGTAAGAAACCTTTTCAGGCCTGTCAAAGGTGAACAGCAGTCAATGGCTGCGCTCAAAGATTTGCCTGTATTAGCAGGGCCATGTAAAGGGAGCTTTACGTGACTCTCAAAAAGCTCTTGACTTCACAGGCCTTGATACCATGCTTTGGTGAAGTATCAAAACTATTTTGTCTCCATTTATGCTTTCTCAAAAGTGCATGCTGAACAACACTTACCTGAAATAGCCACTTAGGGTGGAATCTTCAGTGTAGTGTTTTAAGACCTTCAGATTTAATTCTTTCATCTCAAAGCCCTGCAGATCCTCTGTTTTGTACAACTGGTCAATACTGAACTACATAATTTGATTTCTCAATTTCTCCTTTGGCTTGGCTTGGCCCAGCAGCAAATTCTCACATGAAATTGTGCGTGACATAGTGGCATATAGAGCCAAAGTGGGTGGGGAGGAACTAACCCATTTGCTCTTACTACATTTTTTGGCTACAGAATTAATCACTTGCAATTTATTTTTTCCTTTCTGCAGTTCCTCCTGTAATTGAGGGCAATGCAGACACAGCCTGGAACAAGCAGGTGGTTGCTGGCAATTCACTCATGTTAGAGTGTAATGCTGCTGGCAACCCTCCACCTCTCCTTACCTGGTTAAAAGATGGTGTGCCTGTGAAAGCAAGCGACAACCTCCGTGTTTCAGCTGGTGGAAAGAAGCTGGAGATTTTGAATGTTGTTGAGGCTG
Source organism: Jacana jacana (assembly GCA_013400555.1). Taxonomy (NCBI): domain Eukaryota; kingdom Metazoa; phylum Chordata; class Aves; order Charadriiformes; family Jacanidae; genus Jacana; species Jacana jacana. The sequence continues at coordinate 48,142 of VZTM01006549.1, read as the reverse complement.
ACCAGGGACAGTATTTGTGTGTGGCCACAAGCATAGCTGGAGAACAAGAAATTAAATATGAAGTCGAAGTCTTAGGTACATGAACAACAGAGCTGCTGATTTATCAGTTTCTCATAAACCTAATAAAGTATGGTTTTGTTTTTTGTTGGTATCATTGTATGAAATATCAGTCAAGCTACTTATCTAGTGAAACCCAGGCACTGCACGCTTTTTCTGTCCAGGGTTATGGAAGAGCTTGAAGACTCTTACTTTCAGGTTAGTTCTTGAAGAGTTTTTGTGCACATGGTAGGTAAATATTATTCTCAGTAACCTTTAAAATTCTTCTAACTTGCCTTCATTAAAAAAAATCATAGATATGAAAGGTATCAATTAAAAATATTACTGAGTAGTTGCCTTTAGGGGGAGAACATTAATCTCTGAATTTGAGTCATGTGTAAATTTTGAATATTTTCTTGAAAAAGATTTTTTTTTTTTCTTCTATTCCATTGAAACCTTTACCATGGTCTGCATCTCAACAGTCCTTTCTGAACCTCTCTAGGTAAATGACTTGTACAAATGTTAATCACGTTCTGTTGGCGAGGAAAGGTTTAAGAATTTTAAAGGCTTGATTTTTAGGCTTTGAACTGCCCCCTTGAAGTTCACCCACCACCACCCTGTGCACAAGATTTTTCAGATAGAATCTGGAAAAGAACAAACTAACAAACAAGAAACAGTAAAAAAGTGAGAGGAATGGTTTGAATCCACAAAATGTCATTGGTAGAAGCTTCCATTCAGAAATTAACAGTGATAAACAGGAAATCTGTAGATGTCCCAAAGTGAGATAAATGTCAAGATTTAATTTGTTTAAACATTACTATTTGAGAGAGACCATTATGACATATCTAATGCTTAAACGTTTCTGTGGACGGATTTTTCTCTTACAGTCCCACCATTTGTGGAAGGTGGGGATGAGCTCTTGGACTACATTGTGATTCTCCATAGCCCTTTGGAGTTGGATTGTTCAGCAACAGGGACACCCTCACCAACTATCACGTAAGGGGATTGTTGTGACAGTAGTTAAAAAAGATAGTCTGATGGTTGATGAGGTGAACTTGGAGGTAGTTAGTCCTTATGAACTGCCCATGTTATTTAGTGATAGTTAATGTGTGGAGGACAGACTCCTGGCTCCACTGAAGACAGCACCAGGCGCATGCATGGCAGGTTCAGGATTTTGTTTTAAAGTGGTTTGGTGTATGCATTTTCTGGAAATTAGGTTAGTCATGATCTGACAAATCTCATTCCCTTGCTAATGCAACTGTGCGCTTTTCATCTGCCACCAGTGATGGCTTTTGCTTTGGATATTTCTGTCTACCTCTGGTGCATCTGCTTTCACTACTGCTTCCCTTCCACCCTTCTGAATTCTTTAGTGTCTATTCCACCTGTAAACCCTTCTTCTGATAAACCATTTTGTTCCATGGCACTCAGAAAAGCAGAATACTAACTGACGTTTCCAAACCTTCCTAGAAATGCAAATAGAGTTACTGGGACATCTAATAGCATTGTGCATGTTTTACGAGTGCTGTTGATCTTACTTTCATAGAGATCTGAGACTGTACTTTCTTTTTGTTAGGTGGTTGAAAGATGGTCAACCAGTTGAAGAGGGAGCTAGACATAAGATTTTATTAAATGGACAAAAACTTCTCATCTCTCGAGCTCAAGTGTCAGACACTGGCCACTATAAATGTGTGGCTGCAAATAAGGCAGGAGAACATGAAAGGGAATTTGATGTTACTGTACATGGTAAGCTACTGAAGGAGGTAAGAGGAGGGAGCTGACTGCCTTTATTTTAAATTGCTGGCAAGAATGTGCTCAGATTTTCTGTAAATGTGTATTTGTATGAGTGGGTTGAAAAATTGGAGATGAGTGTTGGTGGAATAGATGTAGAACTGCTTTTACCTGTGGGTCAGAGCATTTTAAAATGTGCATGTTCAAATGATACTTCATTTTTGTTTCTGGTGCTTCTTGCAGTTCCTCCAACCATCAAGTCAGCTGGGACTTCTGAGAGAGCTGTGGTGATATACAAGCCTGTGACACTGCAGTGCATAGCAAATGGCATTCCCAGCCCTTCCATAACTTGGTTAAAAGACAGTCAACCAGTAAACACAGCCAGAGGAAATATAAGAGTAAGCACTACTTCTTTATGGGATCCAAATCATGAAAGATAGTTACAAAAAGTTATAGATGTTAGTATTTCTTTTCCTTTTGCTTCCTTCATGCTGTGGTGGAAAGGTGTTAAAGATCCATCCTGGAGAGCAATGGACTTTTTACCTAATAGACCACTATTTCAGCTTGAATAGCATTTAGTAGACTAAATCCCATTAGACACCTCCATACCATACACTTCCAGAGTATGGTTGTCTGCCAGTTTAGGAGGTGGCTTTTACCTACTTCCCACTGTGAAGTGGGATTTAGATTAGTTTTTCTGTAAGCACTGCCATTGCAGCACCTACCTATATGGTCCCTTCTCATTGTGAGATTCCGACTTTCCATGAAGAGCCCTTCCCAGTGCTTGCATGCCCCACGGGGTTGAGCACTTGTAATGGCTTGATTTACTTTAGGCTGGAGCAGTCTTTGACATCTTGCCAGCAGCAGCTCTCTCTGGCTGTAGCCTCCTCTTCACCTTGCTTGCCTGCCCCTCTGCCATCTCGGTCTCCTCACAGCTGTACAGCTAATAATCCTGATGCCCCAGGAACACTGAAGTCTCTTGACCTACCAAGACACCTCTTGCACAAGTATTAGCCCCAGGTTAGAAGAAAGATGAGCCTGATTGTATTCAGTGTAAGCGCATACTTTGCCATTACGCTTAGTGTCTCTGCCTGGGATTATTGTGTAAAGTGGTTCCCTGCTCTCTGTTTTGGTACAGCTAGAGTCATCAGGACGTATTCTGCAAGTTGTCAAAGCCCTGCTTGAAGATGCTGGCCGATATACTTGTGTGGCAACAAATGCTGCAGGAGAAGCCCAACAGCACATTCGGCTTCATGTGCATGGTAATATTTCTGCCTCTGGTGAGAGGCTAAACATGATTGTTTCAAGGCAGCTTTTTAATGTCTATATTCCTTTCTCTTTTAAGCTCTCTGGCATTTGTTTGTCTCTGCACATTTGTCTTTCAGTTTTCTTTCTGTTCCACTCTATTAGTAAGAAGTCAAAGTAACAGCTTTCTTTCTTAGGATTTAGTCTTTCTCGTGTGGTATGGAGGGCCACAGAAATTAATGCTTTTCCAGTTAACTCTTCTGTTCAAAGGTATCCCAAGAGGCCAAGTGCACTAACCCACCACTTAGAAGGGTACTTTATGTTTCTGAATCAAGATATGAGGTACCACTCTTGGCATTGCTAATTTGATCCAAGTCTTCTGGTGATAATGGCATTCCTTGTGACCTTGTAATGGGTACCTTTTACAGGAATGACTTTTCTGAGAAAGAAACATTCTCTTATGAGGGGATTTTCCAGACTGTGTTAAAGGATTTTTACTTTGCAGCTAAAAACCAGTATAAAAGAAATCAGGGAAACTTGAGAAGCTGTTGTCTGCATCTGATTTTAATAAATGCTGTCACCATAATTTACAAATATTTGCCTCAGAAGTGGTCATGAAGTATTGCGTGTTCTTGATGTGACCCAATCCTCAAAGGATACAGGAGGGGTGGGAATGGACTGTGGCAAAATGGGTATGATGTATGATGAGTATGATTATGTTGACTTTCATTGTTAAAACAAATTTCTGGTAACTGTAAAATGTTACACTGACATGAAGAGAGATTGCAGTATCTCCATGGATGAAACTTGGAAAGAGAAACCACACTCATCTTATAATGCAATAATTCCATCATAGTTAATTTTAGTGTCAGTCTTGCACTCACAAATACCTTTTTTGTTCTCAAGTTGCACGTTCAAAGTATTGTTATCTGGTGTTTCTGTCATTTTGCAAATGTATAGACCCAATAAAGTAAGGAATCTTGCTTTGTTAAAGCCATGTACAACATTCAGTTTAATGTTACCAGGTCAAGTGAGAGATGACTTTGCCACATTAGAAGAATAACTGTCCTATGTTGTGCACCCATTTCCTACAAGTGACGTTTTCCCTGAAAAAAAAACCAAACTTATAAAAATTGTTTTATTCCTGTTAGCATTAATGGTGTTATATCACTAGAGAATATTCTCATTTCAAAGATGAAATTTCTTGAGAAATTCCTTGGTTATCCAGCAGTTAGTTGAAGATTGTGCAATCCATTGCCCAAAGTTTCTCAGAGGGCAGATTACTTTGTGATCAGATGTTCTGCTAGATGGAATTAATGATAACCTGATGTCTTTGTCTTTTCCCAGAGCCACCCAGTCTGGAAGATGCAGGGACAATGTTAAATGAAACAGTGGTGGTGAATAATCCAATCCATCTTGAATGCAGAGCTTCTGGGAACCCTCTGCCAGGTATGCACATACACCTTGGAGAATGTGAAGCAGATAAAAGGTTTTTACTTTTATGTGTCTTTTAAAAGTAACGGGTATTCTGAATGTGAGGTTAATCCTGTTGTTTTAAAACTAATGACAAACTATTAAATGCTACGTAAAATGAGAAATGTTAATTATCAATTGACATGGAGTGAGTAAGTATTGAGGAATTCAGTAATACCCAACATTTTTAAAAGAATGAAACCCACAAGGATAATCTACTCCCTTGTGCATTCAGCAATGCCCTGTCCATAGAAAAGATTGCTGTTAGACTTCTGCTAAATCAGTTTTAAACACATCCAGGCTTTTAAAGTCAATATCTTATAGTGTAGGGCAGACTTAAAACAGTACCTTGTATATTGAGTTCACCTGTCATATGTGGCCATGTCTAGGACCTGATCTGAAGTTTATTAAAACTAATAGGAAGTTCTTTGTTTGATCTGGACCCTTTGCCTGTGAAAATGAGTAGATTTTCTGTGTATGTAGAATGTTTTCTGTGGCTTGCCCCGATGATAAATTTACTAATGAATATGCTGGTTCTCCTTATATTCTAAGCTTTGAAAACTAGGCCATGTATGTCTGTGTTTTATTTTCCCCATGTTTTATGGAGTTAGTTCTTTTTTTTCTTTTTTCCTTTTTGAAGGAAAGTTTCCCCTAGAAATCATAGACATTTAGCCAAGTGAGAGCTGAAGGACTTTGGCTCCTGTTTAGACTAATGGATCTATTTAGTTTTTTCTGAACTGAAAAATAACCTATAGCAATCTGCATTTTAGTTACTTCGTTGCTGGGATTCTTTTAGTACTAGGATTTTTATTTTTTTTTGGTTCTTTTTGTAGTTCTGTCTTTGTTCTTGTTGTTGAGAGAGGCATATAACATTTTAGTTCCTTTTTTTCCAAAAAGTGTTTTTGTTCCCACCTTCAGATAGGATATAAAGATACCATCTTAATATGAGAATAATTTTCTGTGTTAAATATTGCACAGCAAAAGTTGGGAAATATTGTATGATGAGTATATTATATGCGGCATAGCAATTTATTCTCGTGCTGTCCCATTTTCAGAAGAAAGGTGTTACTAAATTTCAGGTGAGGATCCAGTTTCACCTTCTCCACCTTTTAAAGAATTAATCCTCAGTGAAGTGTTATTTTCTAGAATAATTTATACCTGTATAAAACAAAATGTGACATTATTTGGAGTGCATGTAAAATGTTCTGAAAACATATGGGGTTTATATCCACTTTGTGATCTTTTTTTCTCATCAAATTGCCAATTATTTTAGGACAAATAATTAAAATGGAGTTCATATACTCCAACTTATACAATGAAACCATTTTTTTCACCTTTTATGTATGATGTGGTGCTGCATACCAATGTCAAGATATGACATTAGAAAAAAGTGATAGCACACCACCGCACTGAAAAAAAAGCTTGCCTGCACTCTTGTTCATCAGTCAGGCCAGGTTACTTCTAGAATGTGTCTTTCACAGAAAACTTGTGTGGTATGTTGAATGATTCAGTAAGCAGGGTTTCATCAAAGTGAGTAATAAAGTGGCCAGTAAAACATTAGTTACATGTTCTACTGATGGAGGGTGCCATCTTTTGGCTGAGATGCAAAAAAGCTCTTGGATTCTGTTACCAATTCCTATAAAATTTTCTTCTGGGGTAATGACAGTTTTCTGAGCCTTATTTTTGTTTTTTTCAACCTGCCAGTTGAACTTGGTTGCATTTTAATTCTGTAAACTTTCCCAGGTGGTTCAGTTTAATGTAGCAATACTTCAGGGTAAAAAGTGAAAAAATAATCATATTGTTGCATATTTTTAAACAGCTGCTGGTGGCCTTGGTATGAGATGAATTAATCCTCTATAAGTATACCTCGTGGGATAATGTTTTAAGTTGAGAACATTTTTTGCATTAATAGATGGTGTGCATGGATGATGGTGTCAAGGTTGCTATTGAATTCTCTAGGCTTATTCAGCATTTTGTACAGAAGTTACTGATTTCCTTATTTTCTTGTACTTTTTTTTTATTAATTATGACTAGTATTAGTATCGATATTAATAGTTTGACAATGTTGCTGTTACACATCTGAAAACTTAGATGGAAAGTTTGATGTGGGGGTATTTTTAGCAATTCTTTCATCTTTTCTTTCACGATGCAGTTATCACATGGTATAAAGACAATCGTCCACTTACTAGTGCTGCAAGTGCCACTTTTATGAACAGAGGGCAGGTTCTGCAGATTGAGGGTGCTCGGATCTCTGACACTGGCATTTATAAGTGCGTGGCTGTCAACACAGCGGGCACAGCTGAGTTGTTTTACAGTCTTCAGGTTCATGGTAAGTGTTGCAAAACACCAGCTTTTGCTCTCTTCAAGTTTCAAGTTTGCTTAGCATGCTTACTGTCACTCATTACACCATCATACTGGAAGAGAGATGGTGCAGGTTGTCAGAGAGAAGAATTATCTCCTCTGTTTTTCAGTCCTCTGCTTTTGAATTAGAAAATGTGGTAGGGGGGGTCAATTCTAGGAAGAATGAGCAGAGGCATCAGATTTGTTGAAAAGGTATTTATGTTATCACTTCAGCGATTTGGAAGGCCTGCAATTGCTGGGTTTTACTCTAGATGACTTTAAAGCTTGGGGTTGATAGAGAAAGGACATAGGTCAAATGCTCTTTCATAATCCAAGAGATTTAAAGAAAAATGTACTGTCTAATAAGATGAAGTGTGGGTGTTTGCAGACATGAGACATCTGATCAAAAGCCAAACTGGAGCTTTTCCACTGATTTTAGTACTTTTGGATGGTGCTGTAATCCAAGCTCTTATCTTTGATACATGTATATACATGTAGTGGGTTTTCTGTGGGAGTCTTCCATGCAAAACTGCGACCCAAGTTTGGCACAGTGTCCTCATCTGAGATGCATGCAGCGTATGTTGTTTCTATTAATATTAATTAATACATAATGAGTTGGGCATACATTTCTATGGAATTAATGAACATCATGGGAAAAACAGATGGCTCAAGACATGGTCAAAGGCAATTAACCCCACCCAGTGATTAATTCCTGGGAAATAGTTAGAGCCAAGTTCATTATTCTTGTTAAATCAAAAAATGAAAAATAACTCCAAAGTGTATCTGTGTCTTTCCACTGAGCAGTGGGATTTCAGTTAGTAAGTCTGGAGTTTTCTAGGGAAGCAATGCTTTCTGAATTAGACACATAAAACTGTTTCCCCTTTCAGAAAAGACTATGCGGTGGCAGCCAGGACTAATTGCATCAAAGGAAGCTGAAACACCTATGTATGAGCCACTCAATTCAGCTTGCATCATGCCAGGCTTACAATGGAGTGCTTTTTGAATTTACCATGAACAACTTCATCATCTAGTTTACTTAGGGTTTTTTGGTTTTGAGAAGAGAAAACTTGAGATTTTTTGCATTCTAATAGTAAAAGCGTGAATGACTACTTAATGGAGAACAGACTGTGAAGTGTTAAGTACAGAACGATATGCTGTATTTACTGAAAGCTGGCTCTAGATTTCTGTATAGCAGTTGCCATTGTGAATGAGCACCTATGTTCTTTGACCACTGGTTGTATTCAACATTCTGTTGTTAATACTGTTGTGGATGCAGTAGCCATAGTAGAAATGATTAGATCTTTTTTCGTCTTAAAAACAGTGCTTGATACTGCAGGCTTAACATGAAATGAAATGAGGCAGACCTACTGAAGGAAGCAAGTTGAATTCCAGTTTAGTATATTCATATGATTTCATTGTCTTGATTTTTCCACTTCTTTCTCATCACTATAACTTTTTCAGGCATTTGAGAACAATGGATACTGTTTGCAGTGAAACAGTGAAAAGTGTGTGTGTGTAAGAAGGATTATAAAATCTCAGTTGCCTTTTTTCTGCTGTTTCTGCTATTACTGGAATTTATCTAAGATTAGGTAGTCTGAGCTACAGGCTGTTCGAGGTGCTGAATTTATTAAGGAATCTTATTTTCAGTACAGAATTTTGTACACTTTTCTCCTTACAAACAATATTTATGATTAGATCACAGCATTATCTCTTTCTAGGGGTGACTTTGTACTGCCTCTGACTGTAAACCTTTATTACAGAATTATTAGTGGTAGGAGCAAATAAAATTGTTCTGATTCTCATAATAAATGAAAGGTCTCCCTTTCTAAATACTTTTTGTCTTTTATCATTGCTCAAATTTGTGTTTTGAGATGTTCCATTAATATGTTTGTCATCATTGTTCTGCTTTGAGGACAAGCAGATGTTTTATAGTCTAATCTGGTAAATGTTTGCATCTGCTCAGCAAGGCCAGTTTATTACTCTGGGTATGTATGTGCTTTATGCAGTTCATATGATAAACTTATTTCCTTAATCCCCATCACTCTTAATGCCTTTCACAGGTTCTAAATGGAATAGGATAATATTTTTAATATTTTCTGGTTCCTGGGTTTTGCAGCTGTCCTCTGGACTGTGGGCCCGGTCCTGCTTACCTTCCTCTCAGGGGTTTCATTGAAGTTACCTGACTGCTTTTGCAGGAAGGAGTGCCATTTGGCACAGAGCAAATAAATTTCAAGAGTTCCATAGAAGTGGCATGAGAAATCTTTCCAGTAACGTAGTGCTTTGCAGAAAGAGAAATAATGTCCAAAAGTAAACATCCCACTTAATTTCATTATGATTAATACCCTTACATAGCTGTTTCAGTTTTGTTTTGTTTCTCTTTTTTTGCAGTCCCACCATCAATCTCTGACAGCAGTGATATGGTGACAGTGGTGGTTAATAATCTAGTGCGACTGGAGTGTGAAGCAAGAGGTATCCCAGCACCTATTCTGACGTGGCTAAAAGATGGTAGCCCTGTTTCCAGCTTTAGTGATGGACTCCAGGTACTGAGTTAGAATCCTGCTATCTGTTCAATTTCCTTTTGTGGTAGGAGACTTTAAGATAGTGCGCTTTAATGGAATAGAATAAATTAGAGGATTTGGGATGAAAGTATTAGGCCTTTTGCTCTAAGTTATTGGTGGAGGTTTAGCTCCAGTAATTACTGTGTGAAGTGGAAGATACAGGTATAGTGAAATAAGGTGATCCTTTGAACTGCTTTCATACTGAGTAAGAGTTTGCATCAACAATTTTTCACTTACTGGCAAGAAGAGGAAATTGGATCATATTCCTATGCTGAAGAGACCCGCAGAGCTCAAGATCACGTAATATCTCATTATATAAAATAGTAATTCAGGAAAAAAGACCAACCACTGATGTAAGGAGATATTTCGGAGTTAAAAGGAGAGGGCACGGTCACTTTATGAAAGCTAATTTTATGATCTGAAAAGGAAAGAGGGGAAATTTGTATACTATGAGGACAGAATGTTTGAAACAGGTAAGAGGAGGAACGACAAGATCCTGCAAAGACTTCTGAATGCCAGGAGTTCCCTAGGGACTTGCATGAGGTTAGACTTCTGCTTTTGCAAATCTCAATCAAAAGAGAACAACAGAGTGCAGGGAATGGAGGGATGGTTGGAAGTGGTGGCAAAACAAGTATTTCATTTTGAAATGGAAACTAATAGTTCTCTCTGCTTGTGTTTTACGTTGAGGTATGTATACTGAATATGTTGTGCTTATATTGCAGGTTCTGTCTGGGGGCCGAGTCTTGGCATTGACTAGCACTCAGATCAGTGACACAGGAAAATATACTTGTGTTGCAGTCAATGCTGCAGGCGAGAGCCAAAGAGATATTGATCTCAGAGTTTACGGTGAGATTTTCTGACACAACTATCTTTTTTTGTGGGGAGGGCAATGAGAATTATTCATGGAGCTTTAATTAAACACACTGCGCCCTAGACTTTTAGCAACATTGAATAAAAATTGTTCCAACCCATAATGGAAGGCAAAGGGATGAAGAGGTGTGTGTGTGTGTAAGTAAAAAAACAAACAAACAAAAGCCATGTACATACACATGCATTAAAGTATGTATGTTCTTCTGTGTATCCTTGAAGTAATGTAGCTGCAACAATGAATTTACAAGTTTAATACATAAAGGCTCATTTATAAATAATAGAAAAATAAATGTGTTTGTGTAAAAGAACCAAACCTATAGATCTCTTGGGCAAAAGATATTATTGTGGCCAGAGCTCAATTATCTTTGAATTTGAACCAGAATGAGTCAATGTGAATTTGCCGTATAGCTCTCCAGTTTCTATTCCATTTTCAAGTCTGCCTTAATGGTGGTGACATTTTTTATTTCTGTTAATAGTGACACTGTATTGAGCTGTAATGAACCCAAGTTGTCAAATTTGTCTTGTGCAAGAAGCAGGAAATGTATCTTTTTGGTACTTTACTACTTCTCCAAATTATGTCAATAAGTTAATGATGAAATCTTTTTGCGTGAACTCATGTAAATTTATCCTTCCTTCTCGTTTCTTGTAACTTGTATGAGCTCTGTTCTGTTTTTTTTTTTATCTTTTCATATTGCGTTCTTAAAGATAATTGGTGATATGCAAATCATAGAATCATAGAATCGCCTAGATTGGAAGGGGCCTTTCAGATCATCTAGTCCAAACATTAACCTCACTCTGACAAAAACCATATCACTAAGCCCTGTGTCTACCTTTCTTTTAAATACTTCCATGGATGGCAACTCAACCACTTCCCTAGGCAGCCTGTTCCAACCCTTTCAGTGGTTTTTTCCTTTTTTTCCCTTTTCCCCTTTTCCCTTTTTTTCCTGTTATCTAATCTGAACCTCCCCTGGTGCAACTTAAGGCCATTTCCTCTTGTATCACCTGTAACTTGGGAGAAGAGACCGACCCCCACCTCTCTACAGCCAGTTTCAGGTAGTTGTAGAGAGTGCTAAGATCTCCCCTCAGCCTTTTTTTTTTTTCCTCCAGGAAAACCAACCCCAGCTCCCTGAGCTGCTTCTCATAAGACTTGTTCTGCAGACCCTTCATGAGCTTAATGCCCTTCTGTGGACTCACTCCAGCACCTCAATGTCTTTTTTGTAGTGAGGGGCCCAAAACTGGACACAGTACTTGAGGTGGGGCCTCACCAGTGCCAAGTACAGGGGGATGATCACTTCCTTAGTCCTACTCGCCTCACTGTTCCTGATACAGGCCAGGATGCTGTTCACCTTCTTGGCCACCTGGGCACACTGCTCATGTTCAGCCAACAGTCGATGAATGCCCCCAAGTCCTTTTCTGCCAGGCAGCTCTCCAGCCACTCTTCCCCAAGCCTCTAGCGGTGCATGGGGTTGTTGTGACCCAAGTGCAGGACCTGGCACTTGGCCTTGTTGAACCTCATCCCATTGGCCTTGGCCCATCAATCCAGCCTGTCCAGATCCCTCTGCAACACTTTTCTACCCTCAAGCAGGTTGTGACTCCCACCTAACTTGGTGCCATTTGCAAACTTACTGAGGGTGCAGTCAATCCCCTTGTGCAGATCATTGATAGAAATATTATAGAGGATTGACCCCAATACCAATCTCTGGGACACACNATTGACCCCAATACCAATCTCTGGGAAACACCACTTGTGACTGGCTGCCAACTGGATTTAACTCCATTCACCACCACTCTCTGGGCCCAGCAATCCAGCCAGTTTTTTACCCAACAAAGAGTACTCCCGTCTAAGCCATGGGCAGCCAGTTTCTCCAGGATAATGCTGTGGGAAATGGCGTCAAAAGCTGTACTAAAGGCCAGGTAAACATTACCCACAGCCTTTCCGTTGTCCACCAAGCAGGTTACTTTATCATAGAAAGAGATGAGGTTTGACAAGCAGGACCTACCTTTCATGAACTCATGCTAGGTGGACCTGATTACCTGGTTGTTCTTCATATGACGCATAATGGCACTCAGGATGATCTGTTCCATGACTTTTCCAGGCACTGAGGTCAAAGATATAAAAAATCATTATATCCTGCCAGTAGGAATGCAAGGAAGTTTGACTGTAGTGAGTGTTAAGTTTCCTCGGACAACCGAGTGAAACAAGGATGGATCATAGAATCATGGTTTGAGTTGGAAGGGACCGCAAAGGTCATTGAGTTCCCACTCCCCCTCCATGGGGCAGGGACACCTACCATTAGACTGCATTGCCCAAAGTCCAATTCAGCCTGGTCTTGGACACCTCCAGGGGTGAGGCATCCCCAGCTTCCCTGGGCAACCTGTTCCCGTGCCTCACCACCCTCACAGTAAAGAATTTCTTTCTGATATCTAATCTAAATTTTGCCTCTTAAAATCATTATCTCTCATCCTATTGCTGTACTCACTACAAAGAGTCCCTTCACATCTCTCCTGCAGATAGATCCCTTTAAGGTACTGAAAGGCTGCTGTAAGGTCTCTCAGAGCCTTCTCTTCTCCAGGCTGATAGCCCCAAGTCTCTAAGCCTGTCTTTGTAGGAGAAGTGCTCCAGACCTCTGATCATCTTTGTGGCCCTCCACTGGACTTGTTCCAATAGGTCCATGTCCTTTTTGTGCTGAGGACTCCAAAGCTGGACACAGTACTCCGGGTGGGGTCTCGAGAGTAGAGTAGAGGGGCAGAATCATCTCTCATGACCTGCTGGCCATACTTCTTTTGATGCAGCCCATGGTGCTGTTGGCTTTCTGGGCTGCCAGCACACATTTCTGATTCATGTTGAGCTTCTCATCCACCATCACTCCCAAGTCCTCCTCCTTGGGGCTTCTCTCCACCCATTCTCTGCCCAGCCTGTATTTGTGCCTGGGATTGCCCTGACCCAGGTGCAGGGCCCTGTACTTGGCTTGGTTGAATTTAATGAGGTTCACATGGGCCCACTTCTCAAGCCAGTCAGTGTCCCTCTGGGTGGCATCCTTTCCCTCCCCTGTGTTGACTGCACCACACAGCTTAGTGGTGTTGGCAAACTTGCCAAGGGTGTACTTGATGAACAATGATCTGCCATTTGTTTTTGGAAATATAACGGTACCAGATATGGAGAGAGGGCTTTGGGATTGAGACATCTGTGTTGGTTTGCTTTTACTTTCAGTAGGTCAGTGGAGAGAGAACCATTTTGGCTTTGTGGGTCTCTAGCTTGATGACAATCCTAAGCAGAAATCTGGAAAGTCTTGGAAGAGAAGTTATAGTGTTTTCTAAGTTGAACAGGGACAGTTGGTGATCTTTGCTTTCAAGTTTGGCCTTCAGAATTGACTTCCTTGTAAATGTGCTGTGGTTAGGATACTTTTGACTTGAGTCATGGCTACTTTTGCATCTGCAAGGGACAGTTCAGAAAGTCAGGTCTCTGGCATGGCAAGCTCAAGGCTAACATGGGTTGGAATGTTTTATGTCCAGAACAAGGACTATCAAGGCCCCTTTTGGAGTCTGAGGATGAGTGTGTATAACCGCTCAAGTGGCATGGATACATTTATTCTTTTGAATTTTCTGAAACCTCTGTCCATTTTAGCTAGATGAAATCAAGAGTGAGTTAGAAGTTGTGTGTTTAAAATTACTGTTGTATTGGGAGCTGGCCAGAGTTGAGCTCAGCTGCAGGGTTGTCTTGAGCGAGACTGTCACTAGAAAGCAATATTACTCTTAGGACTTGCCTTATAGTGGGAATCTAATTAAGAAGTCACAAAAGGAAAACAATTTGGAGTGCAGTTGGAGCTGAGATGGTTAGAAATGTGCAGTGTGCTGAGTCAGTCTGGGAGCTGGAACAATCTGGGAAACATATAGTTACCATGAGCATAATTAGATTAGTTGTAAACCCTGCTCCTTCAGAAACAAATGCTTTAGTGTCTGACTCTCTCTGTTTCATAAACTTAGTTTCCTTTTGACCACATTTCAATTCATTTAGCTGAAAGGAAAAGTAATTGGTGGAAAAGTATTTGGAAATAAATTTGCCTTCTGCAGTAATGGATCAGCTTCCAACTTGCAGTTCTACAACACTCCTAAAGAGTCTGAGCCTCTGTGAATTCTACAAAGAAAGTAAGATAAACAGCGTATTTTTTCTGTTACTATATTTCTTACCCACAGAGACCAGACTTTTCCCTAAATTATTTCCAAACTGTGAAATCAGCTCCTCTGCTTAGTACTTCCTGTGCAAGAAAAACAAAGCTTTATTGTTAATGTTATTTGTCAGGACATCTTGAGAACTGTACTGCTGGTTTACTGAGTACCACTTTGGGACATTTTACAATCTCATGTGTGCTAATTAATTCAGTATCTTTTTGTTCAGAGTGAAGCCCAGAGTATTTCTCACAGGCAGTCCCACTGCTTCCCTTCTTTTTACCCCAATATTTTTGTGCAGACATGCAGTTTCTGGACTAATGGATTGGAAAACCAAAAAGCAAAGGAAATGTGACAAAAGTGCTTGTATTTGGCCCTGGACGACATTTTTGGAGCATATTGAGCAGCCTTAGTACACAACAGGCGTAAAAATCCCACTGGCTATGTGTAACCTGACAAAGTAATTCTTGCTAGGAGTGTTTTGATTTTGTAAATATTTTAATTGCAGCTCTAATGTTGACAATATTGTCAAGAGTTTACAATGAACATGCTTTGTTTTGAAATAATAAGAATGGGAATCCCTTTGAATTGCTTTAAGGATTTAAGAACATATATGCCATTGAGGGCACAAACCTCTGACTGAGAGCTGGTGGTAAGCAGCAGCAGTGCAGTGCATGATACCCTGCTCCACTCTGGCTGTTTCCCAAGTCAGTGTGTCTGACAACAAAATACTTGAAAACTCTTAATATGGCAGTGCTCTGTCAATGACTCCAAGCTTCCTGGGGAGTCTCAGAAGATTTCCTCTGACTGCATGTTCTTACCAAGGAACATCTGGTTCACCCATGAATACTGATACAAAACAATAGATGGCAAACAGTTTTCGGTCTTCAAACTTTTCATTTAGGTTCATCTTGTCAGTCTAATATTTCCTCCATGTTCTTTTTGACTCCAGCCATGAGTACTTTCCCTGTGGAAAATTATGGACTTCCTGTGTTTCAAGGTTTAGTTCTCAGTTGCTTTCCCAGTTGCTCTGTTTTTATGACCATGGCGACAGAAATAATCTTAAAAATGAGGGACAAAATGTGTTTTCCTGGATCTCTGGACAAAATTCTTCTTAAAGTCAGAGTTGTCCTTAAAGCCAATTATCCATTTTGGCACTGGCTGGAAAAGTTTAAGACATTTTCATCTTCTTGGTCTGATTCTTACCTTGTGAACCTTTTCAGTCATTAGCTCTCTTTCTTTGTGGCAGGAATGTACTTCCCCATTGTGTATATACTGGTGATTTTCCTTCCTAGCTATATATCAAGTATTTTTCCTCTTAGTCTTGGTTTATCTACAGGTTTTTCAGTAGCTGGTATCTCACTAGCCTATAGCTTATGTAGAGACTATTCTGTAAGTAATAAAAATTATTCCGGTGCTTTTTGTGATACAAAGAAGACTTAAGTTGTGTGTGAGAAACATAGTAACTGCCATTTTTTTTGTTAAATGAAGACTGTTAACTCTGTAGTGTGTATTCTCTGGCAAGTCTGTAATGTCCAAAGGTCCTTTATTTTGATTTATTGCTGTAGTTCCACCAAACATCATGGGAGAGGAACAAAATGTCTCTGTGCTCATCAGCCAAGCAGTGGAGCTGCTCTGCCAAAGCAATGCTATTCCTCCACCTGTGCTGACATGGCTCAAAGATGGACGACCCTTACTGAAGAAGCCAGGTCTTAGCATCTCTGAAGATGGAAGTGTACTGAAGGTAAGCTGGGTGGTCATCTGCGGAGTATACCCACCATGAAGGCACTGGATACTCATTAGAGGTTGGATAACATTAGGCCTGCCAGTGCATGGAGCAGTGGGTAAGGAGTGAGGGAGGTCATAGATATCTAGATGTTTGCATATGGATTTTGCAGGAGTAATACTGTATTATTAATATTTGAAATACAGATGTAAAAATAAAAATTTTAACCTGAACCAACTTCTCCCTGCAAGTTTCATGTATAATGATATAAGAGGAAGAAATCTGGGTTTTTGTTTGCTTTGTAGATTGAAGAAGCTCAAGTACAGGACACTGGCCGTTACACTTGTGAAGCGACAAATGTTGCTGGGAAAACTGAAAAGAACTATAATGTCAATATTTGGGGTAAGATTTATTAAGCTTATTCCAGGAATGGGAATGGAGCTCAGAGTGAAATCATTGTTAGATGCTAAAATCTCCTGTAGTTTAGAAACACTTTTAATTGCTGAGGTTTGTGCAGGGAGATGTTATTATATTTGCTGTAGTTTAACAACCCCAGAAAGTGCACATGTTTTCCAAATTGCTTTGGTTTCATTCTAAATTAATACCAGCTCTTTTGTAGGCCTCTGTCAGGCTGGTTTTGCATGCATGATAGTAATTCAGAACTAGCTGGTTTTGTCCATAGCTCCTCTTTGTGCACCCCCATGCCATTTAAAATAACTTACCACCTTTCCACTTTTTTTTAAATGCTGAAGTGTGGATATTCCAATGAATAAAAGCTGGTTTACGTAGCTTTATTTACTCTGCAAAGTTATCAGAGCTGAATCCTAAACATAGCTCTAGTAAAATATTTGTATGGCTGGATGATGAATGTGGCTTAGGACATGTATTTTAAAAATTGGTTCTGAGTGGGTTTTTTTGCACCACAATTTTCATCCCATATGCAAATTGAAATGTGCCTTTTTTGCTATTACAAATTAATTTCTTGCTTTGAAATCACAAGACTAAATTAATGTAACAGCTTTGTAACAATAAAACTACAATTTTAAGCACATAATTTTGCCATTACTTATTAAAAAGAAACATTCCTGGTGTTTAAATTAGAGGTGGATATTGTAGTACCATGCAAGACCATGCAGCTTTCCCACAGTAAAGCATATACCTATTTACTGTGCATATCATCCTCATCTCTCATTTCCCAGCCTTGTAAGATCTGCAGCATTACAGAGGACTTTTGCTGCTGGAGGGATATGGATTTGTTCTTTTGTGCAATGAGACCATTTCAGTAGGATTTTGAGAGGAGGGATGATTCTTGGCTAGTTAACAGCTTTGATGGAATGAGCTTAATAGAAACCAAAAGTTGCCTGTGAAAGTCATCTGTGGATAAGTGTTTAGAATGACAGTCTTTGTTTACACCCAGGGACGAAAAGTGCTGCTTGCCATATTTTTAGGCTTTAAATCCAGAAAATATATCCTTCTGAGGATTGGTGAGATCCTGAGAGCTAACTCTGGTTTCCAGGAGCCAGCCCATGTGTTAAATATAAGATGCACCTCCTTAGACAATGGCACAATATTTTTAACAAGAAGCAGGACAAATAAAAGGTTGAAACCAGTACAGTCAGTCACTCTGAAACCCATACATCTGGTTGTTGATAAATAAAGAGTTTGAATTATCAGAAGGAGAAGCTGTCTAGTATCATATGCAAAAAAAAAAATAAATACTGATGTGTTGGATAAGTTACTAGTGAAATTTTGTTTGCCAGTTTCAGCCTATGTTCTCCTCTGCTTTTTTTGGTCTCTTTTCAAGTGGGGCTTACACTATTTTCATCAGAAGAAAAAAGTTCCCGTGTTTCAAGGAAGCAATTATCCCCTCCCTAGTGATTGAAGTTACTGAAGGCTTTGAGAATGAGGGTGAAAACAGTGGTGTCTTTTGTCTGCAACTGGGTTACAGTCACAGAGCAGTAGAGCAAAACTAGTGCTGATGCAGTAGGGTGATCAGAGGGGTGGGGTCCTTAGTGCTGGATGTGGCAGTCTGTGTGTTGCTGCAGGAAAGATTGAAAGGAAAAAGTTAGGCTGAATCTTAAAAGTCACTTTCTACCTAATGATGATACCTGTGCATTTATGAGCTAAGGCCATGAGTGAAGCAGACTCTTAGAATTGGAGTCAGTTTACGTAATTTGCTTTGTTCTGTGAAGTCCGTTCAAAAGTCAGCCAGAAGTAGAGCCTGTGCATGCACCCAGCCGCAGAAGGTGGAGGGATGGTGACAGTCATTCAAAAGTATATTGCTCGCTACCCAGGCTCTGGGTTGCGTTGCCAGCAAGAGAATACAATTCTTGTAACTGCTTCAAAGTATAATGGGACAAAGTTGTGAGAGGGTCATATGGGTCCTACCGTTGACAGATAATATTTGGTTCAAATGTTGCAATTATTTGGTATTCCTTTTCAGTGTCACCAAGTATTTATGGCTCAGATGACATCTCTCAACTGACTGTAATTGAAGGGAGTTTGATAAGCCTTGTATGTGAGTCTAGTGGAATCCCACCACCCAGTCTTACCTGGAAAAAGAATGGTGAGTAACCATCCAATGTCTGTTTTAAAGAGCAAATGTGATAATTATGACCTGCCAGTTTTCCTTTTTTCCCTCTGTGTTCTCAGGAGTTGAAACATGCGAATATCTAAACAGTCCTGATACTGAGTAAAATGAACTACTTGTAGTAGGTTATTCCCTTTTCTCTCTCACCTGTGCTTGGATTAGGTGTCATAGAATAGAATCATAGAATCATTTAGGTTGGAAGAGACCCCTGGGATCATCAAGTCCAACCATCAGCCCTACTCTACAAGTTCCCCCCTACACTAGCTCTCTCAACACCACATCTAATCTGCTCTTAAACACAGTCAGGGATGGTGACTCCACCACCTCCCTGGGCAGCTGATTCCACTGGCTGACCACTCTCTCTGTGAAAAATTTTTTCCTAATGTCTAGCCTAACCCTACCCTGCTGCAGCTTGCAGCCATTCCCTCTTGTCCTGTCGCTCATTGCCCGTGAGAAGAGACCAGCACCAATATCTCTACATTGCCCTTTCAAGCAGTTGTAGAGAGTGATGAGGTCTCCCCTCAGCCTCCTCTTCCT
>VZTM01006549.1:0-16341 GCA_013400555.1 Jacana jacana | reverse complement strand
TTGACACACACGAGTGTAGCCGATGAAGGCCAGTATACTTGTGTAGTGACCAATGCTGCAGGTGAAGTGAGGAAGGATTTTGACCTTTCTGTATTAGGTAAGTATGTGATANATAGCTTCACTCTTCCATGGATGTGGTGGACAAGGTGAATCAGTCTATAGGTGGACTGAAAAGGTGTGTGTGTGTGTGGGTGGTGGTGTTGCCTTTTCCTGGTCAGTTTAGTTTTCTGCCAGATCAATTCTCTGCTGGGTCACCACACAGCCTATAAATGCCAGTATTGGTTAAAGGAAGATGACGAGTGTGAGTGAAATTCTTGTGAATCTGTTGCATCTAATGCAGAAAGGTGCAACCCTCTATGATTATACTTACAAATTAAAACCAGCATTATTGTGCATCACTGGGTATCGTATGGATAGCTCAATGACATGATGGTAGTAATGTGTTCCAACAAAGGTGTGAAAGCAGAGCCAAGACCAACAGGGAAACTAAGCACTGGAGCTGGAATTTGGATTTGCAAAGTAGAGATCTCTGATCTAGTGGAAACCTTCAGTCTGGTAGAGCCTTTGGTATTATAAAGAGTATAAATCAAGTGTGGTAGTGGGTGATGCTATAAACATTTAGACAGGGACCTTTAGCAGGCTCTTTAGATGGTTATTTGGGACTATTAATGTGTAATTTAGTCACATGACTCATTGTTAAAAAATGGTATTTTTCCCAGAAAATACTGGGTTTTGGTTTAGTAACTATTTGTTTATTTTACCAAGAATTACCAGGCGTGATTCAAACCTGCATTACAGTATATCCTTTTCCTGTAAGTTTCTTTTCAATAAGGTGCTGAGCGCTATCATCTTCCCTTGCCTTCAGCTGGCTTATGCATATTCAGCCTGTAAACGATAACTTGCATTCATGTCAGTTCATGTTTATTTGATGAGCTCATGGAACTGTAAGTCTGGTAAAATGGAAAAGATGGATAAACACTGAAAAGCATTCATTGTTTTACTGTTTTCTTTGGAGGGTTTTAGTAGCAGGGTGTTCTTGAGGGTTCTGGGAATCTCTATTGCATAGGCTTTGTTTGCCTTGAACAGAAATGTGCAGTGAAGCTAATTTCAAGTGGGCTAAGTGGAAAATTCCATTGTTCAGTCTTCTCTTCCCTCCCCCTAGTAATTTCTATGTCTTTCTAGAGGAAAGTTACTGGAATGTGGCCTGATAGCGACACAGAATATTGCTGTAAATAGGAACTGTAGAGAGACATCCTAGTGTTTCTCTAAATTAGTGTAGGAGTTTTAACAGGCAAGCCAGTTTGCATGGAGAGCTTGGTGTAATAAGCATAATATTTATATATTTGCAAAATGTTTTCTGTGGCTTTGTCATATTTCTGAAATGAATATGTGTTGACATCTTACAGTATTATTTGGGGGCTAAGGTGATGAATTGCTCTGCCTGTTTATGAATAGTAACTTCTGGCCTGACTTAAAAGTTTATGATTTTAGGTTATATTTTCCCACATCTAATCCTTTGCTTAGTTGATGCCTCTTTGTCTTGTCGCATTTGGACACTAGAACCCATACAAAAATCTGTTTTGGATTGCTTGAACAGTCAAAGCAGGAAATTTGATCATAACTGCATCACAAGTTGGCGAGAGTGCCAGTACTGGCCACATCTTCCTGCATGCTAAATTCTACTAACACACATCTTGCCATGTGTCGTCTTCAGAGGCCAACTTTTAGCCCTGCTGAAGTACTATCTTTGCCATTCCAGTCAAGTGAGATGCAAGCCTCTTTCCATTTTTTTTTTTTTCCTTCTTCACTCTAGTGTATACCCTTGATTAGTATAAAATGTGGTGTAACACTATTTTTAACTGTTCACAATGAATTCTGCATATTATCGTGATTCTTATTTTTATAAAACTTTTGTTTCCAACTTAGTGGTAGGTCACAAATAAGCTGCTGAATGCATTATACCTTATCTCTCTTTAGGCCTTCTGTATAGGCTGAGTTTGAATTTTGTAGGATTACTAAAGCATGGGATCTGGCTCGCTAGTCTGACATCTTTGTTACAAAAATTGCCAAAATCTCCAGATTCCTTTCTTTCTGTGTTTATAACTGTAGGCCTCCTTTTCTACCTGTTATACTCCATGCCTACTTTGATTTGTAGTACCATGTTCTTGTGGCCAGAATCTACAAATGCCTCTACTTTGAGAGAAAGAGTTGATCAGAGATACTCACCAACACATTCATAATCTGGCCTCCCTCATCTCATGGCTCATCGATTTGTGTAGCCCTGTTGACCAACATTATTTGGAAACGTCATCAAGTGGTCAGTCATACAGCAAGAGTTTCCTTGTATTGAGTTAGCTGTTTGGGGTGTAGGAAGGCATTTTAAGGGTGTGGTTTTGTCTTCTGTTTCTCTAGAGAAACATAGTTTATACCAGACCAAGATGCCTTTAGACTTATAGCTTTATTCATCTGCCTATACGGAACTAGCTGTATTTACATAAAACACATGTATACCTTTACACAGAATCTACCTGTTAGTAGTCCATTGTATTAATGTGAGCATGCTGGTAAGGAAAAAAAATGCCTATGGTATATGAATAGACAAGATTACATTATTCTTTTCCTTATAGATCAGTTTTTTTTCCCCTAGAGCTCTAGATAGATGCTTTCAAAAACTGTTGGAAAACAAAACTTCTAAACTTAAGAACATGATTTTGAACAAGTAAATGACTTTCTGCTTAATATGGATCATACAATCTGTTTGAAAAAAATATAAAACCTGTTGGTGCATAAAATCAAACCTAGCCCCACTGACTAATGGTCAGCACCATTGCCCTGCTAACCCTACTCAGAAATATTGCCCTACAGCCCATACTCTTGAGCACCCCCAGTGTCTCTCTAGCTCTAAAGACAGAGTGAGATGGGTACTTTATGGGTCTGTGGTCTCTCTCGCCTCTTGTGTGGACTTGTATGATGAAGGATGCAGAACAGTGCATAGCTGTTGTGCAGGTAGGTTAGCTCTGCTGTGTCTCAAATCTGAACCCATTTCTTGTAGACCTCAGCTGTTCATAGATTGATGTGATTAAGGGAAGCACGTATTAAGATATAGCCTGAGAACATCTTTGTTGTATTAAAATCAGTTGCAAGGAATACTTCCTGATGTTGTCATTTTGTTTATTTGCAGTGCCTCCAAGGATTGTGGGTGAAAATAAATTGGAGGATGTAAAAGTGAAAGAGAAGCACAGGGTTACCCTAACATGTGAAGTGACAGGTAAAAGTATACAGTATTTCTTATCTTTGCTGTTCAGACCCATAATGTCACAGAATATCAGGGATTGGAAGGGACCTTGAAAGATCATCTAGTCCAATCCACCTGCCGGAGCAGGAACACCTAGATCAAATCAGAGGAACGCGTCCAGGCGAGTTTTGAATGTCTCCAGAGAAGGAGACTCCACAACCTTCCTGGGCAGCCTGTTCCAGTGTTCAGTCACTCTTTAGTCGACCATCATTGGTTCTGAATAGTGTGATTTTTAATGGAATTTTGAGTTCAGTGGAATTTTAACATTTAGATTTAGCCATGGTGCTTATAGCTGGACTAAGCACTCCTCCTTATAAAGGTTGTATGAGATGTTACCAAGAGGACAGATGCTGTGATATTTTTTCTCTAAAGGCCTATGGAATTTAAGAGGAGGTGTATATTACTGCATATTATCATGATTCTTATGTTTGTAAAACTTTTGTTTCCAACTTAGTGGTAGATAAGCTGCTGAATGTCTTTGAACTTCCTGAAAAGAAGTAACATACTTCAGAATACATATTCCAAAACATCTCCCTAAAGAATGTATTTTAAAAGGGCATCTGAAACTGTATTTTTGCGTTTTTCAGATATCTTGGCATATCCTAGAGACTGTGCAACAACTAATATTTGCAATTTTATTTACTCCATTAAGGAAACCCTGTACCACAGGTCACCTGGTTAAAGAATGGGCAATCTCTAACTGAGGATGAAGATCACAAGTTTCTGTCCGGTGGACGTTTCCTTCAAATGAACAACGCTCAAGTCACTGACACAGGGAGATACACATGTATTGCATCCAATACAGCTGGAGATAAGAGCAAAAGTTACAGTCTTAATGTACTTGGTAAGACAGCTGGGCTGGTGCTTGCAGAGAAAATATTAATCTCGGGAAAAAAACGATAATCACATTGGAATTTTATAGTACTTTAATTACAGCAACACATAAGTTCCCTGTCTACAATTAAAATTTTATAGCTTCGTAATTGGTAAATAATAGTAGTTCAATAGAAACTACAGTTCTGTGCTTTAGACAATATAGAGCTGGAAAATGCAGAACTATAACAGGAGATTGTCTGTAAGGAATAAGCAGAACAGTGCATTGGTTTATTGTGATTCAAGGGAGGAGTATCTTCAGAGCACTTCAGATTGTGATCTCTTCATAAAAGCTGAAACCATCTGCAGTTCTTTTTATATTTTTTTCCATGACGGTGATTGCATAACCAAATGCAAACAATGGCAAGTTTGTTTTCCACATCCTTATTTCCTAGGCTCATGCCTCCTACCGATCTGCTGCTCACAGGATCATCAAGCAGTGGGTCTGCCAGCAGCTATGCAAGAAGTGGTGGCTGGCTTCCTGGTGACCTGTGTTTGACAAAGGCTAAGGCTGGATGGAGTGGGCTGACTGTTGACCTAAGGACAAAACATAAACCTGTGAATTTTGGTCTGGTGCTGGGCTTCAATCTGCCTTGTAGGAACGCCTCCCAGCTATTTAAGGCTGCAACCAAATTCCCTAGACTGAACAGGAAACAGAAAATTGGCTTCTCATAGAGGTCCTTCCTCTGGTTAATGCTTTTGTTGTTTCTAGTGTCTCCAATCATTGTGGGTGCAGACAGCCATGGAAATGCAGAAGATGTCACTGTTATCCTCAACAGCCCAACGTCGCTGGTTTGTGAGGCTTATTCCTATCCTCCAGCTACAATCACCTGGCTAAAAGATGGTAATCCTCTAGAATCAAACAGAAATATCCGCATTTTGCCAGGTAAATTTTTGTTGTTATTGAGAAATTACACTTTATTTCATTTTTTAGTTTCCTGTTACAGATTTTTTTGAAAACTCAAAGGCTATATTTCTATTAAGTGCAGTGTTTGTACTTTTGCAGCACTTCCTATTCTGATATTTTTAAGTGCTTCACACTTATATACTTGTATTTTATTTGTATTCAGGTATTCATCCTTTCTTTCTGTAAAGCTAAATGATGGCAAGTACATTTATTTGCGTTAATAATGGATATAAATAAGTTGAAATTAAGTTTGGATATTAGATGAAGAGAGATATAAATGGCATTAATGGAAAAAAAATGAGGTGGCATTATTAGAAATTTGCGACCTCTAATTTGTAGAGTAACTTTTACCGAGCATGTCTATAGTGGTGGAAATAGGACTAAGCTTCACTGATAACACTGAAGCAATGTAGATGAACCAGTGCTTTGACATCATTGACTGCAAGTGTTCAGAGGACGAAGAAGTTGATATTGATAGTGAATTACTACATAGGGGGACAATTTCTAGAAATGCAGTCTGAAAAGAACTGAAGCCACACTAAATAGTGACTCACTTCCGAGAATGCCGACAGGATAAACAAACAGTATAGTATGGGAAGGAAACTGATGGCTGTCAAATTTGTGGAGGCCACATGAAGTCTTAAATGCTACTGATTCATTCATGTTTACACTTCTCACTATGGCTATTGCTTCTGTCTGTTCTCCAGAGGGTGAGAAGGATCTCTTTCATATGAAGTACTGCACTGGAACATAAAGGCAGTTCAGAGACTCTCATTCACCTCTGTGTTGAATAGACTCTGCTTAGCCTTACCAATTATGCCTCCTTTTCTTTTGTCTGGGACTGAAGTGTGGAACACTAAATAATGTTTTCCTATCTAAATATCTTCAAGAAATTTCTTGTATGGAACTATGCTAACAAGTTTTCTGAGAATCTGTAGGAAACAAGTTGTGATCTAAAGCACTCCTGCCAATTTTGCACTCAATGATTACAGAGTATACATGGTGGTAAGCAATCAGTTTTTCATGCTCATCTAAGGCCACAATTTGGACCAAAGCATTGAAATATGCTGCAGAAACTATTTAAACAATTGGGAAGCGAGAGTATAATGTAGAAACTATTAAATAAAGAATGATGTCTTTTGGCAGGTGGTCGAACTCTGCAGATTCTAAGTGCGCAGGAGGACAACGCTGGAAGATATACCTGTATAGCCACAAATGAGGCTGGAGAAACTTTGAAACACTATGAAATGAAAGTCTACAGTATGGAAATACTTCCATATTTTTTGATTATTTTTTGTGTCTGTCGTCTTCAGTTTTTCATCTCTTTGCATTGTTACCTGTGCTGGTGGATACAAGAATTTCTATTAGTAGCTTTATTTAGCAATCATCTGCATTAGCTTATGACATTACTTGAGGAGAGGCACTAGAAAAGTTTGCTGTTGCATCCTATAAAAAAGCTGCTGTTGGGCTAAAAGTCTGTACCACCCAGGGGAAGACATTTAAGAAATGCTGAACTCCAGTTTCTTCTGC
Source organism: Jacana jacana (assembly GCA_013400555.1). Taxonomy (NCBI): domain Eukaryota; kingdom Metazoa; phylum Chordata; class Aves; order Charadriiformes; family Jacanidae; genus Jacana; species Jacana jacana. The sequence continues at coordinate 9,736 of VZTM01006549.1, read as the reverse complement.
AATGCTTAGTTGGTAATGGTTTTCAGATCAGACAAGGGCAGTGCAATGGGAGATGTGAGCAGAGAATTCCGTGAGCAAAGAAATTATTTTAGAAAAAAAGGGGTGGGGACCTGTAACATCTAATAAAAAGCTTTCTTGAGTAAGGTGAAACAGGAGGATACTATTTTTATATACTTCCATAAAATATCATAAGCACAAAAGCTTTGCCATTCAAGGCTTCCTGTCAGCACATTGTCCTTTGAATATCTGTGCTTAATACTTGGATGTAATGCTCAAACTCTTCATTATATGCTCAGTCAAGCATGATTTTTCTTTTCTTTTTTTTTTTATTTTTTTCATTTTTTTTTTATTTCTTAGTCTGAATTGGAGTTTGATTTGCTTCCTCACAGTAACTCTGCTGTTATTTTAATTACACCAAGTCCCTAATAAGGCCCCATTGGATTTGGAATAATGAGAATGTGACAAAAGAGTTCATTATTGAAGTATGGCAATGTAGCAACACCCCACCCCCAAATGTCATTGCAGCTGTCAGTTATTATGGTATTATAAGCATTAAGGAGAATTTAGAATTTCCCATGGAAAAAAGAACGGAAAATGCTTTTAAAACATTTAAAATAATTTAAAAGCTATTACGAGACCAGGGTGGGAGGTAGCTTAAGAATTTTGAAATGTTCTGGTTTTATTCTGATTCAGAAGGAACTGAGATTTTGCAACACTGCGATTTCAGTGGAATGGAAATGTTGAGTTTTGACCAGCTACTCTGAGTGTGGACTTCAGTTCAAACATGTGTTTCCAAGAATATTAGTTTCCCGTAAATTGCTTTTTAATGACTGCAGGACACTGAATGTTATTGAATTCAAACCAAACACATAATAAAGTACTATAGCCAGGTGAGGCTATAGTCAAGTTTGCATGTCTAAAACTGTTAAACAGTTTTATGTATTTTTATATATAATGCATAGAGTAAAAATACTTTAAAATACAAATTTAGCTATGGGGAAGAGGCAGATTATAGGGGGAATGCACTTGCTTTCCCTAAGTTTATTATGCAGGTTTCCCGTTGTCCAGTTAATTTTGATAAGCTTCATAAGACACAAGTTCACGAAAGTCCCTCTTGCTCCCTTTGTGTTTGTGCAGTTCCACCCACTATTAACAAAGGGGATATCTCAGGGATGGGTCTCTCCCCAAAAGAAGTGAAGATCAAAGTAAACCACAGCCTTACCCTGGAGTGTGAAGCTCATGCAATTCCTGCTGCTGCCATCAGCTGGTACAAGGATGGACAGGCCAGTCACAAATTTAATTCCTTCTAATGGGTGGATTTCATGCAGAAACAACTGCGTATTCACTGTCACTATCAATGAACATTCACACAGTGTAACAGGCTCATTTACAGTGCTGAAGCAGTAGAAAGTCATCTTCCCACCATGCTACTGGCAGGATCACATTTTAGGATGTTTGCTTTTGGCCACCCCCCCCTCCCCCGCCCAAATTGGCACCCTTGGTTTTTTTGTGTGTGCTTGGCAGTGCCACTGTAGAGCCATCAGTTTCCAGGACCTTCTACTGGCCTGTGATTTAAGCGGGGAGAGCCCTGCCTAGCAGTAGCATCCCATGGTATGACCACATGTCCTTTTGCTGTTGCATAAAGTCCCTAAAGGCCCTGTTAAAGAACAGCCCCATGCTTGATTCCTCTAAGTGCTGAGATTACCTCTGACTTGGTTCTGGCAGAGCTCACAAAGCCACAAAAGTATCTAGATCCTCTGTGAGGGGGATTGAAGCGTGGTTCCTGCCACATGCAGGCTTCACAACAACATCTGTCTGGAGGAGGAACAGTTTCAAAGGGCAGTGCCACAGAATTGTACTGATGTGCAGTCTGCTGGGGGCTGTCTATAAATAAAAAAGAAATGGTGCAGCTCTTCTTAAGAAAAGATAATATAATCTCTTGCTTTAGCTGTTCTTGGTAGGGCACTTTACTATGTGGTAGACTGCTGCATCTCTGCAGCTGGACCTGCTCTTGCTAGATTTACCGAGCATGCGGAAACAGCCTGGAGTCACAGGATAGACTATTACACATCCTCTGATTCAAGCATATGCTGTAATTCTAGCATGTCCTGAGGTACTGATTGTGTGGCCAGTGAAAAATTATTCTGGGGGGAGTTGAGAGGTCACTGAAGAAAGACAATGGCTCTAAGCGCCTTGCTGTCATTGTCAGAGCAGCAGATCTTTCTTAGGTTGGTCCTTGGTAAATGGCTTTCATTCACATCCATGGACTGAGTTAATTGGCCTCAGCAGGCCAGGAGTTCAGTCCTGACTCCCTAATGTGTTCTGTTTGCATTATTGAGATACACAGGTTGTATTAGGGTAGTCTCTACTGCCTGTGTGACACAAATTTTAAGGGCAGTAATATCTAATCCTGTATATCTCTGTGTTGCTGCTGCATCCGTGTTATGTTTGCACTGTCTCCTTGCTGAGCAGCAAATCCTAGTGATTTTATGGCTGTAGGGTGAGTTAGGTTGAGTTGTTCACCTCATAGAAAAATGGTAGTTTTACAAGTGTAGATTTTCCATCAGCTCATTGACTTGGCCAGTGAGTTCAGGGTTTGCATTGGCCTGATTTAATCAGTTGTCACGAGAGCCCTTGCCTCATGAGGATGGCATTGCTCCTTTCAGCAGCAACTTGCAGCATCCTCTGAAGAGACCAGCTACCAAGATCAGAAAGGTGAAGGGTTTCTTACTACTATGAGAAGAAAACTGTCTCCAGGAACTTGGAGCTTGATCGAGTTTACTCAGCAAGAGAAAGCTTTTGGTCTGAGGGAAAGAAAGAGCAAATGAGAAGAGCTGAGCTCCAGCACCACCAGTGGCCACCTGTGGGTCAAGGCTGCCATCCCAGGAACACCTAGCTTGAGACTGTGTCCTGAGTGGTGACCCTCAGTAATTTGGTGTCCTAAGCAACTACTTTCTTTGCATAAATTGAAAGCGGGCATTGCTGGACACATTAACAAAAATTGAAGGCTGTTCTGTTGGTAGTGGTGTCAGTGCAGAGGAAATACCAAAACCAAATATGCTCTTTCTCCTAGTATATTGCCTTAGGAAAGATTTTGAAACAACTTGAATTAGACCAGAAAATAGATGACTTCATATTACTTCCACAAATATGAATGTTTCTAGTGTATGTTTTGCCAAATATTAATTTCCATATAATATTGCATTACAGCCACTTACACCAGATGATCATGTCATTGTCCAAGCTAGTGGCCATACGCTGCAGATCAAGGAAGCTCAAATATCAGACACCGGTCGTTATACTTGTTTGGCGTCCAACATTGCTGGAGAGGATGAACTGGAATTTGATGTAAATATACAAGGTAAACAGAGTTCAGATAAGAAAATTCTTCTGGTAGCCTCCTATTCTAATGTTCAGGAATGTTGGAATTCTTTATAATTTTGTATCCTTTACACCTGGTTGATGTAGTAGAATGCTTTTTTGTTTTGTGTGATTTTTATTTCGTATATATTTTGCCATCTTTAAGTAATACAGTATTTGATTATTATTTCTTCCATATTTTGTGTCATATACAGTGTTTCTGAAGTCAGTGGAATGACAGCAATGCTGATCTTCCTCTAATCTACGTGAATAAGATTGAATTTAGTTTAAACTAAGATTCATATTTTATTTATCTGTATTGAGTAGTACTTGGAGACCCCAGATGTAAGCATCCTGTTTGCCTGTACACTGCATGTAAATACAAGAAAACAATCATTAGTAATTTCTGAAAATTTAGACAAAATTAGAACTTGAGTTAAACCAGATAGCTTACTATTTAATATTGTTGATTAATACCCCCTGTGATTTGTTGTCAAGTCATCTTAAACTGTTATTTATTAGTCTTCAGAAAATATTCAGTAGATTGCTCAATTGCTCATTCTCATGAAAAGAAATAGAAATTTCCTGGCTAATCTAAATTGAGGGGAGGCATTAATTTAATCCTCCAAATTTTTATTGCTGGTATTTAACAACAATTACAGTATCTTTTAGTTTCTTAACTTCAAAACGAGCTATTTCTGCTGTAAAATTCTAACATTTCCCCTCTCTTTGGTTGTAGTTCCTCCTAGTTTCCAAAAACCTTATAAGGAATGGGAAGCTGGTAACACCGTAGATACAGGAAGAGGTGGAGAAAATAAAGATGTGATTGTCAACAATCCCCTTTCATTGTACTGTGAGACCAATGCTGTTCCTCCTCCAGTTCTTACATGGTATAAAGATGGCTACCCTCTGAGCTCTAGTGATAAAGTACTAATATTACCAGGTGAGTATTATGATGTCACTCTCTGACCTTAAGAAATGGTGTTAATCCTAGTATTTGTGTAGCAATAAACTTTCCCCCTTCAAACCACTGCATAAATATTCTTTTCAGACTTTCTTGATTGGAAATGTTTTTTTCTAGTCATTGAACTTATTCTGTGTCCTTATTTCATTTAAAAGTAGTCCCTAAAATGGTATGAATTTTTAACTTCCATATGATGTGTTGCAAAATAAAACACAATGATACCTTCTCTCTGATGTGTTCTGATTTATTTCCTTATTATTAAGTTTTGCTTTAACAAAGTTATAATTGGAGCAGAAAAATCTCTTAACAAGGGAGTGAGGCATGAAAGTAATTTTTCTAGCAGAAAAATGGCCATGAGCTCTTACTTAACCTCATATAGGAAAAGGAGAGGGGTGCTTATAATGCTGAGGGTACAAAAAGGGAGCTTTTTGTGCAGACAAAAAGGTTTCAGAAGGGCAGTGGTGGGGATAATGTTATTTTTGTCACCCTGTTGCTCATCTGTTGGCAGACTAACAACCACTCCCAAAATGTATTCCTAATATGCCCTCTCTTTCTGAAGGTATTAATGTGGCTATGAATTAAATGAGAAATAGTGAAAAGTAAAAATAATGTGTACCTACAGGCTTCTGAAGTGACTTTTTAAAGTTTGCAACAGCTTTAGCAGAATATTATGCTTATATTTCCTTTTGCCTCTTAGTTCTGTCACCTTGCTGAGAACTATTTCTATTTTTGATGAAAGAATAACACCTGGCTGCATATTTCTGAAGAATGTTACTCCTTTTTGTGGAATTAATTACTCTTTTCTAACATTTCAGTATGAACATTGCTGAATTCCAAGTATCTGCCAGTAGAAAAAGCAGCGAGGAAATAAAAGTCTTCAGTTAGTTATAATTCAGAACAAATGCTGACCATTCATAAATTTGCTTGCTCAGGTCTCTAGTGAAATGTGGTGTGGGGAATGATGGAAACTGCTTGATGCTGCATTTAAATCTTGAATGGATTTTCTTTCCAGGAGGCCGAGTGTTGCAGATTCCACGGGCACAGCCTGAAGATGCTGGGAGATACATGTGTGTGGCAGTAAATGAAGCTGGGGAGGATTCCATTCATTATGACGTCCGTGTGCTCTGTGAGCTTTCCTGCTTTCCTTTTTCTTTTTAATAACAAAAAACAAAAGAAGAGCTCTGTGGAAACTAATGAAGCATTATAGTTCAGGTTTACTTAATGTTTTTAAAATTCATAAATTCTGCATGTTTGCAAACTGTGAAATTAATGTGTTTAAGTGCTAGAATTTTGTAGAAATATGCAGAATTGCATGAAAATAGTATTAATCTTGTCAGTTCAGTATGTTTTTACGTTACTGTTATAGGAACTGAATTGAGTTATCCCTATCATATTTCACCAGAAAGAAAATGTTATATAGAAATCCAGGTTTTGTCTTGGTATCCCTTGCTCTCCCTATCCAGTTTCCAGTTAAAAATTCTTACCTACTAGACTTTTCTCTGTCCTTATTTCAGTCGTCGTTTTCTAAAATACAAGCAAAACTCCCCAAGGTGTAAGGGAATTGATGATTTACATCAACTGCTGAATGCCTGCGGAGTCTATTTTTTATGATCTGTTTACAAATATTGCACGGAAATCTTTTGTGTGCTGCTTGCATTGTCTGTTGATGTACTCAAGGCTTTTGCCTTGGGAAGCACTTCTTTCTTTCCCTCTATTTGTGTATTTTCCACTGAAAACACTGATTTGTTGTTAGGAGGAGGGCCTACCTTGGAAATCCTCTTTCCTTCTGGCAGCAAAGAACGTGATGAACTAGCTGGGAAATGAGCTTTCCCCTCTTCTTCTTTATGTCTGCTGTAAATAAGCGTATTTCTCCTGCTGTCTCTTGAGTTATACAGATTTGTTCCAGCTGAACTACTCTCGAGATATTACCTTTCACTGTATTCCTTGAAGTTTTCACTACTGGGAGATACTAAGTCACACAGTATTCTTGTTATGTTTTGCTCTTTGTAGTGCCACCATCCATCAGTGGAGCTGATGGCGATCTGCCTGAAGAGGTGACTGTGCTTGTGAACCAGGTTGCAGTGATGGACTGTGTTGCAAGTGGGAGCCCTTCTCCAAGTATTAATTGGCAGAAAGATGGCCATCTCCTAGCAGAAGATGACAAACACATGTTTTTGTCCAATGGAAGGAGGTTACGGGTAGGTCTTACTGAATAACAGATTTTTAGTACTGCAAACACAAGCTGCCCAGAAAGACAAAACTGTTTAGAGCTGTTGAGTATGAGGCTCTGAGTTATTTCTTTTTTCCCTACAGGGTGCTGCAAACCTCAGGAGGTTTTGTCCCTTTCCATGTCCCTTAGCTGCTTCTTCCCACTTGTGTCTAGTTGTGCTAACCCAGCTATTTGTGGGGTCATGCTATGAACCATTTTGGTGAAATTGCTTGGTTTAAAATAATGTTCATTTTGTGGAGAACAACTTCTTGCCAGTTTTGTCCAAGTTTCCCTAGCAGAGTTTAATTATTGCAAAAGGTCCTTTTTTTTTTTAAAATTTGAAGAAAATAGTGATTTCTGAAGAACCAGTCCCTGCCCCTCCCATCCTAATCAGTAGATGATACTAGATGAAACTGTTAAAGCAACACTGAGCTTCTCTCAGTTTTCACAGCATGATCTAAGAATACAATAAAAAATAAGGACCATGTAGAACATTGTGATTTTTATTTCAAATATTTTCTGAATAGTTTTGTTACTCAATTTGCATTAGTTTAATGTGAAAGATACTATATTGACTTTTCTGGAACTTCGAGACACAGATTTGCATAACAGATTCTGAAAGGAGTAGTATCAGTGGGAATTTCTCAGACTAGCTTCTTCATAATACTGCAAAGGCAGTAGCAGAAAACCAAATCAAACCAGAAAAACCCTGCAGGGTTTGCAGACCCTAAAGACCTTGGGTACAGACCAAAACTCAATGCTTTAAATTAATTCAACAACGATCTTGTTTCTTTTTCTTAGATTTTGAATTCCCAAGTAGCAGATACTGGGAGGTACATCTGCATTGTGGAAAACATAGCTGGAAGTGCCAAAAAGTATTTTAACCTAAATGTTCATGGTAAGTACAGTAATACAGGATTTTCTGGTTTTCTTTAAAATCTTATTTTAGCTTGAATGTGTTAATTTCAGCAGGGTGCTTAGGCACATTCTTACTTACCTTTATGCATTTAAGTTGTCTTATTGTTTGTAAAGGGGACTCTGATGTACTAAAAGTCAAATATGTTTAAAGTAGTTAGGGAAAACACCTTGTGATACCCCATGGCTTCAGCTCTTTATATGTATTCAACGTAAGTGGAAAATATTCTTGAGGGAGCCTTGTGTTGTCACTATGTGTATATACTGTGTGGATGTTGCTAAGCCCTGAAATAATGAATTACAAACTGATATCTAGCAGATATAGCATTGTAAAGGCTTAGTTGTTGTTTTCTTTTTATTTTTGCTTTTTTAATTTCTCCCTTCAGGTTACTTTCTGTCCTTTTTTATTGTTGATGTTAAAGTAGAATAGGTTTAAAATAAATTTCACCCTTTGCTATCACAAGTTTAAAACAAATACAATCAAGAAATTAATACATTTTCCATTATTAAAAAAAAAAAAAACACAACAAATCTCTCCATCACCTTCCCTTTCCTCTCTTGACAGCTTCAGAAAATCAGGATATCTCTAATTTAACATTTCAGAGTTAACCTTAACTTCTCCTTTTATTTCTGCCCACTCTTCCTCGCACTGCTTTCAGCTTTCCATTATGGATGGAAGATTAAATAAGCATTAGTCCCACAAAATCATCTGCACAGGTGTATGTTAAAACCTACAAAGGTTTAAACCTACTGGCAGCTACTTCTTTATCTGCTTGCACAGTGTGATTTGGAGAATTATGTGACAGTCTCGTACTTATGACCAGTATTCTTTTTCACATCCTTGTTAGCTAGCTAGAGTTAGCTAGCTAGTGTTAGCTAGCTAGTGTTCTAGAGTAGAAAGAATTCAAGTGCTATCTTCTCTCACTCTTGCTTCAATACAGTACCAGCATCCAAGGAATTTAATGATTCGGGTTATTACATAGAGAGGAGACGGATTTATTTTTTTTCTCATTCACACATGCTACTAATTTACCTACTAAATAAAACAAATTTATAGTGCCTTTTTCTACTCAGTAACACAGTTAGCTAAAGCTAGTGTTGTCATGGAAAGAATTTGCCCTGCAGTCATTCTCTGAGAAGTTATTTTCCTTCTGTGGAGTCTATCCAGATTTCCTGATGAGTTTTGTTTTGAAATAAAAATATTTTGCTTTTCTTGACATTTCTGTTTAAATTAAAATGTATTGTCTTTAAAATATTTGTTTATAATGACTATAGTCTAACACTATTAAAAGAAACATTTGCATGAAGCCCCAGTTCATGCAGCAGTACTACCAGTTTAGGTTTATTAATCTCTGAACGCAGTTCCATTTGAAAAATTAGACTGTAGCCCTACAGAAAAGGACCACCCAAGGTGAAGCACTGTTGAAAATGCGTTATCACTCTAAGCATCATGGTCTTTATTTTGTCAGTGTCAAAAAAAAGGTTATTTTCCAGCAGCTTTGTATGTTTCCTGTGGAACTGTTTTCATAAATTCAAATAAAATATTAAAGATCATGATCTTTAAGTTAAAATATTCACTTCTTGTTTCAAAGGTAATTAAAAAAAAACACTCTAAAACATTGAAATAAGCATCCAGTTCTAAAATTTCAACTCACTAGGTAATTTTCGCATTGAATACTAAAATTGAGCCCCTTACTGAATCTATATGCAGATTACCTATGGTAATTTTTGAGTGGTTTGCAGAATTTGAAATGTACCGTTTATATAGTTTAAGCAAAATTCATTAAAGGATAGCTCAGATTTGGCCCTGTGTTTGTCCCGCTGTCTTGCACTGCCAGTAATCACATCTGTGGGAAAGTAACTGTAAAAGTAAATAAATATAAATAACTGTAAATGTCATTAGATCAGAATTCTGTATTTAATCCAGTGAACCATTTTACACTCATTATCAGGGACGTATCCTTTATTCCAAGTTGAAAAATATGAACTGAATTCACCATTTACATTGACTCCTCTTGTTTCTGCAGTGCCCCAGAGGAGCAATAAACTTGGCTTAATGACTGTTTTCTGTCATTCAAGTGACAGTAAGCAGCTGGAGTATTTCTGGTGGATATTGTCCAAAATACTTTAACATTTCTGTCTTTGAAGAAGAGGATTCTATGTGTTCTTTGGAATGATTTTTCTACCCAATAGTGCCAAGAACATGCTTTTACTTTCCTCTTAAGTGTTTTATACATCCACACAGCAAAAACATGGAAACTAATATTTAGGGTTTATTAAAAGGAGGG
>VZTM01006548.1:0-19541 GCA_013400555.1 Jacana jacana | reverse complement strand
ATCTCACAGAGTCCCTTCCTTCTCATCCATCAACAGTGCTACCACCTGATGTGGCAAGAGCAGAATAACTTTTATCTAGTCCACCCTCTTCAGGCCTTTAGCTGTGTGTTAGTTCATACTGGCCAATCAGCTCCATATAACACTCACTGAAATAAAATCGCTAGTACTAGCTGTTGGATGAGGAAAAAAAAAAAGAAATCTTTCTTAAAAAATATACTAAGTGGGCTTTTATGAATGTGTGTGCAGGTACACATATACATAAGTATGTATTACTTTATGTGCAACATTATAAACCTTATTTCATAATACAACAATCCTTTCCAGCATGTGTTATGTTCCATATTTCAGGTTGTAGGGAGTACAACTGACAAATACATCATCTAACTAAAATAGAACATATATAATTTAATTGTGGATAGAAACTAGATAGACTTAAGGCCACAAAATTTTGAGGTTCCCAATATTTTTGTTTTAGTCTGATTATTAATAGATATTTACAAAAAGTAAGTAACATGTTTTTTATGCTTTACAGTCATTGTTTCACATTGTTTTCAAAATAAGTTAGAAATCCACAGGAAATGTTGTGCATTAAGTGTGAATAGAGTAATTTACAGTTTTTATAAAAAAAAAAAAACAAACAAAAAAACCAAAAAAAAAAACCACCCAAAACAAAACAAAACCCAACATCATCTATAACATGAAAACCTCTTATCTTTCTGTTCAGTGAGCATGAGCACAAGCATGTCTGGGTTGCATTTTTAATGCGGTTTCACTTTGGGATTTCAAGATTCCTTTTTAAAAGATATCAAAATACTTGCTTTTAGCTTGTTTCAAATTTTGATCAGAATAGTTGGTCAGTCAGTAGAGATAGGATTTTGTGTATTGTCTTAATACTGCAGTGCACTGAGGTACTTAACATTTATTCATTACTTGATGAAATCACTGGAAACAGACTAGTGCTAAAAATAAAAAGGACCTTCTGTGGGAATAATGCAGCTTAGATGACAAATGATTGCCATTTATTTCAAGCTACATGCCACTTATTCAGATGCATCTCTGGTTAGAAAACATTGTCCAAATTGTTGGGTGGTTTATGGAAAACAAGCTGCCAGTCTCATTCCAGTTTCTGATAGAGAAGTGTGTATGATAAAAGCCTACCGTCAAGAGTAACATAAGCCAACCTGTGTAATCACAGCACAGAAACAAATTTCCACAGGATGAAAGCACAAATTGACTTCTAACCTCCTGCAGGGTTTCCTCAGATCATAATTTAACCTATTGGAAGGAGTAAGGGTTGAAACTAGGACAGTCTAAGATTTGTGTAACCTTTGTTAGTGATTTTGATTATCAAGATTGTCAATCAAGTCTTTTTCCATCAAATTAAATTATGCCACATTAATAACTGGAGAAAGTGAGAAATGAAAATAAATATTTTATTTAATAACCAGAGAAACTAAATACAAGCACAGAGCATTTTCCTTCATTTTCTCTCATAATTCCTGTAGTCCATAATATCACTATTTTTAAATGTTCTCAGCATTCTTACAAAACCCTCTAACTGGTCTTCTGTTTTCATTTTCATTCTCCATCAGCATAATACCTGACTTCTCTGACATCTATGAGCACTAGCTAGACAAGAAACAGCACTGTCCTAGGCTGCTTCTCAGCTATACATGGACTGATTAATTCCAAATACTCATATGATGATTAGCTACTGTGCTTACTATGCAGGCTTTCTATAATATTTGTCTTTTCTCTCTACTTAGATACCGATCTTTAGGAGACTTGGTGGTAATTTCTCTTTGAAATGTCATCTTCCTACAGATTTGACTGAAATTAGATAATGGGTCCAGGAGTTATCTAGAAATAAATGACAGTGTGATTCTGTAAGTCATCTTTTCTTGGTCAATAAGGCCAAAAGAATACAAAGAAAGAAAATTTCTTTTTTCCCTATGATATTTTGGCTGTTTTGTTTGTTTGTTTGTTTGTTTGTTTGTTTCCTGAGAATGGAAAAGGAGCTGATGGAGATCTTTTGGTTTAAGATCAAGGAGAGGATAGGCAAAAATAGCATTATAGTGGATATCTGCTGTAGGCCACCCAACCAAGAAGAACAAGTGAATTAGGCCCTTCAGAAACAGAAGGGACAACCTCAGATTGGAAAACTCTGGTCCTCATGGGGCACTTCATCCACCGTGATATCTGTTGGAGCAAGGCATTAACAAATAAAATTCCTGGAGCGCATTAGTGATAAATTCCTCCTACAAGTGACAGGAGGAATTTATAGTAGAGGTGCATTTCTGGACCTCATGGACTTATTGAAAATGTGAAGATCAAAGTCAGTCTTGGCTGGGGTGACCATGAGGTGGTAGAGTTCAGGCTGCTGAGGTCAGGGAGGAGAGTAAAAGCAAGCCCAGAACCCTGGATTTCAGGAGAGCAGACTGGTCTCATCAAAGATCTGTTCAGAAGAATTCTTTGGCATAAGTCCCTAGAGGGAAGATGGGCCCAGAAAAGCTAGTTAATATTCAAGGATCAGCTCCTCCAAGTTCAACAGACCTCCATCCCAATGAGTAAGAAGTCAGGCAAAAAATGCCAGGAGGCCTGTATAGTTGAACAAGGGCACCCTGGCTTCACTCAAATACAAACAACGTAGGTGCACAGAGGGTAGAAGCAAAGATAGGTAACCTTGGAGGAATACAGAAACATTTTCTAAACATCCAGGAATAAAGTTAAGAAAGCTAAAGCCTAGCTGTAATTTAGTCTGGCCAGGGATGTCAAGGATAACAAGAAAGGTTTCTGCAACTGCAGAGGCAACAAAAGGAAGACTAGGGAAAATGTGGGGTCATTGCTCCATCAGATGGGGATTTTGAAAAGTACTTTCAAGAGCCTTCTTTTCCTCAGTACTAACAATACCTAACAGAGGGGAAAAAGCAAGTGATGGGTCTGCAATCTAGAGAGAGAAGGCTCAAGGGCATTGCTATTAACAACCTGTAGAGAAGCTGCAAAGAGGACAGAGTCAGGCTCTTCCAGTAGTGCCCAGTGGCATGAACAGAGGCCATAGTCATAAACTGAAACACAGGACGTTCCCTCTGAACATCAGGAAACACTTTTTTTTCTTTTTTTTTTTCTTTTTTTTTTCCTTCTCATTTTCTGTGGAGGTTGTTGAGTCTCCGTTCTCGGAGATACTCAAAGGCCATCTAGACACTTTATGTACAACTGTGGCCCTTTCTTCGTGGCCCTACTTGTGCAGTGTGATTGGACAAGCTAACCTTCAGAAAACCCTTCTGACTTCAACTCTTCTGTGATGTTCATAGAATCATAGAATGGTTAGAGTTGGAAGGGACCTTAAATATCACCAAGTTCCAACCCCCTTGCCATGGGCCAGGACACCTCCTACTAGACCAGGTTGATCAAAGCCCCATCCAGCCTGGCCTTAAACACTTCCATGGATGGGACAATAATGGATAATAATCTGAGAACTGTACTAAACCAGGGAGTTTCCTGGTTATGTCCTTCACCCGGGCTCCAGGAAGACAGCAGACTTTCCTCTGAGGAGGGTCCACCTGGCATATTGGGCCCTCTGCCCCCTCAGAAAGGAGTCCCAAACAACTATAAGCCTTCATTTTTTCTTAGAGGGTGTGGTATTGATCCGGGGTATATGCTTTTTTGACTTAGGAGATATCTGTATGATAGGGTGCTCCTTATCTACTTCCTCACTTGACTGGTCGTTCTTAACCAGAACCTTGTATCTGTTCCTCAGAGGAACTTCACAAGATGAGGTGGGTAAGGTGGGAAGTTGTCTGTTGCCCTGACCGTGAACCTGCTTCCAATCACTCTTTTCATTTATGCTTTGGCCTTCAGCCTGATGGGGGGTGCCTACAGGGACTCCTAGATCCTTGCTGCTTTTATCCCTGTTACTTCTCAACCTTTCAACTTCTTTCAGTTCTGCCACCAGGCTGAGCAGATCATTGACCTGTTCACATTTTATACAGCAAGTCTCATAACTACCATACGTTACCAGTAAAAAGTCCTGGCACTCCCTGCAGCCTGTGACCTGGACAGCCATGTGTTTCTGTGGGAGCTCTATCTGGGTTCTCACATCCATTATGATTAGGGGTGAGCGCATGACCTTCCTCCAGGTGGACACCATGGCTAAACTCCTACTGAGGTGGGTGATGATCACCAGGAGGACTCACCTGTCAAGCTGACAGAGCTTTGGGTTCCTCCCTAAGTGCCCTTTGCCACTCCCTGCACTTTCCGTGCTTTCTCCTGAAAGGTCTCTTTTATCCAGGGAAGGGTGAATGTTTCCACCCACAGCACCTCCACAGACCACCCAGAAGCTATCAGGGTGCAGCACAGATCAGTTGCTTTTACCAGCTTCAAAAGCCCTCAGGAAGAGCTCCTTGCTGATCCTTTTAAGGTTTATTGACATGATCCCTTCCTGTACTGCCACTTACCTCCACTGCAGCTGATCTTGGCAATATTTTGTGATTTTAAAGAAAACTCTTAATTCAGAATAAAAGTAAGGGTGTCTTGAGATAGAAAAGCTTTACAAGGTTTGGGAATACAAGGTTTAGGATAGTTTACTTGTCTGAGAAATTATTTTCAAGTACTCTGATCTGCAATAACTTCATCTGGAATCCTACATTTTTTATTTTTTTTTTTCTAAACTGTCATCAAGTCATTTTAAAGTTTGGGTCACTTTACTGAAAAGTCACAGACACACCAGGGGTAGCTCTACAGCCTCCCTTTACTGTGAAAACGGTGACAACCTGCAGGCAGTTAACACTTACTGGAATGATTTAAGATGTCAGTATTATATAGAAAGTCACATATTAGTGTTCAATAATATTCAGCAAATCTTTAAACATAACTTAAAAATTCCCTTTAAAAATAACTTAAAACTTAGAGTTTAAAAAATTCTATCACCTCTTCAACCAAGAAGACAACTCAAAAAGCATTTAGAACTATTTAAAAGTGGGTTAAATTTTCAAAAACATGCAAACTTCTGGTTGTTGTTCTGAGATTTTTTTTTCTATTTTCTCATTAATTTACATTACCTAAAAACATTGATAAAGGAAGGTGAAGTATAAAGGAAGTATCACCAAATAAATACATAATAAATTGCCAAAAATTTTAATTCTATGGATATTCTGATTGTTTGTTTGATATAATAGTTATGCCACCTCCACATCATCCTTTTGGGAGCTATATTGTCTATATTTTCAGTTATTTTTGTCTGATTTATATATGTCCAAAGTGGAGCATGCTAATATTTTTGAGCCTTGGGATATTGAAAATTAATGGTGTCTTTGTCAGACAGTGCCTGCATCTAGCAGATAATATCTCATGTATACAGTTTATACCAAGGAATGTCATAAAGAGAGGCTCTTGCTTACAGTTATTTCTAGAACTACCAAGGTCAGCTAACAACGTTCAAGAGAGCATGTCATTCATTTAGTGGTCAGCCAAGCCCAAACCGTGACAAAGGTACTTCTGGGGTTTGATTCATTCGTTCTTAAAACGGACATTTACTACTTGACTTGTCTCAAAGTGCCTTTTTACCTCTATTCAATTGAGAAGTTTGAAGTGAGTATTAGAGGTATGTGTCTATATTACACACATCCAGTCAAGTGAGATTAATACACTAAAACCATTTTAATTCCATTCTTCATTATTCAGTTTGGATCTCAAGCTCTAGTGGGACTGTAGAAATGGTCTTCAATAGACCTCTATTCAAGGATCCTCTAAAGATACAAAGGTCAGATATTCACAAACTCTCCATATAAACCTGCACACCTGAGTGAAAATTTCTAAGTGCAAGAACAAGTCTCTTCTCTTGCTTAAGAGGACCTCTCAACCTTTCAGTTGAATCAGAGGTCCATTTTAGGCACTTACCCAGGAAAAGGTAAAAGTAGATTATAAACCTCGTGAAGCTCATGAGTCATGTATTCTAGATGAGGGGATAATTTTATAATGGGAAATTAAGATAGCTGTAGGCATGTAGATGACACCTAGAAAACCTGTCCATTTGTGTTCTCAACAGCTGGCTTGTGGATTTCATATTAGCCTATCTTTGGACAGAAACAAACCATAGAGAAACTGCAATCCCATGTATTCTTCTAGTTGAGCTCTGTAGCCACTAACTAAAATAATATTTATTTTCACCTCACTTTTTTGGTCCCTATGACTCTACTTTTTCATTCTTGATGGCACAGCAGCCCAGTTTCACTGGGACATATGCTGAATTCCTCACCCTATTCTCCCCATGTGTTACAGAATCTCCATTCAGTATAATATAAGGCTCTGTTTTTCTGGAGGATAAAATTGACTACTGCATTTCAGTAATATTTAACAACTTGTCTTAAATATATAGGGTAATATTAGAGTAACACAAAGGGTTCAAAAGGACTGGAGAAGAAACAATCTCTCGGAAAGCCAACCTCATCCTAGGCTGCATCAAAAGAAGCATGGCCAGCAGGTCAAGGGAGGTGCTTCTACCCCTCTGCACTCTTGAGACCCCACCTGCAGTACTGTGTCCAGCTCTGGAGTCCTCAACATAGAAAGGACATGGAACTGCTGGAACAAGTCTAGCAAAGGGCCTCAAAGATGATCATATGGATGGAGCACCTCTCCTGAGAAGACCAGCTGAGGGAGCTGGGCTTGTTCAGCCTGGAGAAGAGAAGGCTCTGCAGAGACCTTATAGCAGCTTTCCAATATCTGAAGAGAGCTTACAGCAGAGCTGGAGAGGGACATTTTGTCAGGAAGTGTAGTGACAGGACAAGAGGTAACTTTAAATTGGGAAAGGGGAGATTAAGATTAGATACAAGATAGAAATTCTTTACTGTGAGGGTGGTGAGGCACTGGAAAAGATTAACTGGGGAAGCTGTGGATGCCTCATCTCTGGAAGTGTTTCAGCCCAGGCTGGATGGGTCTTTGAGCAACCTGCTGTAGTGGGAGATGTCCCTGCCCATGATAGGGGGGTTGGAACTTGATGATCTTCAAGGTCCCTTCCAACTCTAACCATTCTATGATTCACCTGCTATGGATGGTTAAGAGATCAAGTCAGTTTATATACTTGCAGGCTTCCAAACCCTCTGAAAGTTTCAAAATACCGTTATTCTCCCACAAATGCAATTGTGTAAACTCTTACTTCAAATATCCTGGATTTGATCATACTCTTACCTGAGTTCTGAAGTATGGATTTACTTGGACAAAGAAAGAAATAATCTCAAGATTCCTTTCCAACTTCTCATTACTGCATGAAGAACTTAATTTGCAGGAGTCAATATGATTGTGACTTTGAACCAGACGTGACCTGATAAGTACCCAAAGGTTGTTACCCACTGATTCTTGTGGCCAAAATACAATCAAAAGATAACAATGGTCTTGAGCAGAACTCAGACCTTTGTAACATTTTCTGTCATATACAATTCACCCAGAAGATACTAATTATTTAAATAACCCCATCAAGTATTGCAGTTCATTATTATCATAATTCTTAATTACAAGTTAAAGGTCTATTTAAAGCTGTTGTGACGTTTTGTATTTATCATTAACTAACTCTCTCCAGTAATACGCAAATTGCATTGCAAGATCACATTTGGCAAATTGCATTGCAAGATCACATTTGACAAGATTTATGTGAATTTAGAAACACTGTAATTTAACCAAAGAATTGTGACATTTACCAGAACAATTGTGTGGTAAAATGTATTGCTACTTGTGGGTACTATTTTACTTCCTGTAAAAGCAGTTACAGCTCAAAATACTGTAAGCAATATGGTAAGAAAGAGGCATCCTGCCAAATGAAGGGTTTTTTTTAAGAACTATGACTGAGTAAAGGCCTCAGCAAGGTGATTGTTCAATTGTGACTTCCTGCAGCACTAAATTTTTCAGCAAGCTCTTTATGTACATATGTGTAAAAAGACTTCAGTCTGTATCTAGTCCCACTGATTTAAACAACCCTTATAAAAGTACTATGATCCTCAGACTGCATGAGTGAACCAAATGGTTTGTTAGAGCAAAGATGAATAACTTACATTTAAAATACTTCTCTATTTTAATTTTAATAAATGACACAAAGTATTTATAATCCACAATATTTCTCTGCATGTATATGGTATGTTATTCTAATATTTAGCAGTGCATTAACAAGCTATATACTCAGCAAATATGATAATCTTATGAAGCATTTTATACAGTTAAACCTATGAATTTTCCTGGTAGCTAACGCTAGTATGCTAACCATCCAAAGTTATATAGAAAATACCTATCTTCAGGTCAAAATCAAAGAAAGAAAGAATAATTCTAATTTTTCATTCAAATATATTTTTTTTTCTTAGTTATTTCCTGAGTTACCTGTTATCTTTGATTTTGAGTATGCTTGTGAGCTTATTTACTTCTGCCTTCTCATCAGCAATTAAAAAAGACTGTACACAAACAACTTCTGACCTTGATCTGTCCTGTTTGATTAATACATTGCTTGCTCAGTCTTTCAGTTCAGCAGCATCTAAGCTTCTACCCACCTTTGATTTTATAGATAACCTTTTAAATAGTCATAAAGGAAAACACTGCTGTATTGCTTTTCTGATACTATAGATGTTTAATCCGAGAATGCACGCTGTGGAATCTTAAAGTATGTCTGCTTCAGAATTAAATGTTTTCAGATTCTTTAGTGTTAGAATAATAACTGTAACATTTTGTGTTACAATGTCAACAGAGGATAACTTCATGTTATCAATGGGAGCTTCATTAGGAAAGGGGAAAAAAATGTTGTAAAGGAGTCAGAAATCATAAAAAATAGAAATTAAGCAATCCTGTTCAAAGTAATTTTGCTTATGTTTTTAACAGATATTATAATGCAGTCTTTACCTACAACACATTACTGTTCTTCCCAGAATTAAATTCAATGTCCTTACCCCTAAATTAAGAACTACTAATACTTAAGAACCAAAGCCATTTTTAAGTGTATATATATATATTTTATAGAAAATCCATATTCCTTTAAAATTAGTGACTCTTTTTGTGTGTGCTATATTTAATAGAATCATAAAATATTCTAGATTAGATCATAGAATCATTTTGAAAATGTATAGTCTAGAATTAGCACATTATATATAAAAACTCACACTTAATGTGAAATATTAGTAAAGTAATAAGTAAGACGAAATAAGGCTTTTAAACTCTGTAAAAAATATCATGAAAATTAATCACCAGAGAAAGAGGTTGGCTTATATGGGCCTTCACATATTAATAGTAACAATTAAAAGATACACCTTCCTATGTTTAATGCTTCTGGGGTTTTACATTTGATTCTAAGGAATGCTTAGAAATATTAGTGTACACATTTTCCTGAAACTACAGACTTTCTAAACAGATGATGGAATTTATTTCCTAGGAAACAGGAAAAGGTACCTAGAAAAGTCTTCCATAGTACATCTGTCCTTTTACCTCCATTAAGAGCTGATACGAACGAGAAACCTTGTTGTGTCATTTTCTTAATTTAATGTCTTTTAAAAATGCATGTCTCAAATATATAGCTTCCTCTCAGGAAAAACACATTTTTTTCATATCAGAATCAGATAAACCTGTGGTCTGGCAGTGAAAAAAAAATACAAGTACCTTGGATACAGAGAAATAGCCAAAGAGAACTGCTGTATGTCTGTTCAGAAGATCAGTTACAGAAGCACAGAATGGTAAGACCTGGAAAGGACCTTTGGAGATCATCTAGTCCAACCCCCCTGCCAAAGCAGGTTCACCTAGAGCAGGTTGGACAAGAANGTTTGTGCCTGTTGCCTCTTGTCCTGCCATTGGGCATGACTGAAAGAGTTGGTCCCCATCCTCTTTATACCTGCCCTTAAGATACTGGTAAGCATTGATGAGATCCCCTCTCATTCTTCTCCTCTCCAGCCTAAACAGACCCAGGTCTCTCAGCCTGTCCTCATAAGAAAGATGCTTCAGTTCCTCGATCACCATCATAACCATTTGCTGGACTTTCTGGAGAAGTTCCTCACTGTNTCCTCACTGTTCACTTTTCTAACTCACACCTTCTAAGCTTACCTACAAAGATGTTACGGAAAACAGTGTCAAAAGGTTTGCTGAAGTCGGGGTAGACAACATCCACTGCTCTCTCTCCTCATCTACCCAGACAACCATACTTCACATTTTCCTCTCGGGAAATGTGAGTACTTATAGAGGTATGAAAACTAAGTTTCATTATGAAGGTATTTTCAAACACTTATGCCAACAAAAATTAACTGATTCTTAGTCGGTATATATCTTTATTTCTTCTCTTTATTCATTAGTAAAATTTTATCTGGACTTTGAAACCATATAGCAAATATGATTAATAGTCTTGGAATAATTTCCAGAATGTATAAATAAAGGTATAAATTATGTTGTTCTGTTTTGTAGTCATATTGATGCAGTGCTGCTTATATAATTCATAAGGTTTTATATTTTTTTGCTTGGGTAAGCATAAGAAGACTTTGTAGATTTCCTTTGGTATTATAGTCCATTAAGTAAAACTGTACTGTAGAGGAGCTATGACATACATTGTATGATGGCAGGTCTTGAAGTCAGTTTTCTTGAAAAGCAATATTTATAGAATAGCTAGTAAGGTAAAATAAGATAATTACACAAAAACCAGAATTTCACAGAAAAAAAATCAGAACTGTAAAAAAACTGATTAGATTTCTGTACATATCAGTTAATACTGACTTAAAGGCATTGTTCAGGCTTTAAAGGCATTCCTTGATAGGACAGGACAGATGAACACTGTTGAAAATTGAATTCCATGCATATACACACTGCTTGATTTTCAGACTACTCTTTCCTCCATTTTTAGCTCATTTTAGTTAGATCTTTCCAAGAAAATCTGCAGTTAGTGTGATTTTGGGGATACTTTATTCCAGAAACTATTCCCTGAAGACAGTGGTTTTCTTCTTTTCACAGTCCTCCAGCATTATTCCAGGAGAATTTGCACCTTCGTGCTCTCATGACACATCAAAGATGTGAACCACATACCCTTAATGTTGTTTCATAGAAACAGCACTCAGCTGGGCTGTAATAGCTTCACATTATTTAAATACTCTTAAATGAACTACTCACAAAAGTAGTAATTAAGACTCAGGAAGTTAGGAGCTCAGGATGTGACTAAGGAACAAGTGCTGTGATGAAAATAGTCCACTCTAGGAGATGTGCCCTTACAAACAATATGGACACATTTCAGTCTCCACAACTTAACACTCTGAATCTAACGTATTTAGCAATACTTGTAGCATATGAATCAAACTCTGGACCCAGTCAGAATGCTGTTACACCCATGATGATAATTTTCATGTAGAGGTTAGGTCAATCCTTTCCATATACCATCATGAATGATCAGAATAGAAATTCCTGTATGGACATAGTTTTGGTTCCTGCTATTACATATTTCTAATTACTTCCTTGAGCTATTGTCCACTCTGTAACTA
The DNA here is from genome assembly GCA_013400555.1 of Jacana jacana. Classification (NCBI taxonomy): domain Eukaryota; kingdom Metazoa; phylum Chordata; class Aves; order Charadriiformes; family Jacanidae; genus Jacana; species Jacana jacana. The sequence continues at coordinate 8,067 of VZTM01006548.1, read as the reverse complement.
AAAAAAAAACCTGCAAACTTACCTAAATTATAGTAGGGAATTACTGAAAACTACTACCAAAAAGCTACAGCCATGCTTATTTTACTGCTAGAACTGCAAAGTGGGTTCTTGTTTTTGAGAGGAGCCATAGATTAGACTACTCCTTCAGGGATTATCAGTCAGTGTGGCCAGAGATATAATTCTTAATTGCAATCTGGAAAGTAATAAAATCTAAATAAATTATACATCTTATAAAACATCACAGGATAACCTAATGCAACACAGCTTTCCCAAGCCACATTTTATTCAGCTTTATTACCAAAAGACAAGACCTAAAAACCAACAGCCCCATTTCTCTTTATTGAGTTAAAAACTGGGTTATAAGTACACAGATATGTAACAGGGATGGGAAGAACATGCATATTTATTTAGTATTTATTTTTCTTCTAAGTATTACTGCAGCAATATATTTTGTCAAGAAAATCTTAATTATTTCAGATACTTATTTTTTTTAATAATATTAACATTGAAATGGCATGCATAATTCACATAAAATGGAGAAAACTAATTCTTTTTACTCTGTAAATGAGATTCAATTTACTTGTTTGATGTCTTAATTGTAGATAACTATGTTTGAGATATAACCTCTAGGTCCCAGACAGTAATGACTGGTGTTTTCTTTTGTTTATGTGCTCATTCATATCTACTCATAGATCTGCAGTGCACTGGATAAGTCTTGGAGGATATTAACTCTAAAGAAGCCCAAGAAACTGTTGTAAGAAAAGTGCGAGAAGCAAATATACACACCATATTATTTAACTTTTTGTACTTCTTTTGACCAAAGACAAATCAAATGTCTAAATAAAAGGCATATTTCCTTGTTACTGCTTCACTCCCATGTATTCCTGGAACTTTTAAACACAGATTTGTTAATTTCTCACAGTGTAATGATATTAAGTTATTGCATTATCCCAGCAATCAGGCTGATCCAGAGTGGACTGGAAAAGCAGAAAAAAGGTTCTGTGATGGCAAATTTATAGGAATAAAGGAATAAATAGAAAAAGGCATTCAAGTACTATGGATTATCCATGGAAGAATTAGCACTAGTTCATCTTCAGCAGCAAATTAAATGTAATTCAAATACACCTTCAAGCACTGATTGAAGCACAGACACAGCACAGCCTGAGGAGCATATGTGATCACACAGCCCTGAGGATCCCCAATGGATCAGTATATCTGGTGACAATCTCTAGGTGCTAAGACATAACATGAATCATACTTTGACTCCATATCCAAAGTGTTAATTTTCAATACCTTCAGCCCTGTTATTTTAGTATTTACATTATGACAATGTTTTTTTCCTATGCTTTCCTGATCACTTAACATTTGTACCCCAAGAATTGTAGAGAATGGATTCTTAAAAGATTCCTACAGAGTTATCTAAGGGTAAAGTATAAGCCTGTACCAGGCAGATAAACACAACTCAACTCACAGGTAAGTGCTGGTGTCACTTCAGTACACCCCTGCCCTGATCCTTGGCTTCCTCTTTCTCAACCCAAGGCCCAAAGTAGCCTGCTTGGACAAAACTGTGGGTGCTGGAACACCTGGTCCTGTATGTAGTTTGTAATCACTGTGAAACAACACTTGAGTGAGACTTCTTACATCTATGTTTTGTATTGGTTGGCTCCTAGGAAAGGGGTAATAGCATAATGACTGATAAGGAAAAGATTTTGAATTCTAATAGGTGAGGGTGAGAGGAGCAGGCAAGAATCACTGCTGACTGAAACACTCTTGGCTGACACTGCTCGCCTGCTGCTTGGTGGGTAGAATACAAAGGTGGTTATTAATCCTTTATCTCCCCATGCCTCTTAGACAGATGCAAGCTGTGTGGAATGGACCTCTGGTGGAGCCTATATCTATTTAATCTGTTTCAAATAAAATAAAATCCCTGAAGCATACAGATAAAAGTCACTCAATTTAGAAGAAGCAAAGTTCAAAAATTCAGTATGGGTAGCTTTCCTGGTCTCTAGAGGACACAGACTTAAAATAAAAAGAAAAACTAGAGAAAGAAAAAGAGAGAAAGAAAAAGTAATAGACCTGAACAGGAGACAGTAAGAACAGAGGGAATGAAGATAAGGTCCTTGAAGATACTAACTACTTCCAAGCTTAGAAAAGATAAAAGGAAAGGCTGACTTTAAAGTACACTCACTGCAGAAAGTAAGTGATACTATAAACATGAATAGGAGTGAGGCACTATGAGGGTACTGACATGTATAATGTGTTAGCCAGAGAGAAAGGGTTCAACTCCTTCAAATAAATTTCATCAGGTCAAAAAAATCCATCAAAAAAAAAAAAGCGCCTTACTAGATCTGTGGAAAAAAAGAAATGGTAAGCAACAGACAAAAGAATAAAAATCTACACACAATAGCCTTAATTAAAAGGCTAATAGGAAGAAAAGACCCTACTCTATCAGATCTTAACAAATAACTCTTAGTTTGAAAATAATCACTAAGTTAATACCCATTGTTTTACATGTTTCTGTTGGGTTTTGATTATCACAGGCAAGTTGCAAATTTAGCCTCTTGAGGGCAATACCAATGAGTCACCAGCACTGTTCCTCAGGGCTCAATCCTAGGGCCAGTTCTGCTCAATTTATTTATCACAGAATCACAGAATCTTCATGTTTGGAAAGGACCTCTGAGATCACTGAGTCCAACCATACACACACAACAAAACCCCTACATCTTGGCCACTAGAGCATGCCACTAGAGCAGGTCCTGAAGTGCCACATCTACACAGGTCTTAAATGCCTCCAGTGGTGGTGACTCCATCACCTCCTGGGGCAGGCTCTTCCGGTGGCTGACCCCTGTTTCAGTGAAGTAATTCTTCCTAATATCCAATCTGAACCTCCCCTGAGGTAGCTTCAGGCCATTTCCTCTGGTCCTGTCATTATTGACCTGGGAGAAGAGGCCAGCACCCACTTCTCCACAACCTCCTTTCAGATAGTTGTAAAGAACAATGAGGTCTTCCCTCAGCCCCTTCTCCAAACTAAACATACCCAGGTCCCTCAGTCTCTCCTCTTAAGGCTTGCTCTCCAGCCCCCTAGATGAATGATCTGGATGCAGCAAGTGAATATACAATTAGCAAGTCTGATGATGATACCAGACTGGAAGGTGCTGTTGAATTTCTTGAAGGATGACAGCTCTTGCAGAGGGATCTAGATAGGGTGGAGCATTAAGCAACGACTAATGTGATGAAATTTAACAAGTTCAAACCCCATTTTTTGCATCTCGGACAGAGTAACACACAGTACTAGTATAAACTGGGAGAAGAGTGGCTGGAGAGAAGCTCTGCAGAAAGAGATCTGGGGGTGCTGGTTGACAGGAGGTTCAACAGGAGTCAGCAATGTGCCCTGGCAGCCAAATTGCTTCCCAGGGTGCTTCAAACACAGCATAATGATGTGATCATCCCATTGCATTCAGTGCTTTTACAGCCTTATCTTAAATACTGTGTGCAGTTTTCAGACCACAGGGCCGCACAATTTAAGAAGGATGCTCAGGTCCTCAGATATGTCCAGAGCCGGGCAATAAGGTTGATTAAAGGGTTGGAAGGAATGTCCTCTGAGGAGCAACTAAGGGCTTTGAGCTTGTCTAGATGGGAGAAAAGGAGGCTGAGGGGTGACCTCATTGCTCTCTACAGCTTCCTGAGGAAGGGAAGTGCAGGGGAAGGTACTGATCTCTTGCCCCAGTATCCAGAGGTAGGACACATGGGAATGACTCAAAACTGTGCCACAGGAAGTTTAAACTGCATTTCTTTACCAAGACGATAGTCAAACACTGGAACAAGCTTCCTAGAGAAGTTGTTGATGCCCCAAGTCTGTCAGTGTTTAAGAGGTATTTGGACAATGCCCATAATTTTTTTTTTTTTTTTTTGTAATCTTTTGGTCAGCCCTGAATTGGTCGGGCAGTTGGACTAGAAAATCAATGTAGGTTCCCTCCAACTGTAATATTCTATTCTATTCTATTCTATTCTATTCTATTCTATTCTATTCTATTCTATTCTATTCTATTCTATTCCACTCTAAATCTGCCCAGATATTTAGTGACAGAGACAAATCAGACTGAATCAAAATGGGCAAAGCAGGTGAAAAGAACAAGTACGATTGTAACAAGAATTACAATTCAAACATATATGTATAGAATACACATTTAGCTGACAAGACAATTAGCGATGTCATTTGCATCCTTTCTCCCCATTATGTGAAGAGAATTAGCATCTTTTTATTTTCTCAGTGAAGAATACAATAATAGATAATTAAGATACTCTTCCTTGAACACCACTCAATTCAGTGTCTCTTGACCCAGTCATAGTACTGATTTTTTTGTTTCTAGCATTTATTCTACATTGGACACTGAAAGATTAATCTATTTTCTCTACCAGCTTCTTTCTACACAAACTGTTTCTCTTCCCTAATAAACCCATCCATCACTCTTCCTTGTACCCACTCTTTTCCTAATGGGGAGAAAAGGAACTTCCAGGGCCCATGTGTTCTCATCATGATGTAGGTAACCATGAATAGTCAAATGAACTGCACTTGATAATATCTTGTTAAGTCACAGACAACGAAAGGAGTGTAGTATGACTCATTTTTTTCTGTATTTATACAGTTTGCATCAGTTAAACATTGCCACTTGTGGGCTATGGTGTGGCAAGCTGACATCCACATCAGATTTTGCAGTATTATTAGTATTCCCAGTTTACAAAGGCAACATGCTGAAACTGAGTGGTTTTCTGAGGTTTGCAATTTTATAGAGGCACTCAAGTCCCTTTGTATAGTAGCTCTGGTTGCTTACATCTTGTTAGCACCTTTAAATGGCTCCACTACTACTGCCACCATTACGTTGCTGTGCATCTCAAGCAAACACAAGAAATTGAGTAACAAACATACAAAAAATCCTGCCTAATTTTCTTTCTTTAAATCATCCTTTTTTTAAAAAAGTGTGTTCAGCTTAAATAGGGATTTTTTGTGTCCAATAAAAGAAACCAAAACCAAACCCCCAAAACCCAAACCAAGCCAAAACAAAACAAACCCAGGAATCTAAGCCAGACCACTCCTTACTTCAGTAAATACAGTCAAAAGAGGTAATTAATTACAACTTCGGTTGTCATGTCATCCTTCATTTATATTATATTTCATGCTGTGAATTAATAAAAATCCAAACACAGTTTAAATAGGTATTAATGTTTTATTTAAAAGTAAAAAATGCAATGGAAAAAAAAAATATTAGGTAATGGCTTTGGTTTTAGACTTATGTCATTTATGAACTCTGCTTTTATAAAGGATTTCACCGAATCAGTATTTAAAGAACTGGTTTTTGCTACGAAAGAATGTTTCCTATTTTCTTATTTTCTTTTTTTTTTTTTTTCCAATAGAGTACTTTTTGGGGTTGTTTTGTTTTGGTTTTGGTTTCCTTTTCCTTTTTTCAATGGAATACTTATTTAAGCAAATTGAGTGGGTTTGTTTGTTGTGTTTTTCTTCCATACTGTTCTTTTTATGTCAAGCCATAACAACAGGTTTTAAGATGGTATATTTTACTGTCTTCAGTGTATACTGATACAGTTTCTGAAGAACTGTCAATAAGGTATACAAATAATTATGCATTAACTCTGATAATGGTGGAAATCTTTTCACCCTGACAGGAATCTTTAGTATTCTGCTGATCTGCTGTTGCCATTATGCCTTAATAAACATTACATATTTTAGTAAACTTTCTTTTTTTCCTCCATCTCTTCTGCCTCCTTCTCGGTTAAGTGGTAAAATTCTCTAAAACTCCTGTTGCAATATTAAGCAAGTGAATTCAGTTGTGCCAAAATGATAAGATGATTTTGAATGCGGGCTTTCTTGGCTTAATTTTCCTCCTCTGCCTTGCCAAGCCTTTCCAATAAAATTGATGGCACTGTGCTGAACCACTCTGGAAATTGTAAATGGGTAGAAGCAGAAGTAGAAGAACTAAAGGCAGGTAAATTGGGGAAATAAGAAACAAGATGAGAAGAATTTTAATGATATGTTTCTATTGTTTTGACTAGATACACAGAGGTGGATAGAATCTAAATGCAAAATGTTTTTCCTGTATTACTTTTTACATTAAAGTGACACTGGCAAGTCCCAGGTGAGAGAAGGGCCTGTTTTAGTAAATTTTCCAATTATAGAAAATAAAATTCTTCCTCTCCTGATGAGGGATACATTTATGATCAAGTAATGCCTAAATTACTCTGTTAGAAGGTCTCCATTACATACACAAAAAGCTTTGGGTACTGAAGCATTTCAAATACTTTAATGGGGAATGAACTCAGACTTTGATTAAGGCAATCTGACAGGAAGTCAATCAAGTTTGGTAACTGAGATCAGACTCTGTAATCTTAGTTGGCATCTGATCATTTCTTTTCCGTATTAATTCCCTTGAAACGTTAATTCACAGTCAAATTCAAGTAGTTCACATATGTATTAACAAAATACTCAAACTGAACTGCAGAATATCTTAGTGTATTTTTTATTTGTAATTTATTAGGACTATTTCTCACATTTTTCTCCTTTCATTCTGAAAAGTATGTTATTTTGTTTTGTTTTGTTTTGTTTTTTTTCATTTGTGGCACATGTTGTCTTCTATTTCTCTATAAATCTTTTTTTTTTTTTCTTTATGCTCACTTCTTTTTTATTACAGAAAGCAACATAAGCTTTGCAGTTTACTAAAGTGAATAGATTAAATTACTAAGCCCACATTATTGATCTAGTTGTTGGCCCTATTATGTGCTGAGCTTAAAAAAATCATTGATTAATAGATGTAACCAAGAAAAAAGTTTATTATAAATGATGCTATGAATAGGAAAAAGAGACAAGGATACATTTTAAAGTCCTAATTGATCTATTCTTCTTAACAAAAACTTTTTATAGCTCCAATCACTTTAGTAGAATTAAAATAACATCTTCCATTCTTTTAAAAATTATTTTTATCTTGAATTCATTATGGTGAAACTTTGGTTATACCAAAGTACAACAAATTGCAGTTTGGATGCACAGCTGTATTTACTGAAGAATGTACTGAAGAACTCAAAGGACTTTCCAGGGTCATTGAGGACAGTTTACAACATTACATATTCATTTTCAGAAATTCAGAAAACATATTTTTAAAACAGGGCTTTTGATTCCATCTTTGGTTATCTAACAGGAAAACTTTTTCAGGCTCTCACTGTTCTGCTGATTTGAATCCTTTATAATTTTCCAGCCTAAATTAATTTACAGATCACAGAATCAAAGAATATCGGGGATTAGAACGGACCTTGAAAGATCATCTAGTCTGATTCCCCTGCCAGAACAGGAACACCTAGATCAAGACAGCCAGGAATGTGTCCATGAGGGTTTTGAATTAATGTCTCCAGAGATGTTTCATACACTTTCTTTTTTTTTTTTTTTTTTGCTTGTATTGGACTTAAACTTAGTGACTTATTTTGCCTTTCTGAAGTGTTTTTGTGGGTGGCTAGAAGCCACATTTAGTCAAATGGAATAACTTATTTTGCCATTCAAATTATAGAGTAATACACAATTGTCCTGGTTTGCGGTAAAACAGAACCAATTTTCTGTTCAGATTTACTTTTTTAGCTGGGCCGCTTCTAACTAAAGTCTGAAACTAACAATATATTGATCAGAAACTGTTCAATCTCACAGTGATAAAACCTGATTATACCAAGGAATGCTATGCAGAGAAGTCCTTGCTTGTACTTATGGCTTAACCAAGGTCAGGTGATTTAATTATTTGCCCTGTTGGAGGGTCAGAAGCGGAAAAGCATAGATGGTTCACATCTGTTGAGAGGAATGGACAGGACAGGTGACCCAAAACTGACCAACAGGGTATTCCATCCCATCTGCATCATGCTCAGCATAAAAGCTGTGGGACCAAAGGATCAATTCTGTTTTTTCAACGGCTGACATCCAAGGAGGATCCTGTCTATTTGTCTGCTTTTTATATCCTGTCAATCACCAAGTCCAGGCTGGGACTTCCCTATGCCTGCTGGTGACATAATTGTCATCCT
>VZTM01006547.1:103668-129303 GCA_013400555.1 Jacana jacana | reverse complement strand
ATGCCCACTCTAACGCTAAAATTATAATTTCGATAGTACCGTAGCCATTGTGCCTCTGTCCCCCACTGTGTCAGATGAGCATTTCTGGAAAGCATAGCCCCTGCTCAAAGTAATGCTGTTTCCAGAAATTTAGATTTGCTCCAGCACTGTGCAGATAATTCAACAACCAGAGTCTTTTAAAAGTAAACAAAGCAGGGAGGAAAGGGGAAAAAAAAGGACTGCCAGCTCCAGAGATTTAATAGAAACCCCGTAAGTTCAACTGCATTAGCTCCTTTGTGCCTCATCATTTTACTGTGTGAAGGAAGTCTGAAATCAGGATCTCCAGTATATTGTCACAGGATATGTTTTTCTTTGAAGTGTTGTCATATCTTATTCATGGTCATGATTGCATTTAATGAAGAACAATAAAGCAATGTACCAAGTTTGTGTAATTCAAATAAACAGATACAAAAATAGGCAGGTAGCCATATTCATTGAGGAGGGAGAGAAATGTGGTCATCCCCAGCACATACACTACAGCCTCAGTTCAGAAATCACCAATTATTTAATTGCCCTATTCAGATATACAACAGAGCTTTCCATTCCTCTTGATAATTGGGATTTTCATTATCCTTCTCCCTCCCATTAGGGGAGAGGATTATAAATCCCACTGTCTACAAATCATGCACTGGGCACAGGTCCCTCTTTCTGCACTTTAGTGTAGAAGTATTTGTAATAGAGACCATATTTGCTCAATTCTCTTCTGCTTGGCAGGTTTATCCTTTATGTGAAACCAAACCTACAGAAATTATTCTGTAATCAGGAAACATATTGTTATCACAGTATATTTTCCATTAGCCTCCATGTATTGGATACATCTCCCCTGCCCCCCTCCCCTGCCCTATTAGTGTTTTTTTTAATGCATTTAGATTCATCTAAAATGTCCCCTTTCTACTGGGGTAGCTCTGCAGGCAATGACTCACCAGAGACTTGTTCCCTAGTGATAGCAATAAGTCTCGTGGGCCTTGCTTGAGAAGACATTTGCCAAGCCTGTAATACTCACCCAAAAGACTTGGGATAGAAAAGCAGCTGTCTGAAAGTTGCTAATATTTTACTATTTATATTTGAAGGTTCGTTTGTGTTAGACAAAGCGGTGCCAAGTTGCAGGGTAGAGAAAGGAAGGAGAGAACTCCAGAATACAACCAAGGGGCCTCATTGCTGCCTTGCTGTTCTTGGGGAGTTTTTCCTTGGAGATTTCTGAAGAAGAACTAGAAGAGGCAGCTCCTGGAAGACGGGGAATTTGTTACAGATTGTGATATGGGCTAACCACCTGAATCTATTCAAGCATTTAAATCTCAAACACACAATAAAGGTGAATTTTTTTCCTCTCCCACATCTTTTTCCTTTCCCTCCCAAGGCAACTCTGTAATGTTTTTCTTGAAATTCCATGATGTTGTTCTGCTCAGCTCTCTCAGCCCAAACAGGTACCCTGTGAATTCCAGAACTGCCACCTCATCTCTGTCTCCTCCTATGGTCCCAGCCTGAAACACAATGAAGGGAGGGCATTTAGGGATATATCACTGGGTCTGGACCCTTCACTGAAAAAGCTTTTTACTTCTCCCAGCATGATGTAACCTAGCAGCTCTCCTTGCCTTATCCTTGAGATTCAAAACATGTAAGAATTAGTCACTGCTCTGGAAGTTAATTCCTCTCTGATTCTGTTCTCCCCTTTGCAGGAGAAAGAGTCTAGTATTACCTGACACCTCACACTGGAGTGAAATCTTATTGTTAATAGTTCACAGTTCATAAATGAAAATATAATGTAAATTTTTGAAATTTGTTTTAATTATGTTTTCTGCAGGTTCACATGGTTTGGAGAGCTTTGAAAATAGAAAAATATCAGAATGAGAGTTTGCATGACAGGAGGGGATTTCTCAGTTACAGTTCTGGTTCTCTTGCAGGAGATCTCATAGATTACCAATTAAGAGAGAAATATATCTTCTTTTCAGTGCAAACAATTCCAGATTTCCTCCTTTGCAAAAAAATCCACCCCAAAACACAGCAAACTATCAGCAGAGAAAGCATTGCTTTAAAATTTCAGTTTCAGAATATTTTTGCTGCGCTTCCATTTCCTGCTTCATTGTTTTATTGTGATTGTAGTAGAAAACATATTCCCTTCTTTGTATGTGACTCATAATCGCTGTTGCTGACTATTCATTCAGTTCAGACTTGCTGCTGTGTCCCAGCCCTTGTCCGAGACCTGCTTTGTTCTAGTATTTGGTTGGGAACGTGAGCAGGTTTTATTCCTCTTTTTATACTTGGCAAGGTAAACAAAGGAGAGATATTACATTTTTCATGTGTTTCCAGACATTTTTTGTATATTAGTCACTCAAAGTTGATGTTTCAGTCTGTTTAAAGTTGACCTCCTCAGTTGTGAACTTCCTTGAAAAACACTGATAAGCAAATAACTTTTAACAGCAATTAGTGAAGCAGTGGTAGTGCCGGGTGTTAACACCAACCTTTTACCTCAAGAAAGCAGAATGCAAATGTGAGGAAAGTTCCCAGGTAAAGAAATAAAAATATTGGCAAATCAATGTGGTGGCTTCAGCACAGTACTCATGAGAGGAAGCAGCCTGTACTTCAGAAAAAGCATTGTTCAAAGATGTTTGCCAAGACAATGCAGTTTCACTCTCAAGTCAGTGGCGAGTGGTGTTCCCAAAGAGCAACATCAGCCACTATTGCATTTTCCAGCTTTTCACTATTCTGAAATCCCATGAAGATCCTGGTCTATTGAGAGCAGCCCTGAGAAGAAGGACTTGGGGTTGATGGTACTGGTGGATGAAAAGCTGGACATGAGCTGATAACGTGCACTTGCAGCCCAGAAAGCCTACTGCATCTTCAGCTACATCAAAAGAAGCATGGCTAGCCTCTGCTCTTGTGAGGCTCCCCTTCATAGCTTTCTTCTTCATGAGGCTTCCCTACATAGTACTTCCTGGAGTACTATGTCCAAGCTCTGGAGCCCTCAACGTAACAAGCACACGGACCTGTTGGAGTGGGTCCACAGGAGGGCCATGAAGATGATCAGAGGGCTGAAGCACCTCTCCTATGAGAACAGGCTGAGAGAGCTGGGGTTGTTCATCCTGGAGAGGAGAAGGCCCTATGGAGACCTTATAGTGGTCTACAGGAAAGATGGGGAGGGACTCTTTATCAGGAAGTGCAGTGACAGGACGAGGTGTAACAATTCTAAATGGAAAGAGGGTAGATTTAGATTAGATATTAGAATTTTTTTACAATGAGGGTGGGTGGTGAGACACCCAAGTTGCCCAGGGAAGTCATGGATACACCTTCCTTGGAAATGTTCAAGTCCAGGCTGGATGGGACTTTGAGTAACCTGGTCTAGTGGAAGGTGTCACTGCCCATAGCAGGGAGGATTGGACTAGATGATCTTTAAGGTCCCTTCCAACCCAAATCATTCTGTGATTCTATGATTCTATAGGTGGAATTTGTGTTGTGAAGGGTGAAGGACCAAATCTTTTTGCCTTCCCTTCTTAATATGCCCTAGCAATTTGACCATGCAGGGTCAATTATTTCACAATACTATTTTGGTTTTGCCTGGGACTTTACTTAATAATGGAAATACATGGTTGGAGATAGAGTGAAAAAATCTCTTCTTAATGAGTAGTTTATTCAGTCAGGCTTGGGTTCTTTTCATGAATTTGTTGATTACTCAGTGAGTGTTTCATGTAAATAAATCTGAGCCTCCGACTGCTTGCAAAATTAGTTCCCCACATGCATCATTATTCACTTTTTCCATTTTTCCATTGGTCACCTAAGCCACATAGAACAATTTCTGATCATTGTCCCCAAGAAAGTAGCTATAGCAAAATGTTGCTAACAAAAGGAGGGATGTTATCAGGTTTTATTCTCTCATGGACAGCATGGAAACAACTTCCTGAATTAGGAAGAGGCAAGTTTGGTGAAATCAGGGAGAATTTTACTTTTTCTTCCCCAGTTCTCCTTTCATCAGGTCTTTCCCCGAAATCTCATTGTTAGAAAGCATAGTAGAGATATGTGATAAGGGCTAAGATAAGACTTTTTTAAAGTCTGTCTTATCTGGAAAACAGTAACTCCATATGCATGTGGGTCTATATTAAGGAACAGCAGAACAGCAGAAATTAGTGGAATACCTAGATCTAGTACATGGATCTGTGGAAAAACAAGAGAAGGACCAGTCCTGTGCTCAAGGAGCAAGTCAGAAAGCTAATAGACAGATATCCTTGCGTCAACCTTATGATTACCCCAGAACCCTGCCAGGGCAAAGTAGCCCTTATTCTAGCTGAGGTCTCTGTGCAGTGTGAGCACTAAGCATCACAGTCGTACTCCTGCTTGTCCCTTGTGGAGCTCAGCCTGCTAACTGCAAAGCCTACGTGACTGTGGATTCGACAGCACCTTTTATCTTCTATCTCATTTGACAGTTTTCTATTATTCGTGACAGAACCTCGGTGTTATTTTCACAAACACTGAGAAACTATGTTATGGGGATATTTGTTCATTCCTCACTTGGAACGTTGCAATTAGAGACTCCCTAGGCCTCCATTCTGGCTGTGAGGAAAAGGACAGTACAGGAAATATGAACTTCTTGCTTATTTCTAAAGCAGTGCAATATTTGTACTTGCCTTTATACATTATCAGCATGTCAGCAAGCAAAACAGCACTGGAATAAGGTAGGGAGGTAGAAGAACATAGGCTTATGCCAACCCTGATGCAATAACAGGAATGTCCTGACAATAGCAGTTCTGGCATAGCTGCTGCCTCGGCTGCCCCTTCTGCGACTGCTGGAGCATAGCGCTTGGTGCAAAGGTATAAGTCTGCCAGCAGAAAGGGGCAAGGTAAAGCACAAATCCAGTAGTAACGATTCCACCCACTCACTCCATCCCCCAAACCACTGGTTTTTGCTAAGTGGATGGGCTTGGAATGAATTTATCCACAAACATTCATTCAAGCAAAGTTAATTTGTGCAAACACTCATGAGAAAAATGAACGAGCCAGGATTCGAAATAATAAACTGGTCAGAATCACCTTCCTCCAAGAAATGCATAACACTCCATCCTCAGTTCGGAGGACAAAACAAAACATTATTCTTCTCACAGAAAGGGGAGTTAAGGGGGCGTAGGTTTGATCAAAATTTTATATTTTATAAAATTGTCTTACATTATTTTATAATGTTATGGGGCATATGCTTTAATTCAAATTCCTTTAAAATGTAACTACCTGGCACAATTTTTGAAGAGGCTGAAAAACAGTGCAAAATACTAACTCTGGAACCAGGCAAACCATTTTTTCTGTTAACTAAAATAACAGATTTGTAATGTTTTCTATAAAGATGATGGTTAGGTATTTGGATCCCGCTCCTGCGGGTTATTTGCGGATTCCCTTAGCAGACTAGCAGCAGCTAGCAGGATGAACCCCAGACCAGTTTGGATCTGACCCCTCTTCAGGTGCAGAAAGAAAATCAGCAAAAAAAGAAAAATCAGTTGAAAATTGCTGATCAAAAATCATCAATAACTCTGCTCACTGACCTTGCTGTACTAACAAGGTTGGTGGAGATTAGCTGCATCACAAAAATAATCAAGGTCTAATGTGATGCTGACCCTGTTGTGTCTTTTATGTTTTGGCATGACAAGGAGATAACAGAATCTCTCCACAGGCTATGTATTTATAATTAATCCTGATTGGCTATACTGGTAATTTTATGTGATAAAGATATTAAAATAGTGTCAATAAACCAGGAACAAGTGATGTGTAAAATAATTAACAATAAAGGGAACATACTAAGTTACTTATTAAAATCCATAGATGGATTATGTGACCCTTTGACTACAGACTATGGAGCATGTGACTTAGTATACATCTTTTGGTCCAAACACCTCATTGCACTCTGTCAGATTACTGTCTCCTGACATTAAATAAAATTCAGGTATGATTTATGGGGTGGCCTTTTGACAGGAGCTGAAATCAGAAACGGTTTAGGCTTTGCTAGTGTTCAGCACTGTTTTCATTACCTACTGATATAATGCAAGTATTACATTTAGTCAACCGAATTATGTGTAGTTCTCTGAGATTCTGCCTCACTCCCTGTAGTCATTGTTCCACTCATAATAAAATTATCCTATCAATTTGCCACAAGAGGAAGACTGGAGTTCACTAAATTACAGCCATGTGTGTTTGTGCGCTAGACAAAGTGATACCAATTAAAAGAAAAAAAAAAAACCAAAACCCAAACCCAACTAGATTCTATTTTTAAATTGTTCACGGAGAACAGTGAGATTGGCTCACAGAGGAGGCCACCTCTGAATTCCAAACACTGGAAATTTCGTTTTCCTTAATTAGTAAAACAGCATCAATCTAGAAAAAGAAAAGAATAAAACAACGAGTGAGATGCTAAATAATATGTCAAAAATGACACCTGGCCTCCCCTATGACTGATTAGTTTGAGAGATTTGCTATGTGAGGTGGAAGCATCATTTTGCACTTCTTTCCCCCCGTTCCTCGTATAATTTTATTTTTTTTAGACAGCCTGAAAATGGTGTTTTTATACCCAGACAGCAAAACACCCCAGTTCTGACAGCTGAAGCGAAGGCACCTCAGTGGTTTAGCAGTACTGCCACACAGAAGACCTGAATTTGGGAGTGGCCCGGGGGCACTCTCTTTATGAGCCTTTGATGCTCTGATGTGTCACAGAGGTGATACGCTTTGACTCCAGGCAGCAGCGATTCCTGACGGCTCCTGACTCTGTAAGCACCTCCTGATGGCTGAATTATGACGCAGCACTCGCGTGGCGTGGTAGGAGATTGCTCAGCCCTGTCCTGGCAGGGGAATGAATGAATTTAGTAGCTGCTTCATGTACTATGTGCTGGTACACAAAAAAGGGTCCCCAGATTAATCTGGCTGTGTATCAGAACTGTTTATAGAGCTTCTGCAGCAACAGCTAGGCTTTGCGCTATGTGTAACACAGAATGACTTCCCAGGGCTGTCTCCTAACTCCTGCTTACAACCTGCAATTATTCCTCTGAGTTCCAGTGAATTACTTCTTTTTTATTTGTAACAGTTACTTCCTGTTTTGACTTTCGTGCCAATAAGCATTCAACTGAGGACCAGAAATTGCTAGCATGTAGTTCAGTCTATAGACTTGGCATCCACGTCTCCTGCAACTTCTCAGACATGAAAGTATCTCAAGTGTGCTGACTTTTGAGCAAGTCTTCCAATCCTTATTTCCCTGGATATTCCTTTTTTTCTTCTACTTTGCCGCTGTCTTCATATTGTCGGTTGGGTTTATGCTGAAACTCCGCACTGTTTATACATCTCTTCTCATCAAGTGAGGGTAGCTCCAATGTGAAGATAGTTATGGATCTTTGCATGTCCCTGTCATCCTAGTATTGGTAAAGTGTTCTGGATGATATTTTAGTATTTTAATGTAGTTTTTGTAGTATTTAGTAATGGCTAAAATATCTAGATGATATTTTAGCCATTTTAGTAGTGTCACATTTCTTTTCAGACATTGTATGTGAGCTCAGAGTGATTGTTTCTTCGCTTTGCTTTACATGTCCGTTTTATTGCTGTACTAGCACCTATGCACTATGGCTGTAGGTCCATGCTGCCTGTGCTATGCAGTGTTTCCTGCTTAGTTGCCATTTGTCTTAACTGACCTGTTGCCCATCTATTGTCCTTTTTCTGGATTGCAGCAGACTAATGCCCAAGGAAATTATCTTGATTTATCTCTCTGCACTGGGCTCAGATTTCTCTCCAGGGACAGTCTACTGTGGTGGCCCAGTACTGCGAAGTGGGGTCTAGTTCTTACTTTTCCTGCCTTAGCCATTTGTCTTCTGTCTGCCTCTGAAAACTGTTGATGTGTATTTTTTATTTGCTTATGAGAAGAAGCTCCCAGTTTAACATTGTATTATTAAAATTCTGCTGCTCTACATCAAGATCCACATAGTATCCTATGTAATACCTTGCAAAGTGTGACCTTTGCTTTTGGTTCCTTTTCTTGATTTTGGCCCAAATTCATTAAATCTAGCACCAAGCACTTAAATTAGGGCATAGTTGCCCTTTTCTAATCAACATGGATGAAGAAGGGCACTTTAAAAAGGCAGTTTGGATCAAAGGTTCTCTTGCTCCGTGGAAGTACCTACCTTTCTTTGCTGCTGGTGGGAGTGACTCTCCAATGACTCATGTTATGCAGGATGAACTTGAGTCCAAGTATGCTTACCCAAAACCAGAGTAATAATTCCCTGTACCTGTTTAGTTTCTATCCTCAAAAGTCCAGTCCAAACCAAGTTTTGGTTAGGGGTCCATGAGACAGTAGCATTCTTTGTCAATACCTACTAAACACCCTACACTGCTCCATGCACATTCTTCATTTGTCTTTCATGCTGGATGACTGATTAAACAGTACATTTCTCAACCTATCTCTTATATTTATCCCCCAAGAAGTGGTCTATGCAAACTTATATTACTATGTAATGAGATCAGACCAGCAGTGTGCTGACAATCACTGAGGTTTAGGTGGTGAGTGGCCTCTTAGTAAGGAATAGTAAATCATTTGCTTATGATTATCTACCCATTTCCTGAGTAGAAATAGGATCAGATCAGAAAATCTCCTTTTTTGCACAGACAGCTGAAATCTTGACCCTGTTGGAATCTGAAGAATCAAACTGAAAAATTGAGAAACCCATCTACCTTTTACTTCATCCACCACTTCCTGACTGCATTTGTATTCCAGACACTGGAGGTGACAATGCCAGGAAAGCAGGCTTGGTTTTCAGTATGAACTTGTCCATCTTAGGAGCAGATTATGGACACACAATTTACCATGAAGTAAAGTATAATGTGCACTTGTATCATGACAGCCCCTCTGTGGTAATTGCTTACACACATGTTCTCTCTTCATAGCAAATGCAGCTTCTGGAACAATCTACCTCTTGAAGATAGGATATATCCAATTTCCTCTTCTGAAGAGCATGCACAGCTCATTACTAAGGAACACCTGATATCATGTATAACCACACTTTAAGTTATTCTACTCGATAATGTTCCTGTGTCCTACCTTCTGGTCCATCACAGAACTAATGGACCCAACCCGTGCTTTAAGAGGGCATAGCAACTTCAACTTTTGGGACTGGTTATCACAGCAAGTCAATAACTGTGAGGCTTTGTGAGGGAATGTAATGTGAAACAAGTCCTTTATGTAATCTTACGGGTCAGAGTTTCCAATTTGTTCCTCAAAAACCATGTCAACAGTGGTTGCAAGAGTGAAGAAATTTGCAAAGGTACTACTGAAGTACTTGTTGAACTGAGGAGAATTTAGTATGTTAGCTCAAGGTCACAGTACTACATAGCTAGGTCTGAAACAAGATTTCTGTTATAAGTGCATATTGCTTTGAGCTTTTTGGTTGCTTGTTCCTAGTCTCTTAGGTCATAATTCTGAACTGCAGTTCCAAAACCCAAGTGGCTCTATGGAGAATTCAGATTTTATCTTCTTATTCGGCTAGATTTGGGTTGAATAAGGTCCTTGTCCCAGTGTTTTACCTGTCGCTTTTTTTAGTGAAATATTACTTTGACACACCTTACATTTCAGTACAGTCTACAGTAATAATATTTTTGGTGAGCTGGATGACAAGACAGTCAGCCCTTTGTGAATTGTTGAAGCATGGACGTGAGAAAACGAGCATTTTTCTCTTTGGAATTTGTAATTTTTGCTTTTGTTTTCAGCTTATGTAAAATTTCTCTTTACTTAAACTACAAAATCTGCATGCCATGCAAAAGCACTTGTGTAAAAACCGATTCTGATAACAATGCTTGGACTAGAGCAAAGGTGGAGGAGAGTTGGATCCATAATCTTCACAACTGGGTATGGAGTCAGGTGCAGGCTTCAAGTGAAGTGGTACATATCCTGCTGTAAGAATCTCCTTACAGCACCAGCAACAGGAGCAGATTCAGCAGGACCAGTAGCTCCTGATAGCACCATGTGTGGTTGCCCATGCCACAGTGTGGTAGAGAAATTCAGTGATGGTACAACTCCCACATCACCGTGGTGGCTACCTCCTTCCCAGAAGAGCTCCTGCCAGGTCTTGTTCAGATGAGAAGAAGCCTGTCTGAGTACAGAATCACATGATTTGGCTTCATATTTATTTTCACTAATGATAAGAAGGTGAGTCAGTTGAGAATGTGGAGCCAATGTCTGCAGAGCTTCTTCATTACATGACTTTTCTTATATTCACAAATCAGATTGTTCATATTGGTGATCAATGACAGAGAATAACATTCAGAGGAAAGGATACTCTGGCTGTACAAAACCAAAGGACCAAAAGATCTTAATGGATTCCATATGAGAGAAAAAGATGCTGTCCCCTGCAGAATTCACATTTATGGAAGAATACAGTTCCTGTTCTTTGCAACCCACAAATATTTGTATGGGTTTTGTTCTGCTGCAACAAGTTGTTTATTTTTAGGAGACCAAACCTGTATCAAATAAAGGAATATCAAATAAATAAGTCTTATCCTAGGATAAATAGGACTTATCTTATTGAAATCCTAGAATTTCAGATGTTAAATCAAGTAATCTGCCATAGCAGCCGGCAAAAGTGACCATGTAGTCAAGTAAATAAATAGTATGCTGGGACCCAGCAGACATGGGGTATTTTCTTCCTTGTGTCTCTTAGCTGCTTAGGCAGGTCACTTTTCTTCTTTCTGCCTCAGTTACTCCACATAAAAATGACAGTAATAATACTGCCATATTTGGTGGTGTTAGGTAGTAGTACAATAACCTCTTCTTTACATGGAGGAACTAAGAGATGTCAGAAACACAAATACATTTTCTGCAATGGGCTGTGGCTTTCAAGGCTCAGAGAAGACTGTTAGCAAAGTCACTAGTTTTGGTTGCAAAAATTGTGGTCTCTTTAGTAATAAAGAATGAATAAAGAATAATGAATAAAGAATGAATTATCTACTAATAAAAATACTATTTAATTAAAAGCTTACTTACTGAAGAATGTATGCTGCATTCACCACATCAAACTTCATAATTTTTATTAATTTTTAAATATAATTTGCTTATTCGTTAGTTGCTCTTATAACAGCAATAATGCATTACATTCATTTTAAGCAGCACTTATTTTCAGTGACCAATAACTCTTCGAAATAATTAGATTCTGAGCTAAAATTTTCATGGTTATTTTCATCCCAAGAGTGAATATTTTGTATGTTTAATTTTGCAAATCTGAAACCAAGATGGGTTATTTTTCAGGCTAAGAAATTCAAGAAGTGGTTTGGGTTTTAGCAATTCTGAAACACACAGCTCAGTCTGGTTTCCTTTCATCAATTTGTTGAGTATTGTATTTCATCTTGTGCAAGAAAAAGAAGGGAAAAAACAAGAAGTATTTTTTTTCAGCATATAGTGACTTAGGAGCTCAAGTTCTATGGAAAGTCAACTAGGCAAATTTGCATAAGTCACTGAGGCTCAAAGTTTCCCACATATATGTAGCTATGTCTCGTTGAAATAATTGCATCTTAGTCGAAATTAATTGCTTGCAATGGTGTAAGGTGCTTTTCAAGTTTTGGCTTTCTTGAAAAATTTGCTTGGAACTGAGTGGCTGGCTTAAGACCAAAAAGTAGTTGATTGATTACAAATGTGATTACAAAAGTGGTCCCATTGTACAGCCCTTGCTAAGGCTGGTGGAAGGTGATAGGAGTAGCCTTGGCCAGCAAGGTTCTCTGTCAGTCAGGGAAAATGGCAAAACCAGTGCATTGGTATTTTAAAAATCCCAGAGAAAGGCTGGACCACCCTCATGAAATGAGTGCTTGTGCTGCTCGCTTTGACTTTGGTAACCCAGTGACTGAAGAATCAAAGCGAGAATAACTACAACTTCATTTGGTTGTACTGATGTCCCCCATCACGTGTGGGGAGA
Organism: Jacana jacana; assembly: GCA_013400555.1. Taxonomy (NCBI): domain Eukaryota; kingdom Metazoa; phylum Chordata; class Aves; order Charadriiformes; family Jacanidae; genus Jacana; species Jacana jacana. Next base: position 117,358 of record VZTM01006547.1, on the reverse strand, counting down.
TGCTTCCTTGCCAACCATGTGAAGCTAACCTTTATCCTCTTTTAAATCCCTCCTTAAAGCTTGCCTCTACCTGTGCCTACAAATCACTCCCATCTGTCTTGTGTTAGGCAAGTGACTCTTGCTTTTCTGCTAAACTGTTTGTTTTATTGTTACTTAATCCTCCCAAGCCACCTCCACCCTCTCACATCTCCCTGTGAGCTCTGTCTCCTATGCAGATTGGGAAAGTTTTGGGGTGAGGGCTCTATTATTTTATCAGTATGCTTAGCCTAGCACAGGGGACTGATCCTTAACTGACACCCTCTGCATCATCATAACACAAAATAATAACAGAGGATTTTACAGGCTAGCAGGTATTTACAGGGCAAATGATAAATAGTGAAGGGGGTTTGTGTTTTGTGTAAGCAAAGAAATATGGTTAAATCTTCTGCAGAAACTGGAGCTTATTCGCTGCATAAATCATTCCTAGCCTTTCTGCTCCGTTAATACACAATCAACTCCCATGAAGACCTAACTCCATTGCTTTCAGGGATCCATAGTCCTTACCTGTAACAATAGCTAAGCTCAGCTCAAGTTATGTTTGAAATTTTTGCTAATCAGTATGGATTTGAATGCTTTCTGAGAAGTACTCTGTTCATTATTTTAAGTGGCGCAACTGGAATCCTGTCATTAGAAAAGAAACATTTGGGGGTCTGGGAAACAAAACAGGAATGCCAGTAAGGTAATTATCATAACAGTCGACTCTGGGAGCGCAGGAAGTGGTGCTCTGTGGCGCAAATGCTGCTCCTCACAGCCCCAGTCTGAAATGAGACATTTCCACTAGATAACTCAAAATAAATTTTAATTTTATTTTTAATCATGAAAATGTTTCAAACACTTTTCCATCTATTCATTACAGCAGGAGTGGTTATTTCGTTTTTTAATAGGAGCACTTTCAAACAATCCAAGTGTAATAACCAGCAGCATATAATTATCAGCGATTTAGCCGATGCTGAACTTCTCACTTGTCAAACAGCGCAGATTGTTTTTTCTCCTTTTTCTTAGCTCTTAGGTAGATTTCACTGGTTGGTAGCATCTCACACCAGACAAAGAGCAGGGAAGGGATGGAAAAGCATGAAGTGTCAGCATTGCGAGGCCAACGCTATTTCTTGTTTGTGAATGAAAACCAGGGCTGTAAGCTAAGTGGGAAATGCTGGCTGGGAGCTGTCTTGAATCCCTGCAAGTAAAAACATCAGGGATCAGAAAGCCAGTTCCAGAGGCAAGTGAAAGGCTGTTGATGAATTACTTTGTGCGTGTTTTAATTACCCTATCATCCTGAGATTTTTGTGTATTGATCTGAACAGTAGTAATAAAGCGCTTTCCTCCCCTCACTCCCTTCTAAGCATTAGAGCTCTGTCTATTAGGTACGCTTCTAAGGATAGAAATTACTCATCTTCCAGACTAGCATGGAGAAAGGGGGGAAAAATACAAATGGGCGGGCATGATCTCTTCTGCTATTCAATATGTTTAAATCTAAATTGTTCATATAATTATTCCAGCATGTATTTTCTTCTAGGCTGCAGCCAGGCAGAAAAATTTAAAACATGAGAAATTGGACAATGCTAATGTGAAGTAAAATGCAGTTAAATGTTACATTCCTTTCAATGTCATTTACCAACTGTTATGTATCATACTAAAATTAAAGGAAAATATTAGCCCGAGAGTCAATGGATTAGTGGGATTTACAATAACTAATATTTGAATAACCCTGAAAATAACCCTGAAATGAACATTACCAACATTCGATCAAGAATGGCTCTGGGCAAAGGTGACTGGGAAGGATACCTCAGAAGGAGGTATTTTTTTGTGAGCTCTTCCAGGGATCCTCTGCAATTTAAAAGCTAACTATTCACTTTAAATATTAACCAGTATGAATTATGACAATAAAAGAGGCAGATAACAACCATTATTAGATGGTGGCAAAAGAAGAAGAATAAGAAAAATTTAGTTTAACAACAGCACTGAAAGGAAAGCATTTTGAACCTCATGTTCATGTTTATCATGCAGACAAACTTGGACACTCAGCTCCTTAAGGAACGAACCTACTCTGAGAATTTGGCTCAGCTTAAAACTGCAAATTCTCTCATCAAATCACAAAGCAAGACACTAAAAAACTTGAAAACGGAGTCTCTCTGTCCAACTTTTCACTCAGCCACCAGGACGAGCTGCCTAAAGTCTTCTCGTTTCCCTCTCCTCGTGAATGGGACTGCCAAACTGCTGCTGGGATGCGTGAGACACGCGTGAGGCAAGCAGAGACCAGTGGGGCCCCCATGAAGGTCTTGCATGAAGGATGGGGCACATGTATGAGCGATGGGATTCCAAATCCCATCTTTACCCAATAATAATTAATAATTAATTAATACTTAACACCCATCTAGTGCTTTACAAGCATTAACTAATTAAGCTAATTCACCCAAGGTCAGTCCTTTGTACTCTCACAATACCCGAGATCTTTTTGATCATACACCCTAAAGAGTAAAAACAGTATATCAGTAATGTTAGTTTTAGCCTAACGTTATTTGGCAATTTTGATCATTAGGGATGGAATTAATCAAATATCTACTGTGTCCTATTTTTGCATTTTATCTTCCACCCTGCATTTACTATTTTTATCTTTATTAATAGCTACTGCTCAGTGGCCTTAAAGAATTTCGCCATTCAACAGAAACTTTTCTTTCCAGAGACTTATGCTAATTAGTACCTTGTTTGTGGCTGCAGTGTGATTTATGAGCTACTCTGAGCCCTGAATAACAAAATATCAGGCTACCTCCATAACTGTCTATTAATTTGTTTATCTTTCTATCTGTCTACCTATCTGCTGAAATTTAAAACAGTGCAATAACTTTAAGAACAGTGACACTAATGCAGCATTAGATTAAAAGAATGTTACTTTATACAGGCGTAAATGTAATTTAGAGGCACTTAGAGGAAGCTATATACTTAACATGATTCTTGGCCAGTGAAGACAGGTTGATCCCACTCATTTTGGGATTGCTAATTTGCAGTTAATTAGGAAGATTGATTCTGTTCTCTGATGCATAGGCCCAACCCTAAATGCATTTTTCCGGTTTCCGTGGCACCATGCTAGTTATCATTGTCATGGTGCAAGTATAACTGAATGACACTGTCCTTCATAAAACATAATGCTCGGGGAGTTTGGGAAAGTAAATCTAGTAACCATTAGCGAACATTTTTCTGGTTTACTCTGTAGACTAAAATCTAGTGCCATCTGCATTTAAAACAACTTTCAAATTACATTCCTTTGAGAAGGTTTATTGCAATTAGCAAATAAAATCAGAGAGTTGATTTAATCCTCAACTAAAATAACACAATTTCAGAGTTTGAGGGAAATAAAATATTGACATTTTGCTTGAAGGAACTTGTATCCTTAAATAAATGCAGTGGGCATGGCATACTTAAGCTTGTACCTTTTATAGAAGCTAACATTTATTTTCAATGTGTTATCTCTTGAGGAGATTCTTCCCCTGTACTCTCAAAATACAAGCTGCTATGAACGGATTTGGGGGAGGAGTGAAGATGTTGAAATAATCTGCAGCTAGTGTGGGCTAACAGTAAATTGTTGCTCCCTTGGAGCGGGGGGAAAGCAGTGGGAGAGCCATGCTTCAGGACAGAGTCCTGCAGCACAGTGTCTTGTGGGACCGTCCTGTCCTGGTGTGGGTCACACCAGGTATAAAGACAGAATCTATTCTCCTCATCCTGTGTGATTTATTGAACGGATGGGGCTCCAAATAGAATATTTTGGATGTGCCTATGTCCTCGTGCTTGAAAAGAATTCTTGAAAAGTACATATAGTAAGTTGAGCTGGTTTTACACTTTACCTGATTTCAAACTGGTCATTCTTCTCTAGCTTTGGGTTTCAGTACAGCTGTAGGTATCAGACCTCAGGGTCTGTGAACCTTTGCACAGAGTAAACCAGGACAAGTCTTGCTGTTCCTCTGTCACACCAGATTGTGCTTGGCTGCAGTGGTCTTCCCAGCTAGTCCTCTTTCTCTGCATCAGTACTTTCCCCTGCCCCAGCACGTAGCTGTTACAAGGACTTGTCAGCCCATCTCTATCCTACCAAAGTCATAGTTACACTGGGGTATTCTTCTATGGTCAGACAATTTTTCCAGCCAGACTGTTTTAATAAAAGCACACTTTCTAGCAATTTTGCACCAGAAAATCCGTCCCAGGTTATCTGCCCCAGGAGTGCTGCACTAATGATTCATAAATAAGTCAATTCCTTCATTTATCATTTTACAAACAACCAGGAAACTTTTCAAAACAAGTCTACAGAAAATTCCTAGGTACTGTTCTAAAACATCAAAATGAGGTGTGTTGAGTCAGTCTGGAAAAGCACAGATATACTAAACCTGAGAACCTATAGAGGGCCAGAGGCATTTTGTTATCCATTTGGGGAAAGAAAGAGATAAGGAGGATTGAGATACTTGCTATAGAATAGTTCCCAGACTCAGTAATTTTCCTTTCAAAATTTCAGTGTCACTGTGCTCACCATCTTTGTCTTATCCCTTAACTTTCAATTTTGCAGCCTTCAGTGCTCACAATCCCATGAGCCACCAGTTACAAATAAAATGAAAAATATCAAATATCAAAATATCCACCAGATGTGAACATGCAAGGGAGTGAGATCAGGCAGTGGACACAGCTCTCAGTCAGCCCCATCAGCTCCTTCAATATACACATGTGGCTTGTTGTCAGTACTTGTGGTTGCAGCCCAAAAGGATCAGGATCAAAGCAAGTGCTTTCCTAGTTCAAAGCCAAATTTGTGTCTTTGCTGGCTCATTTGAATTTTTCATCCAGACTTTCATGGCTTCCTTGTGTGCTTGTAATTACCACATCTTTAAAACCTGACAATCCCTTCATATGGGCCAAATTCTTTTCTCAGATTATGCTTGTGCTCTACACAGGGGTCCAAGAAAAGATATACATATGGTCTCTACAGCACAAACTTTGGGCCTAAATTTGATCCATAAAAATGCGAATAGAAAAATAGGCAAGTTATGACTATATACTTCACAGACAGGAAAAGAAAGTAATTCAGAAGCTTCTGAATAGTATCCTTGGGGCCTGATAGGTACTTCTAGAATCTCCAGTAGACAGGATAAGCAGATAGTCGCATATTTTCCCTTTGAACAGTAGATCAGCCCAAATCTGCCTAGCAGAAGAATTAAGCAGAAGCTTAATTAATCTTGTATTAATATTTCCAGTGGATGCATTGCAGGTTTTCTCCTGGTTTGAATACCAAAGCTCTGATCTCCATGTGCACGCTCCTAACTCCTGCTTAGGGCTTAGCTCCCATCGATTTCCATGACCAAGGTGATGAGCGCCTCCGCAACCTCCCAGCAACACAAACAGAGCACAAACTGGCATCTCAGGTTTCCTCTGGAGTGGGGAAATCCCCCAGAAGTGCGGAGTCAGTGAATCCAAGCCTCACACCACCGCACCCACACCCACACCCACATGTTCTGGCTACAGGTAGCTTGTGGGTGACTCCTCCGTGGCGAAGATCAGATAGCAGAGTTCAGAACAGGCAGTAGGAAGTTTGAAACCTTGTGTGTAATAAAAAAGACCTGACCTAAAGATCATGGGGGCATAATCAGCTTTTGCTTGCTTTCTATGCTCTTCTTAGCAGACACAGAAAGAGCCCTTAGGGAAGCAGAAAATGGAAAAGCACTTATAGAAGGCACCAAAAGGATCTGCTTCTGATTTGAACCTTCTGTGACTTTTTTAACTTCATTGATAACTCCTCCTCAACCATGCAATCAACAGGATAATTGCCAGCCTTTCCCAGCTCTTCCATTCCCACACTTCTGGAAGTCCCGTCCACCTCTTAGCAGCCAGTTCAGTTCTCTTAAACATCAGCTTATCCTTTTCCTCTGACTCAGGGCTTCCTCTTTCCTCCATTTTATCTCCCTTTTCCTCCCAGATCTCCCAGCCTAATTCATGACCACCTCTGAGCAGAGTCAGCAGCCCAACTCAGCCATAGTGACTCCCATTATCCCTCACTTCCCTCTGCGTGTTTTTAAATCCTTTCCTGACCTCCAGTAGGCCTTCCTACCTTGGATAATCCCACTGTGGGGTGCGAGCTAGTCTGGGAGTCTCTCCTGGGCTTGCATCAGCCTGCTACATTCAAATCTCATGCTCTGAGGCTTCCTCAGGTCAGACACATTCTGCAATGAATCTGACCTGGGGAAGCCCTGAAGCACAAGATATTTGAAAGGAGGATCAGTCTGAGGTTTGAAGCAGGGAAGGGGGGCGGCAGGGGGTGTGTGTGAGATTCATGTTCAGACCAGATCTTATTGTTTCTGAACCAGTTTTTCCACTGCTAGCTAACCATCACAGGTACCCAAACCACATTTCCTAAGCTATTCAGCAGGTCAAATTACTTGTTATAGAGGTGGAAATAAGAAATAGGGTTTTTTCCCCATTGTTTTCCCTCAGAAGTAATTTATAAAGGTGTGCGTGGATATATGTGTGTGTGTGGATATAGGTGTGTAAGTGCAGTGAAGCATTTAGAGATTACAATCATTCCCTGAATGGAAACAGATAAATATAAATGTTTAGCATGTTTGTTTAAAATGTGGAAGAAAGTAATATTGATTAGGACTGTGTGTTTGTTTGCACCATTTTGGTAGTGTTAAGATGTCTGGCTATAATTACCAGGACCTGTCCACCTGTCAAAGAGCAACTGGGTTGTTTCACCATTGTCTGCTGCAGTAAATCTCTGGGTCCGTATGGGCCTCACACAAATGAAAAGAAAAGAAAAAAATGAAAGAAAAAAAGAATACTTTCTAAAACACGCAGTTCATTATGAAAACCACATGCTTCCTAAAGCTTTTTGGTTGTCATTACTCTGCCATATTTTATTATTTGTAGAATTTGGGTATGAAAAGTAACCAGGTATGATATAATTCTTTTCACGTTTAAAACCAAAAACCAACAAAAATGCTTTAGCCTTAAAATCATGACAGAAAATAGTTACATTGCACAAATCAGTTCTTAAAAAAGGAAACTCATTCTATAAATAGTTCTCTTATCCAGCTATGCCTAAAATAGGACTAACTCTATCCAGCATCCCAATTACATAACACGGTATATTAAAATAAGTCTCCCTTAATGTTACGTAGCAGAGGGTTTGGAGTCTGGGAACAACCTTGCAATAGGGACAGAGTGACCTTTTAAAAAGAAAAATGAAATGAAATACACTTTCATTTTCCAGAAATATGCATGAAAGTAAAAACTTGACAGCATGGAAGAACATAAGCAAATATATCTTTTTATTTGAAGATAAAAGAAGCAGGGGCTAGATAGGGAAAGGAAAAAACCTGTGAAAAAAACGGATGATGCAGTTTTTACGAATAAGCAGCTTAATGTATCTTGGCACCCACAGTAAGCCTTGTAGGAGCTCAAAGTGCCTCAGGCAATCTGTGAGCAGAATAGCAATTTTATTACTTTGTCATTAAACCAATTTCACAGCAGTATTGTTTGTTAATGAGCAGCGGCAAACGAGCGAAGATGTCACACACTGGAATAGCAGTGAGATTTGTGACCCAAGCTCAGAGCACTAAGATGGAAAGACCATGGCTATAAAAAAGGAAATACTTTGGGATGAAATGCAAAGTCTATACAGCAGAGCTTGTGTTTATGAGCTACCATTTTGCTAAGAGCTGTGAGAGAAATAAAGGTCTGGAAATATGCAGTTAAAACAGGGCCTATAAAATTAAAACCAAATTAAAGTATAGCAGAGGATTACTGCACAGGCTGTACTCTACAAAATATATTTTAAGTGATGAGGTGAAATCTAAATCAGTTTTGTTTGAATTTAGCTGGTATTTATAAAATTCAATAAAGCAATGCCAAATTCAAAACCAAAGAAGCAGCCCCGATCCCGTGGTCTCTGATCTATAAGCTTCACTTTGAAGAAATTCAACCTACCAGTACTTAATTAGCAACTTGTGCTCTCTTTATGAGCAAAGATAATATATAGGTTTATATAGGAATATAAATACTGAAGAGACATAATCAGTCTGCCTGCACACATGCGCGCACACACACACACCCGCACGCATGCACGGACGCACCCTGATTCTGTACTAAACAGTGAATCAGAATCACCCAGCAAAGATAGATTACATGAAGCTGAACTGCACCATTTGATGGGACTCTTTTTTTTTTTTTTTTCCCCTTCTTCTTCTTCTCTCTTTTTTTTTTTTTTTTTTTTTTTGAGCCAGGGCTGATCTTACAAAGAGATTGGGAGACAGCCTTGAGGGATACAAGAAACAGTGCCAAGCAGGCACATTACTGAATCCCTGCAAGGCATCCCGAGGTGAGTTTGCTGCCTGAGCTGTCTTTCCATGTTTATACACAGGGAAAACTAGTTCAAGCAATGCAATAAGTGGATCAGCATGACTGACTTAAAGGAAGAGGGGAAAATTAGCCCACCATTTTGCTCCATTTGCACTAGAGATGGGGAAATAGTTTTGCTGTCAGGACTTGCTTCTGAGCCACCTCCTTTCTTTCCTGTAATAAAGCCCCACCCCATTTGTTGCTATTACAATCACATTATTTAGCATAATTATCCTCTTAAAAATAGCTAGATGGCTAGAAACGCTTCCGTTCTTTTGGCTGTTTGCTACCCCACCCGTGAGGGTTTCGGCATAGTGACTACGGCACATTTGTGGAATGCTTTAGGGGCTACGGCGAACGAATAAATGTAGTGTATTTGTGCGTGTCTGTGAGCCTGTGTGGATCTCACTCCCAGTTTCTCACTCTCCGTGTGCATAGTCAATTTGAACAATGTATTTCACTTCAGTTCACAAGCACGCTGACCTCTCTATCCAGTGATTAATATTTTTAGATGCTTGGTTTCATAGCTTGGTAACTCGTGCATGTTTTCTGCTATTTAACTAAGTGGGTAAAGGGGACGCTGCAGGAAATGCTCATTGTTGAGCAGTAGGCGGTGCTCACAGTTCTGGGAGCTCGGCTTAAGACTGTTTTCTGCCTGACAGGGCAAGACCCCTAGACAAATCACTGGCTGGGTCTATGGTAGTTGGCAGCCATTCAAAACTGGTTCTCTGCCAGCAGTATTACTAGATAGCCAGACAGATCAATTCACTTTTACATTCCCGCCATTATTTATAGCACACTGTATATCTGCTCTTGCTTATGAACTAATGATTAGCAAATACAGTACACATAAAACATAAGCATTTGTTCTGTGGAAGGCTTTCTGTTGCTGATATTGCAGATAGTTTTACAGGTCACAGAGCCTTAAAAAGGATTTAAAGGGCATGTCTTGTGTAACATTTGTTCCTTTGAAAATGATGCTCCCTTCCTATTTTTGTGTAATTGAAGAGGATAGAAAGGTTTACTTGCTGCTTATGTTTCGCTGAATTCTTGCATTTCCCCCTTCTCCTACAGACTTCTAAGGAAAACACATAGGAAAAGAATCTTGTACAGTATTATTTGTCATTTAAGAACTGTAATTCTATGCGCCATTTAGGCTTTTCTTTTCCAAAAGATCTATCAGATGGGTAAAAACAAAACAAAACAAAACAAAACACCATTAACCCTCCTTGTATTTTAGAAGTTAGGGCAACTGTTACTTTGCAAACCGTAGAGAAAGACTTGAAAATTGGTGCGAAAATACCATACCTTTACCAGACTCCTGTGGCTGTTAAAATACTAGTTATAGTATTAATTGCTTCAGTTACTTACATTTCTGAGTTAGAATAGGAAAGGTTGGTCCAAACCTAAGGCCCCAGCTTCAAACCAACACAGAACTACTGAATTTTTTAAATCCAGATGTGATCCAAACTTACTGGCCAAATTAATCCCCAGCATAAACATGTCAAAGTAAGTGCGTCTGTACAACTTAAGAAATTTTAGCTGATCACTGCTACTGGTCTTACCGTAAGATGCTGTGAGTTATCAATGCTTATGCTTATTACACTGAACTTTATTTCACAGAATCACACAGAATCACAGAATATCAGGGATTGGAAGGGACCTTGAAAGATCATCTAGTCCAATCCCCCTGCCAGAGCAGGAACACCTAGATCAGATCACTCAGGAACGCGTCCAGGCGAGTTTTGAATGTCTCCAGAGACGGAGACTCCACAACCTCCCTGGGCAGCCTGTTCCAGTGTTCAGTTACTCTCACTGTGAAGAAATTTCTCCTCATATTTAACTGGAATCTTCTATGTTCCAGCTTGCATCCATTCCCCCTTGTCCTATCATTGGATGTTACTGAGAAGAGCCTGGCTCCATCCTCCTGACCCTGGAGAGCTGACAATAATTGGCAAACACATTTTCACTTCTCTGAAACAAAAATCAAGCCTACTGTAGCATGTGAATTTTCAAGTTTCACAGCCTGCTCACACTGGACTGCATGTATTCAAGATGTGCTGCTGGTTGGAGAAATGCTGTATAATAAGGAAATCCGGTAACTTGGTTACCTAAAGTGTTAGTTAGCTTAGGTTAGTTACCTTTTTCTGGGATGAGATGTGAGGGAACACCATGTCAATATACTCTTAAGAAGCTGTCCCCTTTCCATTTGGCAACAAGTGCACCAAACCAGTTGTCTTTGTAGCCTCAGCTCCCTTACTGCCACTAAGCTGCTTAAACTGAGGTACCGAGAGTACAGTGCTATGGTAGGTGCTTTCCATGACACTGTTGCCAAATAGCAAAAATTAACACTAAAATAGTGATCAGCATAACTAAACTAGTGATTTACATCAAGTGAAAATCTTGCCCAATGGAAAAGTAAAGGTAGAATTAGCTTTTCTTACCACTTAGCATCAAAAATAAGTGAAGAGGAAGAATAGAAGTGCTTGAAGAACCCAAGATCGCTGAACAGCACATGCTCTCTGGTAAAATCTTTCTACTCAGAAACGTGGGACTAAAGCTGATGTGTTAATGTTCTGCACCTTGTGTGATCATCTCCCCACTCAATGCATACAAAAGGCCACACTGCCTATTAAACAAGTAGCATACCAAGAATATTTTGTACTCTTTTTGTATTAAGTGGTGTATATACCCAAGAGGCGGGTCAATGAAGAATCAGGAATGCTGGCTTGGCAGAAATCTTGCCAAGTCAGAATTCTCAGAGGCAGTCATGTCTACAACCCAGTATACAAAGTGAATAATCTAAAATGATAGACCTCTCTACAACTGTCAGAAAACTCATATGTCTTCCATTTTTTTGCTATTTGGAGGATAAAATTGGAATGGTGAACTCATTAGTTCGATGTTACCAATGATAAAAGAGCATTTTCCAAGGTAAACTGAGCTTAAAACAAAGTTCTTATCCACTTAAAACAAATAAAATAATAAGAATTTTATGTTAATTTTCTGCTGAGTATGAGTTAATTTAAAGATGGCAAAACCAAGAAAAGTCTATGTTTCTTCTTAAAAACTAACAAGGGAAGCAGAAACAGATTAATAATTTTGTATCAACACAGAAGGGGACTTATGCAGAATAAATTATAGTCTGTAATATGCTTGGTGTCTTAAAGAGACTGCAATTGTTCTTTGCTTTCTACTGGCTCTATCATTTCTCTCTTTTTCTTCTGTATTCCTTACCTAAATTCAGTGGCTGATGTAAAACACAGCCCATACAGAGTTTCTCAAGTGAAAATTCCATATTGCACTTGCATAGCAGAAATCTCTTCTTGGCTAAGAAGAGATCACTGAGGCAAGCCTTATTAAAAATTCATTTTTCATTGTGATTTTCAAAACGTTGCATTTTGAAGGGTTTCTTTATACACCATCTTTTATCAGACAACATAAAATATGCTGTATTTCACTGGCTTGTTTCAACATAAATCAATCCCCAAAAAAGTTTCTACAGCTCTTTACATTGTCTGGCCTTGTTCATTTGTAAGCCTGCAAGTTTAATAAAGACTATTTTCTCCATGTAGGAAGAATATGCTATTTTACATGGCAAAAAAACCCCTCTTTTAAAAGCAACACTACATTTCAAAAATACATATATTCTACATTGATGGGCTCAGTGTCCTGTAAGACAGCCAGTAAGTGCTTTGGAAGACAATGGGAATATTTCTATTTTATAGATTCAAAAAGAAATCAGGATTTTTCTATTATGTTTACAACAACACAGAAATTCCTTAACACTGTACTCTTTTGTGAAGGTCTTGAATTTGGTGAGGTCTGTCCATTTATGTTTTCTATGATGTCTGCCTTTCTCCCAAGTTTAACTTTTCAGTGCCTACTAAAGCCTGGTAGTTTAGTCAATGGGAGCTATAAAAAGAGGAAAGAAACAAGTTCAGAGTCCATTCCTACACATGAGAACAATATTGTTTTCTGAAGGGAAAGATGAGTCCTGCTGATCCCTTGAAGATCTCATTATTCAGATCTGGGGGATAAAGTCAGGAAAAAGCCAATCATTTGGTTCCAGATAAGGCCTTTTCTTAGTTACTTCTTCTACACTTAGCTTTATTTCTGATCCCTGTGATCTCAGACTTCACTCCCTTTCTGGATGAAAAGTAGAAGCCATCTTCCTAACAGATACCTTGTGTGTTTTTCCTGAGATGAATTATTGCATTACCATTTTTAAATAAAATTTATGATGAATGTCTATGGCTTTAATTATAATGAGCTAAAATAATTTTATTTAGAACCAAAAATTTTCATTCTTGCTGAGTATCCCAGTGCTAAGTTTAATCCGAGGCCATTGATACAAAGGATAAATATAGTTTGATCAGCAAAAAAACCAGATGACTGTTGGCAGACTCGTTCAGGAACAAACACTCTCAGAACCCATTCTTCAGATGAGGCCTAACTCCATTAGGCTGTCATAGCACCTGCCTAACTCTCAGTCATGTTAATGAAGTTATCCATGTGCTTATAGACAGGCACACGCTTAAGTAAACTGCTAAATCAGGGAGAGCAAGTTTCAACAGTCTTTGGCACATCAAGGTTCTGGAGGGTCGTGTTTGCTTTGAGGAGGAGCTTGATTCCTTAGCCACACGACTTAATGTTTATTTTTACAAGTCAAAACTCCCACTTAAATGTAAAATTTTGTTTCTCTCCAAAAAGCAGAGACAGACCCAGAAGCAGTGCTGTGGTTTGAGTATCAGCTTGGCTATAACATTTCCTTCAGTTTTGATATATGACACGATGGTAATGCAAAATTAAAGACGAGTCCCGAATCATTCTATGAACCTGGGCTGAGGTTTATTTGTTATGCTGAAACACAGTATTATATTAAGTGATTATGCTCACTGCTAATATTTCCTACAAAATATCTGGGTTTTCTTTTTCGGCAAACTGGTCCAGGACACCTAATTTGTCCTGGACCAATACAGCAGCTGCTAGAAGATCCAGCTCAGATGCAAAGCATCCATGTAATAGTGGGTCAATTTCAAATGGCCCTCACATGCTTTTATACATACCACAAAGTACATCTCTGTTTTAGGTACATAGATAGCTTGGGAACTCTGCCCCCTAAATTTTTCAATCACCTGACAAGGTTATAACAGTCTGCACAGTCTTTCTGACAATAAGTATTAGTGGTGAAGTCAGCAAGTGGATTCACCATGTGAACAGTGGTTTCATTCCCTTAGAGTCTCCTTTGGATTGTCCATGTTCCTGTTTCGAAGCCTGTTAAAGT
>VZTM01006547.1:78829-89172 GCA_013400555.1 Jacana jacana | reverse complement strand
AAAAAAAAAAAAAAAAAAAGGTGAGCGTCAAAGGAGATGCCTGAGAGCTTTGTTAGGGCCAAGAAAAACCCTGTTGCAGTTGTCAGAGCTTGTTGATGTTGCAGAGAACGGCACTTTTTTTTTTCTGCTGGATTTTGTGGTTCTGCCTTAGGAAAGAAAGTAAAATAGAACGGAAGAACAAAGTCCTACTCTATAAATCAGCAGCTGCTCCTTGCCAGATCAAAGGAGTGACATTTTTGCTCCTGGACTACTTGTCCACTTTAGGTGCTTGACAGACAGCTAACAGCTGGCCTGTTACATAGTATAGGAGAGTTGGGCTACATCTTCTTCAGAGTAGATGACAAGCTAATCAGAGATATCCATAGCACAGGACATGTGAGTGCACCTTGATCTCTTCAAACATACCCAGTACATAATTGCTAAACACCTTTATGCATTTTTGGCAAGTTACTACTTAGGTAGTTTCCACTGAAAAGTAAGGCAGCAAATTAATGCCTTAATCTAATTTGATCAGGGAAATTAAACAGATGTTAAATTTGTTGACAGCTCTCCTTTTTTGGTCAATTCAGAATTGGCTAAAAAATTTTATATGAAACAGTTAAAAAGATTTGTAAAATACTTCAATGTGATATTCTTCTAAAACTACACTTTTTTTTAACAGAAAGTTATGTAAAATTAGCCCCCCCAACTCCTATGGAAGAAGCTAGATAAACTGTTTGTTTTCAAGACGGACAGACCCTTGTTAGTTTTGAAAACCTTTGTCTATGACTTTAGGAGGATAAATTAACACATCTTTAAATGAATGAGTTACTTAAGATTTTATAGGATATCTGTTATCTACCTTTAACATGGATGTCTAAGTGCCAGCAAATGCCCAATTAGCTGGAATTGTATTTAGGATCTCCGCAAGACATGGAGATGTATGTATGTATACAAACCTGGAATTTTAATGTCAGTAGTAAAAATTTCAAAGTGATTCAGTTTCTAGTTGATTCCCATCTGCAATAAATCAAGTACAGGATGAGGTTATATACTATGGCTTATGTCTATTGACTTTGCATTTTATCTGCAAGATATGAATAGCTAAGGAAGTATGTCTGGTTGTCTCCTCCCTTCCTTTCAAGTGTCTTTAAAAGATCATTTTTACAGTGGGTGATAAATAACTGTGTATGAATGATCTGATGGCACTCGTGGAGGGGCAACAGCCATGGCTGCAGCGTGTTACCTGGCTTCAGGTGCAACGGCATGCTCAGAAAGGCGCCTGTTCCCCACTACAAACCCAGGGGGAAAAAGAGGAATAAGGAATAACCTGAGGTTTCCTGAGAGGGTGAGTGGAAACCTGTGCCTGCCTGGTAGTGGCACCTGCAGGCCTAGGCCGGCCCGCAGCTCCTCACCACCTGGGCGCTGACGGGCACAAATACCTCCTCCACAGCCGGATCTCACCTAGCCCACACCTCTCCACCCAGTACAACCAGAGGGCGGCCATACCTGGCTCTCTGGGCGCCGAAGAGCGCGGCCGCGCCCCCGGGGTAGCTGCACCCCCGACCCCGGCCCGTCAGCGGCGCTCTGGCCCCACCTCATGGCGCCCCGCCGCACAGCGGGAGAACTCACTGGGGACCATGGGAAGCCAGAAACTCGGGGCGAGCCCAGTTCGGCAGCAGGGCGTGGCCGTCCTCCCGTTGCCATTATTACCGACCCCGAACCCCGGCTGGCTTCGGCTTTGGGGCAAGGGCCCTCCCGGCCCTGGGCCGGCGGCGAGGCCGATGGGAGTAGCAGGTACAGGCCGGCAGGGGAGGCAGGTTGCCAGGGGGCTACACTGTTCCGCGGGAGCCCCAGGGAGCCCCAGCTGTGACTGAGGCCTCCTGGATGCCTGCTTTCATTGTAGGGAAGGGGTCCTGCACCCGAGCCTATGTCCATGGAGCGAAGGCAGGGTGGCTGCCCAGGGTTAGTGCTGCCATGCAGATGCTCCCCGTGACAGACACCAGGGCCTTCCTTGGCAGAGCTGAATCATTCCTGCCCTCAGCTCCCAAGAGGTAACCTGGTAACCAAGAGTTACATGTTTAACGAGACGGATTTTCTCTGAGGTGAATAGGTGCCCTTCTTGCCAATTCTCATGATTTTATCACAAGGCTCAAGTTATTTCATGTTAACTTGAGGTCCCAGCTCCAGGAGACAATGTTTACATTGAGAATCTTTTCAAGTAAGTTTCCAAATTTTGTGGCTGAGTAGTTTAAAAATGTGGCGCAATGGCTGAAAAACTCGGAAAGTAAACACTGAGAAGAGCGCTCTTTCAGTTGCTGCTTTTTTAGGACAGTCTTACAGTTATGGGATGGGCAACTTTCATGATTTCCAACAACTGGCAGCTCCAAGTGGCATAACGTATTTTCAGAAGCTCCAACATAAACATACAAGATGCAGCAGAGGTCTTTGGGACAGTTAGTGCCTGCCTCAGGCTGCCATAGGCACCCAGCTTAGTTGCTCTCTGTCATCTCCTGCAGCCTGCTCTCCACCGAACATAGATGCCGACTTAGGTCCTCTGAGTCACACCTTTGACAGATATGAGATGTCTAAATTGGTTTAAGAAAATCAGCCTGTAACCCCCCTCCTCTAACAGGGCTGTCCAACAAGTATGTGAAGTTTTGTCAGGGAATGAACCTGCTTGTCCCTCCCTCTTCCTCTCAAAACCAATCATGTAAGTGACTCCATTTCTCAATATTCATGACTAGGGAAGCCTTCTTTAGATGGCTCATTTCCAGGTGACTAACTCAGCTTTTATATTTCCTATAAGGAATGCTGCAAATAAGAGTTGGTAACCAGGTGTGGCATAGAATCAGTGAAGTGTAAACAAGAGCTTTTTCAACTATTTTTGTACACACATGTACAGAAGGACACCTAAACCTAGTTCTGTCAGTTTAGAATACATATTGGAGGGAGAAGTTAAATAAACTAAGATAACTGGATTTTACTTGTCGGATAAAAGTTTTGGGTGATAGACAAAGACAGCAGGGGGTGTATATTGATAAAAGTGTTTCTGCATATTAGTCTTTTCTAATGGATTTTTTCAGACTGCTCGGATCTGCTCAAGGCTTCTGAATTCTTTCAGCCTGGAAAAGAAGTAATTTGCTAGGTTACTTATGAAAACATTTTTGGTGACTTAGATGTATTTCATTGGTTATTTTTCCTTCCAAATTAGGGCATTCTTGGTCAACAAGGCATCAGTGTAGTATATACTCTTGAGTTAAACACTGACATGTTCATAGTCCAAATACTGAAATGTAATTTAGGCAAAGATTTATTTTCCCATCCAAGGTGAAAACATTTGGATTATTTTTTCAGAATGCATTCTTAGGCTCTTCCTCAGCAAAATATTGAAGCAGGTGCTTAAATCCCATTTATTTATCAAGCTCTGCTCCCATTTACTTAGGTTTAATAAGTGCTGAGCTTCTCATCTAGATTTGGCAGGTTTTTGAAAAATCTTACTAGGCTGTTCCTCTGGGTACCTAAAAGTTTAGAAAATTAGGCTTTATATTCCGAAGACAGAAAATAAACAATTTTAACCCTATGTTATTGTTGTTACTTTTAATTTTATCATTTCTATGTCTAAGGCTGTGACAATATTCATTTGGTATCTCTGTTCTTTTCAAGCAAAAGAGCAGAAGAGTCTTTTGGGGCTAAAATCTAAATTGAGGCAAAACTTTCCTTCTCAATCTTTTTACAGAACTGATCGTGAATTCATCTCACAAATTTGTTTATTTCCCTATTATTCACATAAAGAATTGAGAACCTAGTTATGCAGTGGCTGGTTTGTTAAATAAATGCAATGTTTTAACACCTCATATTCTGGGATGGATATTTTAAGTGTAAATCCAGGTTGAAGACTGATACTGAAGAGTTTTGAGTTGTGCATGGTGGCTTCGTGTTGTTCCTCAGTCTCTCAGAAGGACCCATCTACTCTGCTGCAGGGGACTGGTTCAGTTTTGCACCAGTTCATCTCACGGAAGATGTTAAACTTATAGACAAGTGACTGGAGTTAAATACTACTCTCTGCTTGAGTTCAGATTAGGCTCCAAGTTGGGGATGAATTGTAGTTTTCTAAGCTTTCAGGAGGATGCAATTCATCCTCCTGAAACAAGACCTGTTGTGACCCTGTGTACTTAGAGTGGATTTTCTGCAATAGCCATAGAGTAAAGCTGGAGATGTTTCTAATTCTGATTACTAATCAGTGCAGCCACTCTCAGTTCCTATTGAGAGCTAGTCTTACTCACATTCAGTTATGGAGTGGTCAGAGTGTTTTGAAATACACATACAGCACATATGAAAAAAAAACAGTGGAAACAACAAAATTATTTGTGAATGTGCCAGACTTGAGCAAGCAGATTAAGAGATCTCTACTTGCCGTTGAGTCTTTCACACTTTGCAGAAATCTCTCTCTGTGATTTTATCTGAGCATTAATAATATAAAAATAAAATGTATTATGTAAATGTGAGTTTTAACAT
This sequence comes from Jacana jacana, assembly GCA_013400555.1. Lineage (NCBI taxonomy): Eukaryota > Metazoa > Chordata > Aves > Charadriiformes > Jacanidae > Jacana > Jacana jacana. The sequence goes on along the minus strand of VZTM01006547.1, from coordinate 84,675 downwards.
CATTTTATATGACTTGAGATAAAATGTGATAAATATATAAAGAAGATTTAATTACAGGACTTCCTATAAAATACAGAATACGTGTTTATTTTGGACAAAGAAAACCGAGGCTCTATTTGAAGAGATGCAATTAAATGCATATATTTAGATTATATTGTCATGCTAATTAGCAATGGTAAGAACCAATTAGGACTAGGGCTACCAAATCACCAGACTACGTTGCATATTCACTAGTATACCTTTACTGCTCTACTGCCTTTTGCCAGAAGCAGATAAAAATGAAGTATGTTCCTTTGAAAGCCCATATTGTTGTGTGTTTTGAGCTAAATTTTTTCATTGTGCTCTCAGAAATTGTCCCACAAAAGTTGCTGGAACTAGTTGTGCTGAGAAAGAGACTCTGGCTGTAGGAAATAGACACGGCTGCTTTAGGTAGCAATTACAGAAAAATACAAGATGGAAAAAAGCTTCTTTTGATTCAAACAGCTATTGTTTGAATAAGCGAGGTCGGTAATCTGTCATTTGCAAAATGCTGGAAGTGCGATTTTCATTAAACCCACTATGTCAATGACATGTATTTCTCAACATTACACACCTCATTTATCATTCTGGAATGAGGACCGCGTACCATATGAATGCAGAGTTTGTGAAGGTATCGCCTCACAGCCCTGGAGGCTGATGACCCCTCTTTATCTACACAGCAGGTAAGACACAAACAGTGGCAATGTGAGCTCTCTCTGCGGTCCCCTGCCAGTGTGCCTGGCTGCCGAGCTGGGGGAACAAAGGAAAGATAGCATATGGATAGCAGATTGTGGGAGCGCTGAAAGAGGACTGAGGAAATCTATGTTGGGTGTGTGGCTCTGCCAAAGATCTCTTGTATGACTTTGGCCTTGTCACTTAATCTCCTTCTGTCTCCCTTCCCCTCTGCAAACAGGGCGAAGGCGTCTCTCCTCTCCCCCAGGCTTTGCCTGGAAATCTGTTCAGACCCTGAGTTCTCTTGGATGGTTGCGCTTGTGCAGCATGGGGTGGGGTGAGACTCAGCTTCTCTGGGTCCCCTCGCTGCTGCGATCATCCAAATAATAGGAATTACTATGAACGGAAGAGTAACAAAGAAATCCGTGTCCTGTTGATAGATTTTACTCATCTTTTCAGGCCATTCAATCTTTGGCCTCTGGGTGAAGGGTATGAACAAGGCAGGCAATTAGTGTCAGGAATGGAGCTGTGAATTCTTCTTTTATGGGGTTCCAAATAATGCTGGAAGTAATGGCATTGGTGTTCTCTTTTTTCACCTGTTTCTTAATGCCTCTTTATGACATTTGTGCCAAAATAACATCACAGTAGTTCTGCAACACACCAATGGAAGGACTGTGCAAAAGGCTGTATTTTGCTTTACTTTGGCCCCGAAGATGACTCCCTGAGGGATTCAAAGAAAAGCCCTCAAAAAATGCAAAGGCTAGGGCATGGACTATGATATTTGTGTCCCTGTTATGCACCGTGCATGTTTATGGGACAGTATAAAGAATAAATAATAATCTATGAACACTACATTCTCTGCTACTGTCTACCAAATGCATTATGTGATGTAACTACTGCTAATGAAACTGGGATCTGATTTTTAGCTTCACCTGAAATGTTTTACACCTGCAATTTGGCAAATGTAAGTAATTTCATATGTAATTTTCAGACATACCCACTGTGGGTATAACCAATGCCACTTACGGACAGGATTATTCAGAGGAGCTGTAGAAATGGAATTTCAAAATTATCTGGATGCCTAAAGCCTCTACGCTCCTATGTCGTCTAAAGCATATGACAGTGCATCTTCTCTTCAGAGTGTGGCTGGTCTGGAGGACATCATTTGCACCTGTGGTTATGCACATGTGCAAAAGAGAAATGGAGAAATAATGAAGCCAGAAATCAAACCCATGAACTATATTTTGCAAAATTTTACTGGACAAGTTCAATCATTGTTATAATTTTGGTTTGTTTGTTTGTTTTTCCTCTAGGGAAGCAAAGATTAGGGGGCTCACTATTTGGGCTTTAACTCTCATTTCCAAAACAACTAGTGAACTGCCTCTATGTAGAGTTTGGAGTGAAAGGCTGGCTTTATTCACATCAGCAGGATGAAATAAGGCCAAGCTCCTTTGGGAATGAATGTCTGGGCAAGATTGGGTTTTCGACACCCGTCCCAAAAGACGTGCTCTGTGGTGGCTGTCGAAGGTGTGAGACTGGGGCAGAGTATCCCAGTCTGCTGCTTGGGGAGGTAAAGCAGTTGTCACCTGAAACCCTCCAGAACTTAGAATTTTCTTAATGCTCTGCCTTGTTGTGTGAGCCCATTGAAAAGAACACTTCAGAGGGCACCCATTTCTTGCTAATGTAAACTTTCTGAGGAGTATCCAAAGATATGACCTCTGGGTGAACCTTTAACCTTCCCCTTAATTATTTGTTTGAAGACAGTGTCGAGTTCTCCCGCTGAGAGCCAAGGCCCATAATGCTTCGCAGCCCTGTGAGCCGGGGTGTGTGTGCAGGGAAGTGGAGAGGGACATAAATAAGGGGACCACCAGATGTAAATAATAAAAGTGGTTGGGGTTTAAATAAGAAACGAAAAAGCAATTTGGTTTCCCTGAAGAGTGGCCTGATTGAAGAAAAGGGGTTAGTAAGACGGAAAGGGGCGGGAGGGGGGGATGTTTCTGTTGTCTGTGATTTTTTACAGGCCTAAATAAGCATTCATTCTGTTCTTTAAAACCTTGCCATCTGTATACACCATTAGAAGCTCATAGGAGAAGAGAAAACAGTCTTATCGGGCTTTCCTGTTAATCTCTATTGGCCTTAACTTTAGCTGATAAAAGGCGGGCTGGATGGAGGAGGTTCAGGTCAGGCTCCATTTGGTCAGCGCGGTAGCGTTGCTGGAAAGCAGCTCAGCAAATTAAGTCCTATCGGGGACCTTTGTCTTTGAGGGCGGAAACACACCTCGAAATCCTAGCGCTGGAGTAGGAGATGCCTGCGCTGCACGGCAGTCAGAAGGGAATAAACAAGTACATCGACTGTGTCTGAGTTTTTATTTCAATACCTGAAGTCATGACTAATTCTGAGGCAGGATGACATTTCTGACAACTGAATTATACTTTTCCTAAAGAATAAAGAATGTCTTTTGGATGTAAACAGAGAGATGCAAAAGAGCCCTTTAGTGTTACTTGTAGCATTTATGCATCTGTCTAATGAAATTTCCACAACTGTGATTATGGGAGATGCAATCGAAGGTGTGCCACCATCTTTTATTATCTGCAGAGGAATTTAACCGGGGGGCGGGAGGGAGGGAGGCAAGTAGGAAGGGAGGGAGGGAGAGAGAGAGGGAGAAAGGGAGTGAAGCACGACAAAAGGCCTTGCAGAGTTGATGCTATATAAAGGCTAGCAATTTGCTAAATGAGCAGATGAACTTAGTTTTCAGTTAACTGACTGAAAGACTTTTCTGGGCATTGGATCGGGCCCAATGGCAATTATTGGAGGCTGGTTTGGATGATGGGCATGTTAGTATTTCTGAAGAGGATTAAACACTAGTATTCGACTTCATTAGCACTCCTTAAGGGTCACCAGCCGAAAGCCTGAGCTGTGAAATAGCACACAAAACCTGCGCGAAGGCTCCGAAGTGTTCTCAAACACAAAGAGGGGGGACAAAAACAAGCGTGGCTCCTGAGTGATAGAAAATTGCCCTGTTTTGAAAGAAACTCTGTGAATAGGCAAGTTTTAAAATTATTTTAGGGAAATTAATTTGGCTTAGCTTGTGCCGATGTGGATCGCTGTGCATTAAGCTAATAAGAAATATGCAAGCACTTATTTTTGGATTACCAGCAAAATTAAATCCAGGCTCTGCAGCCAACTAACTGCCTTTACCAGCGCTCAAAAGCCTCGGCAACCGCCCCGGCTTGAGATAAAAAAAAAAAAAAGGCTATTTTGGGCCTAATATTAACCACATGTACCTGCGACTGGGGGTTTCTAAGGAGTTGAAAGGTGCCTGCATGTAGGGCAGGAGGTGGCCTTGCGCCGGGTGTCCCCGCTCCCGGCCGCAGAGGTCGTCCCCAGCTGGCACTGACCTGCCGACGACCCCCGCCTCTGCGGGCTCCGACCCTGGGAGCTGCAGAAGAGCAGAAGTCTTTCTGGGCCGGCACTTATTGCCGCTGCGCTGGTGATAAAACTTCAGACAGCCTAATTGATGGCTTTGCTGACCTACCGGTACCTTGTGAAAGCACAGAGTGGCAAAGCCTGGTCCTCATTTATGGCCAGCTGCAAGGGGAGCTGGAACCCGAAGATGGAAAGGGGGATAAAAAAAACCTCTCCCAGCCTGTGAACTTTAACCAGGCTCCAAGCCACTCGAAGAAGTTAAAGAAACAATTGTCTTTTAACACAAGTTTTCGGGCACATTTACTTTTTCAAAGCCTGCTGGCAAATCCAGCTTTAAGCTGGCTAGTCAGATAAGCGTGTTACTGGTTACAATTTCTGAACACTTAGAGGAAAATGCTTTAAAGTGAAATTATACTCTTTAAAAAAAGCAGTGCGAAGCAAAACACGTTGCCGCACCACGCTAAAATCCCGACAGTTTTAAAGCAGAGGTGTTCTCAAAACACAGAAGCAAGCTGATGAAAGGACTTCTATTCTTTGTATTCTGTTGCAGGTTTATTAATGCCAGAAGAAGAATAGTACAGCCTATGATTGACCAGTCAAATCGAGCAGGCAAGTTCCAAGTAGTATCTGTATTCAAGTCCCACAGGCGCAAATCCTCATCAAGTTATTCTTCAGGAGTCCCATCACCTGGTAAATAAATGCTCCAACCAGGCATTCTGGGAGATTATTTTTTTTTTTCTTATGTCCCCAGAATTCCGCTGTAGGAAGCAACTTCACTAATTGGTGCTAATTGGAGATTTCCCACCCTGACTCTACTGAAACTGCTTTTTATTTTCTCTCTGAATTGGTAATTGGGTACAAGTAGTAGTGCCACAAGCAGTTTGTTTGACTGTGAGCTCTTGAATTACTCATTGCTTGTCTGCATCCAATCAGCAGGACAATCTCATTTTCTTGCTACCCACAACTCCTTGGTGTATGCATTGCTTTCACTTCTGGAAGGCGAGCTGTAAAACTCATTGTATCCATTCATTTGCTTTGACTATTCACAATATGCTACTAATGCAGCATGGTACCATACTGCCAGAAAATATTAAAAGATTATTACCTTTGTTTAAGAATGCACCAGATACGTTCCCAGTGAAACATATGATTTTTGTAACAATACCTTTTCTACGTTTCTACGAAAGCACCCGGAATATGTAGCTCTTTACACAACAACTGGTGCCGTGTTAATCATTCCACTTTGCAATATGCATTTCCTCAGCATACTAGGGAGTTGTGGTTTCCTGCCATGAGGTTATGGGATAAAACTGTTCTCCATGTGGCGATGACTGTTGTCACTAACAAGGGCTTTAACTTGATGGTGATTTCGCCTGCTGCTTCACTTTAAAGGTTTTTGAAAAGGTTATTAATCCTTTGGGAAACTCTTCCTGTGTAGCATTAAATTTCTTTTTCATTAACAGGTGAAAAAGGGGGAAAACACTAACTCAACTAACCACGCAAAACATTAAGCCCAATACAAAGTCTATGTGTAAATAGGAAAAGCCGAGTCCAGACTTTGCCTACTCGTTCTAGAGTAGGTGAGAGTGGTTTTACATGCTTTATTGAGTTTCACCATAAGTACCCTGTATCACAGGTGCCAGATTCGCAACTTCATGTCATTAGAAAGGAATAGAATAGGTACTTACTTCATTAAGAAAAAACACATAGCACTGCAACGGGCTTCCGCT
>VZTM01006547.1:71329-73829 GCA_013400555.1 Jacana jacana | reverse complement strand
GAAAGAAGTTACTAACGGTCTTTGCACCAAACCTAGGACTTTATCATGAACTCAAAGCTTGGGAAAAAAAAAGCAAGAGAATACTGTAACAAACTTCGTACAGAGTTCGGTCTATTAATTGTTTCATGTTAGATATTCTATGTGTTTACCTCAATTGAAAAAAAAAAAGAATGTTTTTGCTAGTATCAGATCTGCTGTGGAATTGGTATTGTATGTCCATGAATTCTTCCTTTCTCAGCACGTGTTCCTCACTAGAAGAAAATGCTGTTACCTTTAAGCTTTGTCAAAATTTACATTAAAATACTTGTATGAGGACTGTGACGTTATGTTTTAAAAAGAAAAAAAAAGGTGTTAAGTCACAAAATGCGGTAATAAATATTTCATTTTTGATTTTTTGTTAGGCTTTTGTGTGTTTAATCATGCTTAGGAGAGACTGAAGCTATTGGGAGAGATGTCTCAAATACATTCTTTATCGGTATTGAGAAGAAAGGTTGGAAAAATCAGAAACAAGCTTGTCATCAGCATTAATAGAATAATTACATGAAAGAACATCTGAGGTTATATCTTTCTGCTGATTAACGATACTATATTTATGCCAGATGAAACAAAACTTGAAATACTCTTTTACCAGCTTGCGTTTCAGAGAGCTGTGTCTAATATCTGTGCTATCTTATAACATAGAAGCCAAGTTTGAGTTGTGAAGGCCTAGATACAACACCAGTAAGCCCGTGAGTGCTAACCACCACAGACCTCAACTCCAGCTGTTTAGCTCAGAAGGGCTGTGATGCAGGAGTAGGTTCGGAAGTTTTAGGGGGAGAAAAGCAGCTTTGAGTTTAACAAGAGTTTCACCTGTGTGAGGATTGCATAATCTAGCTTCTGAGATAGCTTCACTGCTTTTCTTTTCCTCAGTTATTTTCAGAAGAAAAAAAAAAGCAAGAAAAAAAAAAAAAGGCCCATCAGCTATTGAGTGAAAAAGTTCATTTGACATTTTGTATATAAACAGCTGGTGCAGAATCGGGGGTGAGGGTTTGCTTTTACTTAAACCAAAGCTTGTGGCATTTTGAAGCAACTCAAGGAGATTTTGAACTAGACATCATCATTGTAAGAAACAGCCACCTTTCGCTGCCCTCAGTGGCGCTGTTAAGTCAGTGAGAGCAGGATGGGGCCCAAAGAGCAGGAGAAAGCTCCGGCTTCGTTTCTGGGAGTAGAGGAGTGGGAAAGGGCTTGTAATTACCCTAACTTTCTAGGAAAAAAACGTTACCAACTTCAGCATCTGTAAATTTGTAACCCTTCTCCTCCGTCCTTCTCCTCCTCCTCATTCCAACTGGCCGGGGTGTTATTAAAAACTTTGACTGACAACTTTTACCTTTGGAATGTGGAAAGAGGCTCAGCCTCGTAGCTAATGTTTAATTTCTGAGCTGAGTAAATGGACCCACGCTGCTGGCGACAGAAGGGAGGATGCCAGTGGAATGGGTGTGAGGATTTATTTAGCAATCAGGTCCTGCTTTGTGGGCGTCTTTTTAAGGCATTGGTATGAAATTTAAAGGATGATAATTCCCTGCTTGGCTTTGATGCTCTCTGCCCTGGTTAAAATCACATCGACCCTTCAGTCGCGTAAGAGGAGCACAGCCCGAGTTACCGTTTGCAAACTCTCTGATGATTGTGGACGCAGAAAATATGAAGGCAAGATTGTTTGTGTTAGCACTTTAAAAAAGATGGTTCTTTTTTGTTGGTTTTTTTTTTTTTTTAAATCGGTACTTTATTTCCTTGCAGATCTTTTCTTTACAATTTGAGGAGAAATGTCAGAAAACCTCATGGCTTTCGTAGAAGGACGGGGAAGAATTTATCCATAGTAGAATATTGGTTTTTATAATGAACTAAATATTTGCATTGCTGTGTTGTCTTTTATTTTCTTTCTATCCCCCCACCCCTGCTTTTGGGCTGTGTTCTCTGTGAGATGTGTTGCTGAAATCCAAGGTACAATAACGTGCAGAGATTTCTCCATCTGAGATTTACTGTTTAGCGTGAAAGGTTCCGATTTTGGTATTTTTAAGAACTGCTCAGCTGTCAAAAGCAACCAAAACGGGAATAATGTTTTGACAGCGGTATAGTGTTAAAGAAAATACTCTAGTCTGAATAAAAATTGCTTATGCTGTGGGAAACGAAGGGTAACAGAAGAAACACCTTTTGTTTACACACACACATGTTTATAATCCCAAATTTCCATTTCTCCGAGCGGGTCTGGGCTGGAAGTTGCAGTCACCACAAACGAGGGATTTTTCTTGCAGATTTTGCTGCCTGTAAAGCGAAGAGAGGAGGGAAGCCCACCTCCGCCAGCGCGGCCGCCCGAGCCCTGCCCGCCGCGGCGAGCGGGCACCGTCGGGCCGAAGAGGAGAGGCCGGGGGGGGGAAGCCAGGCGCTCCCCCCTCTCACTCATAGCCGCAGAGAGAGCGAGGGAGAGAAAATTGCCCCAAACCAGGTTTGCGAGGGCCCAGGGGCC
>VZTM01006547.1:0-59781 GCA_013400555.1 Jacana jacana | reverse complement strand
TACTCTACGGCGAACGCGCTGACCCCCGCTCTTCCCAATGGCCGTCAACTTCAGAGATCCGCTAGCGGGCCACCTTTTCCCTCGGTTTGAAACGCTTCATTTCTCACCTTTCCCTACCTCGCCCGCCCCCCCGCTAGCCTTCCCCGCAAGCAGCGGCACCTTGCCGGGGGCGGGGGGTAGGGGGGTGATGCCCCCGCCCCGCTCCGGCCGGCGGCTGCTCTCGGCTCTGCCTTACAGGGGCGACTACAGGCGGGCACTGCGGGGAGGAGGAGGAGGAGGAGGAGGAAGGCTATCACTGGGGAGGGGGGGGCCTCTCCCGGAGCGGGTGACTGCAGTTGCAGAGAGTCACTGCAAGCACGAAACGCCGCAACCCCCCGNATCGACCCGGAGGTTTATTAAGAGGCTCGTTACAGGCGCGGCTTCAGCCCCTGCTCCTCCGGGGGTGGGCTGGGGGTTGGAGCTGCAGCAGCCCCGCTCGCCCCGGTCCGCTCAACACTAGCCCCCCGGCAGGTATCTGGCCCCCTCCCGCCGGACAGCCGCCCTCTGCTCACCCCCCCATCCCCGCAGAGACCACGGAGAGGCGAGCGGGAGGGGAGTTGGGGGGGAGCGGCCCATCCCGCGGCTGCTGCAGAGCAGTGTTCCTTATTTCCCTGCGTATTTGTGGGAGGGAGAGGAGGGTCGGGGGACATTGTTGTCAGTGGCGATTGTTAACCCAAATAATAATAATAAAGAAAAATCGTTACAGCTGGGTGCTGGCTGAATATGGCAATTACTATTATTGCCAATCACGATTAGAAATAATTATCCTGAAAGCACGGAGGGTTCAGCTGCCAAGGTGTTTTGAATAATCGCTTCAAAATGAACAGCAAAATATTAGGTTCACGCACAGGGACGACCGCAAACTTTCAGTTGTAGCAGTCCACAAAGGAGATCTTGCCACGGCTGGGCTCGAGTTTACTCATGAAGCTGCAGTGTATTACAGGTCCGGTGCTGTTTTGTTACCACACTGTCCCGCATGGCGGTGGCCCTCCCAGAGTCCCCATCCTGCTGTCCTCCACTGAGCTCCCCAAACACACCGGCTGGCCAAGCACCTTCTCCAGACAGCGGAGCGCTGTGCTTGGGTCCCTCCATTTTAAATAAAAACAAAGCCAGCAGATTACAAGGGATAACGTGGTCCCAGAGTGAAACTCTGCTTGCTGCATTGATGTGCAACTCCACATAGGCCCTCTCATTCCAGCTATTTGAAACGATGTGTAAGTAGGAGGAGGTCACAGGTGACTGGCAAGTTCAATGTACTTAGCTCAATTATCCAAGTTTCATTTCCAAATTGTGTTCAATTTGATCTTCCTCCCTCCCTCCAAATTATTGTAGAGAAAAAAAAAATCAAATGGAAGCAGACAATTTAAGCCAAATCCTGTATACCATTATTTATCTGCAAAATCATTTTTGTGATATATACTCCCCTTAATGGTTACGGGACGCCAGATCTTTCCAAGCAGATTTACAAACCTAGCCATCAAATTATTTCAAAGGCAGGCCTATTAGGGACAAAAATCATTATGAACTTTCAGAAGCTTTGTAAAAGAAATAAGTTTTTGAATGTTGTCTCTTTAAATTTTACTTAAGTTTGGGTTTTAATTTAAGCCTGGAGGCACAGTAGAGAGATATGCAGAGTCTAATAAGGAGTTTGGAAAATAATGTGCAGTAATCCAGTGCTGAGCTATTTCTCCATAAAATATGGATAAGGAATCAATTCATAAGCACAAATATCTACAAGGACTGAGTTTTAACATAACATTTCACATGAGCATTCTTACATGCATTATTAAGGAGATAACAAAAGTGCTTCAAATCAAGCTCTATACAGTCACATCTGGAAATGCTCTTTTCTGTCTAATTTTCATTTTTTTCCCTTGAAAAAATGTTAGAAGAAAAACTAGTCTGTCCCCTTGTATATTAACTGTTACCATCAGCTTTTAATCAGCAACATGTATCGTTAGATTTACAGAATCCATTCCATGCTGCCCCTTTTAGAGAACAGTAAAATGAAGATAGTATCTTTATTCATTTATAGAATCTGATGTTAAAACCAAAACCACGCACAAATAGCATATACATTGCTTTATGCGTATAGACAGCCATGTAGATACATAGACACAACACACTTCTACATGGAAACAAGTCATGACCATGTGTTGGAAAACATAATAAAAAGTATCTGTGCATTTCACCAGATCCTAAGGCAGACGTCATCAGATAAGAAGCGGTCTAGGGAAAATTAGTTTAAAATCAGATACAGCTAATTTCTGAAAGTATTGGAACTATAGCAAGCTTTGCTGTACAATGTTTAATCACTGTCAGCTTTCAAGGAAGCTCTTTAGGCTTTTCAGTCAAAAAAAGCATTCCCATTAAGCAATGAAGGGTTAATAAACTCCCCACAGCTTGCAAAGAGTGGATACAGGTTTGGGGCTTTTTTCGGCTAATGTATAATGTAATGGAATTGTATTCTGAGGATAAAGATAAAAGAAGGCTCTAAGATCTACTGCTACTACTTCCTTTCCTTAAAATAAATATTATATTTTACTTTGAATGGAAAGGCAAGCAAAGTATTTCCCAAACAGAAACAGCAAAGATTATTTAGAAGAAAAAAAAAAAACATAAATGTGGTTTGTTTTGTTTGGATTATATTTTTTTTAATACTCTGGAGTTTTATGAACAACTCTGATGTACTCACATTCTTATCACAACTATTTTCTTTTTACTATTGTAAGTGGATATTCAAGCTAAATTGATGCTTTATGTATATCCTGTCTCAATTTGTAATACACTATTCTCTGTAAGGAGATAATTTGAAAAAAAAATACAAAAAAGAAGAAGTGATACCACTGACAACAATTTACTTAAATTCACAAACCTTGAAATTGATGCATCTCCTATCAATCATAGTCAGAAACTACAGTAAAACACATCCAACATTTGTATATCAAAACTGGGACTAAAAAACCACCCTGTTTTGTTCAATTTAAATGTCCTTCAACATGTTGTCATTTTATACACTGATATTACTGGGGGATTTTTACTACGGGTTAGCTTTCTTCTGTCAAACATATGCAAGACGGTAACCTTGCAAAATTAAAGTGCATGCCATTATACTGCACAGATGTTTGTTCTCACTCAGTTACTGACAATGAAATTCTTATTAAATAATAATAAGGAGATATTGACTTCTCTATTCTGTCGATATGAAGATCTGTTGCTCTGTGAGGTTAATATTGATGAGGCAGAGTGAGGTAAAGGTTTCATCAGGAGGGCAAATGAATCCCAATACTGGCATAAAAATATAACCCTCCCAACTTTGTACGTACACAGAAACTAATCCTTTTGTATTTATTAGGTAGATGAGCACCAATTCAACCTATCAGCATGCGGGAGCTAATGCTGAAGTAAATCCTTGACACTACTTTCAGGAAACATATTCCAAAAATGTCTATCATAGGTATTTAAAACTAAGCTCAAATGATGCCCAGCACTTAGGGTCTTTAGTCATGCTGCATGTTCTGTTGCGAGTGGCACATTCCCATTAAGTATTACTGGAAAGCTCTATACACAACCTCAATAATTTTCGTGTTAAAGGGATTTCTGTTTGAGCTGGAGAAATGTGGAGACATGCCTTCTTTTTTATTTTTTATTTTTTTTTAAGGTAGAATGAGTTCTCAGTCCAAATATTATTTTTATTTGTTGTCTCATCAAAACATAAGCATAAGCTCCCTCTCTTTACCCTCTGCCACAGAACACAATACTGTACACGCTCTGAACAATGCAAAGAACGATTTAACTTGATGGGTCTGGCAGAAGAAGATACTTGCTTGTTCATTATTATCTTTATATTTCCCTTCATTCTGTTTAAGGAAAGCTTTGAGCTTCTATTTTTAGAAGATATTCCATCAGTCAGGTAGGTCTCATACTTTGACACGTTAGTTTTACTGTGTGGTACTTATACATGTAAGCAATCTGTGTAACTTCCTTCTGGGCTTTTGGATAGAAATTAAAAAGATGTGACCTAGCATGTAAGATAATAAGAAACTACATTTTTGGATACGAGCAACAAAGGATGCACTTGTCAATTTTCCCTTTTGGATTATTAATTAACCCTCAAACCTGCAATTAGATTTGCAGGGGCAAACCACGTGCAAAGCAGCTCTCCCCGTGGTATGACTGATGCCAAGGGAAGAGCTCAGTTACACCAGGGTTTACTGTAATGCAGTGACCTAAAAAACAAAACATGGCTTCAACTGACTTGCCAGAGACCACAGCCTGGTTTCTCGGGCAGGAGAGCCCTGTTCACAGCCTCCTCCCTCTCACCTGTCTGGAGCAGAACTGTTCTGCCTCAGCAGGGAAAGCCAGGCAAACACTCAGCACTTTCTGTGCCTTACTGTCACATCTTGTTGGTAGGACAGAGCAGGAAAAATCATGTTATTGCTGTTTGTGCTGCTCCTGTTCTGGAGGTGCAGGGCTGGCCATATGCTGCTCCTTCCAGGGATCACAGAGGGGTCTAATACCTTTTGTTGTTTGTAAAATGTGATTACTTTTGACTGAGGAAGGTGGCAAAAATCTTTCTTTTTTTCTGACCTCATGCTTTCTTGTCCTTCTCATGTTCTTCTCCCCAGTGTGTGCTCAGCAGAACACAGTTGCTGTATTTTTTTTCTCACCTCAGGCCTTGCTGTTTGAAGACACTGGGCTTCAAATTCCTGTGTTCACCCAAATCTCTGCTAAAGGCAGTGGGGTTTTGTGTGCATGCATTCTGCCATACTGGCTGCTTTCAACTGTTTTGTAGATGTTTTTCTCCTTCTATATCTTGAGAATCTTTCTCCTGCCATCATCTGAAGCATTTCCCAATTTCTCCATAATGATGGAGATGGCAGAATCTCTGGGAGCAATGTTTTGGTTCAGGGGCACATTGTTTTCTACTATTTGGTTGGACATCATTAAAAAAAAAATCTTCTCATGCATATCAGGTAATCCTGGTAATAAAATCACAAGAAAAAGACACTTTTTTCTCTTTTTAGCTCATACAGAGATTTTCTTGAAGTTTGCTAACATTTTCAAAAAACATTTAGGCCATTTTAGAGGCACAGATTTTGGTAACCTCAAGACTCTGGGGCAGGGCTCCACGTGTACAGATATAACAACTGGACAGGGGTCTTGTGCTCCAAAACATCTTTAGATGTATTTACCTGAATGTATTTATCTGAAACAACATGAGTTTCTCAGATCTTGGGTATGCAAAAGGATCCAACAAATAAGTGGAACACTTGTAGTAATAATTATACTTGAGAAATATTATTGTATGACACTATTTCAGTACATGCCTTTGCAAGTGCAAGGTGTATTCTCTGTAAAGTTCACCTTAATATATTGAGCCCGTTCTTTACTGCAGTTTCAAGGCTGGAGATTCTACTGGTGTTTCCTATGCGGCAATAAAGATCCTGATAGCACAATTGTTCTGCTAGTGAGTTAGACTGAGTAAGAGAAAAAATCAGTAATGACTAGGGGACTCCCATGTCTAGTTGTATGCTTCACAAAATAGATTGCAAGAGAAGGAATAGGCAGCAAAGTGTGTAAACTGAGCACAGATAATTCCCATGCTGTGAAAAGCCTTCTGCCTTAAGAACACTAGCAATGAAAAGGTTACAAGAAAGGGTGTAATAAAAATATCAAAAGAAACCAAATAGAAATAGGTTTCTTTGCAAGTAGAGAAGCCACTTTCTAATATGGTGGCCTTATATACAAGTACATTTGTCTTCCAGACCCTCTGCTGTTGATTAGAATTCTGATGCCACTGGAGGGGTTACAATTTTGTTGAGTTTCTGGATCTCAATTGCGCTGTCAAGGGGTCATTCTTTCTGGTAATAAGGTAGCTAGTGGCCCCTGGGAGAGAAGGAAAACAATTGACTCTTGAAAGCAGAAACATATACTGAAGTCTAGAGTAGATTTCTGGCAGTGGACCAGGTCTTTTCTCATAGCATTTGTCATTGTAGCAATGAAAAAATTGTGGGAGTTCTACAGGCGGCCAAAAAAGGAAAACAGAGCACAACAACAACAAAAAAAGAGCTAGATGTAATTTATTTTGGAATTATATTTAAGAGCAGGTTGTTTTTTGTTTGTCACACTGTTGGTTCACTTGTTAAAGATGTGGATCCCATTAGATAGAAATATGTTGCTTATTTTAAAGCAAATGATTATCAAATGACTACACTTCAAAACATTTTTTTTTGCTTTAATTTGAAGTGAAGTCATTTGAGTTTGAAACATATGCCTTTGCTAAATGCAGAATATTTTGTTGCCAAACCCAGACAACTTCATTTTGAGTCCACTGCTTGCAAGCATTGTTGATCCTGGATGTCACTGACAATATGAGTCTTGGCAATATGTCTTTACAGAGGTCAGTAGTAAAGTTTCTCTTATTACCACTGGGCTTTTTTATTATTATTCTTATTCTATCAGGTCAAAATGGTCTTACCATATAATCATACTCAACAAAACCCAAACACAATATTGCATTTGATTGGCTTTGGAAGTATTATTCCACTTTGTACAATGCGATAAAGCTCACTTCTTAAAAACAACTTCTCCTGATATTTGTATGTAAAGTTCTTCCACATCTTTCTGAAAGCTGGCTTCATTATTCCACAGGCTGTGTTACCAGGCTGATTTTCTTGGTTGTAGGATAAGTGTACAGAAACCGTGAGTGCATATGTGTGGATGCATACCACCACACAAACACATCACTGACACTATATGTAATTTGACATGTGATTTATATTATACTTGCGAGATTTTAAAGTGGATTTCAAATTTATTGCAATGCATCACATTGATATACATGGATTTATCCCATAGTTTAACAAGTACCCAAAATGGGACTGTAGCAGCTTGAGGCTTCCTCTGTTTTCCATGGAGAAAAGGAGGCAATGCAGAGACACTTCTCTGAAGGTATGCCGTATGTGCTGCTGTCACCTATAGATTCTGGGCTGGAAAAGATCTTTCAATTTAAGATCTGAAATACCTCATATAGATAATCACGTGTGAAGTCTTACACAGAAGAAGACTGAACAAAGCACAGGCTTGTTCCTGTTTTTTCATTTTAGTTGTCTAAAAGTCAGACATCTAGTCCATTCCAGTCATCTTCTTACCAAAGTCCACTCATTTTACTCATTTGTCTTACAATTAGATGAAATATGCTGAGCAGGAGGATCTTAAGACAAATGTATAGTAGGTGAGATATGATGGGTGGGGGTACATTCATAACAGAACAAATTTAGATACCTAAATTAGGAGAAGTGACCTTTAGATGAGGATTTTAGGTGCTAAGGATACCTTTTAGACAGCTAAAGCAAAGCAAAAGAAAATAAAATTTTTGCTAAGGGATTTATGCAACAACATGCAGAGAAGGAGGCATTTGCAGATTTAGGGTAAAAAATAGTTCTACTGTTGCCTGGTAAAATCCTGACAACCTCCTGCCTTGTCGCATTAGGTAAAATGGGAAGAACAAAGAAGAGATTGAAGAAGCCCTAATCTCACACCACATAGAGTACCATGCAACAAATTGTGGAAGAGAGAAAGGTGTTACTCTTTGAGTAATATGAGAAAGGCTGGGTAGAAAAATGAGTTTTCCTCATGAGCCTATGTGGGTACAAGGAAATTGGTAAGACATTTTCACTTTAACGTCTCTTTCTATTCCTCTCTGCCTGCCCCTGCACCCCCTTAGGAAATAGGAGCAGTTTTGTGTACACATTTAAATATTTGAGAGCATGTCAGGCTTATCTTGTTTATCTCTTTCTCAGTATAGCTCATGGAAACTTATTTTCACACAACTGCATTGACTCCTGTTTTATTCCATCATAAAAGCAAATTTGAAAAAAACTTTAGTTTGATTAAAATAACTAATCTTCATTCATTCTGAAGACCTCTCCTCTGCTATTTTTTTCAGTTATGAGCAATTGCATTGTCTGATGTTATACTTCTTGTAAGGGTAAACTTCTGTCCCAGGCAGATTCCTTCAACTGGACTTTGCACAGATTTATAACTGCATTTATAATTTAAGAACTCAAAATGCACCACTTGCTTAAAAAATAAAAATGTTACTTTTGATCTTTTAATTTACAGCACCTGTTGTTGAAGGAGCTGAAAGTTTATTTACTCATTAACACAAAATTCTGAACAGGTAATATTAAAAGCAGTATCCTGCTCTTCAGAATAACACAGTAACAGAAAACAAAAACCAAATGCTAAGGTTAGCCATAAGATAAACTCACTGGTGGCACGCTCTATTGTAAGCAGAAGCTCTGTCGGATTGTCAAGAGGAATTAGTTCTTACGCAAGGTATTTATAGGAACATAAGACTGGAAGGCACTACCAGGGTCACAGAATCATTGTCATAGAAGAGAATTTGTTAAATAACATTCTCACATGATCCTATGAAAATTTTCCCCCAGCTTCCCTGAAACTCGCTGCTGGTCCATTTTCACTGTAAAGCTGGCATGCAGCTTTTTCCGACCATAAGAACAAGATTCCCTGACCAGACACTGAAGCAATTTAATACCTCTAGATGCACTGGTTCACCCTGACCTATATCCTAGGTCTAGTTGTTGAAGAAAGGTGAATACACATTCCCCCTCTCTGAAAATCAAGAGGTGCATCAGAAAGAATAAAATCCTTCCTGGCTATTGTAGTTAATTAAGAAATACTGTGCAGTAGGATACATATAATGCAAATACAGCCCAGATATGCATTTGATGGACATAGTTTAAGATCTGAGAGCAAGAGCTGTTCTGCTGTCCTTATCTTCTATAATAGGGCTTTCAAGAGTTTCAAGCAGCTGGTGGCCAGATAATTTAGAGATTTGCAGGCAGAATTGCATACAGAAGTGAAGAGGAATCTATTGCAAAGGCCTGAGTCTGTTGTGATTCATCCTACTCACAAGGCAGGCAGCTGTTTTCAGCAGACTCTGCAGCTTTTGGGCGGCCTTGCTAAGCTGGTGTCCTTTCTCCTGCAAAGCTATTAAAGTGAGTGGAATTACATACAGGATGAACTTGGCTCTTTAGGTGTGGGAGAAACCATTTCCAGTACTGACATATGGATATTAGCACTTCTTTATGAAGGGCTTACAGACAGGCTTTAGGAATGTTTACAAGGTGGGAAGGACAATGAAAGAACAAGAAAAATCATTTCACCCTTATTCATCTTTGGAAGGGACTCTGCATGTGGATGTCTCTCTTTCCAGTTAGCTGTGTCTGCCAGAACCCTTTCTTCCAGTTCTGAACCTCATAGCCCTCCTACACCAAGGAATTTGGGCTTTGTCCAACAGAGGGCTGGGAAGAACATATACATTTCCTCCATACTCCCACATGCTTCTTGTCTTAGGGACTAAGGATAACTTTGCTGAAAGTGCATTTGAACAGAGTAAAAAGTTCTAAAGAGCTGGTATGAAATGAGGCTCCAGTTATCCATACATATTGAACTGCACTGAGCCTAGGAACCAAAGCCCTCATTTCTTTCACGGCAATCAAAGGATGGCAACTGTATCATACCTGCAGAAGGTCTTTAAGGAAACCAAGCCATTCACTCTCATCAGCTGCTGTGCCTCTATCCAAAGAGATAATACTTCTCCCGAGTCCCTTTAAAATGAAATAATAAACGGAGCCTAACACTGTATTTTTATATCCAGTGGATCAACTGTCTTTCAAGGCTGAAGAATTTGAACAGTGAGAGAGGAGTTACACAGCTGGTTGAACCAACAAGTCTCTCTCATGGATGCAAAAGCACAAAAATCCATTTGTTGGACAATGGCCACTAGGGGAGCCAACAATAATGTAACATTGCTCCCTGGCTCCACCTTATTTAACACCTACTTGTTCCTTTTGTCATGGGTTCTCTGCATTTCAGAAGGCTGCTGTAGTGGTGAGGAGGTATTACCTAAACTTATTTTACATTGTATCTCCTCATAAATGTGGGGCTTCAGCCATTCCTGTAATGTGATATCATATATACAAGACCAGGGTGTGGGAAGCTCCCAACAGTTAGTGATGGAAAGGTACAGTGTCAGTCCTCAATCAAAAGCGAGTTTAGCTTTGGCATGGTGCAAACCATTTCACATCACAATTTGGCCACACATCCTCAGAATTTTGTCACAATTAGTCTCAGCTCATGAGGCACAGAAAACCTCTGGATATATAGGAACAATTGCAAACCAGTATTCTCTTCTAGCATTCAGATCTTTCTGCTTCTACTCGTCTAATGATTTTCTGCTAATGCATCTTCAGATACTGATGCCAATATACATGTTCAGAAGAGATGGGTTACTGCTTGGTTTGAGTCTTGGAAACATAATATCAAAATCGAAAACAGCACGAAAGTGCTTAATTTAATTGTATGTGTCTAAATATACTACAGGAAAAGGGTAACAAGAGGTGGTATTTCTGAAACAGCACCTGAGGAGCTTGTGGTCTGAGTGATCACCTGTGAATTAGGGCTCAGAGGTTTTACTTTTGGTTTTGCCACAGACCCCTGAATAAATTGGCTACCTCATTAGCCTCTTTTTTACACAAATCGTCCCTTAAATGACACTAATCATTACAGCCTTTATACAGCATTTCACACACTATTTTGGTAATTTGGGTAAGAGTAGGCCTCAGGTTTATTTAGGCTTATATACAGGCACCTATGTATAGATAAGTGCACAGGAAGTAAGAGCCGTAAGTATGATTATGCCAAACATCTCCACTACAAGAGGAAGATGAAAAGGGACAGAAGAGTGTTTGACAGTGTGTAAATGCTCACTTATGACTTTTATTTGCATCCAAACCAGTTTATCAGTGTAAACACTTCACCCTTGCAATACAACGGAGGTTACTGAGACCCTCTGTGATGTGCTGAACAAGACCAACTCGTACAAGCCAACAGTGCTTAGGGCAGCTTTACTTTATGCGCAAAATATATATAAAAAAGGATTAATGTAAGTTACAGCTTTGGGAAGTGGTTGTGGACCACAGGAATAGCTGACAAAAACTTCATTGCCTTTAAGCCAGCAGGACATGGAGCCTATTCAGATAACTCCATTTTTTATTTTCTTTCTCCCTGGTTCCATACACTCCCGACATTCTTTCCCACTTCTGCCCTGGTGTAGGCCTCTTCCTGGAAACAGAAAGGTTTTGAAGATTCTAAAAATTCTGAAGGAATTTCATTAATCTAATTTTAATTAAAAATAAGCAAACCTTTGAGATGCATACTGTGTAAATAGCAGCAATACTCCTAGCAATACACAATACTTCTGGCAAAACACAATACTTCTAGCAGCACTCTAGAATTCCCCCTGATTATATATATTCATTTTTTTAACCTCTTGTTCTATCTTGATAGTCTCAAGTTCTACAGCTCCTTTCTAGGAGATATTTTATATTCACTTTCAAGCAGCATGTAGGGACTATGCAATTTTTTTTCAGCTGGATAGGAAGGATGTGTATAGCATCTCTTCTTTTCTATTGTTGCTCTTTTTTACCTCCAGATGTTCAACTGCCTATGAGAGTACTCAAGGAAACATAGTTATGCTGTATTCCAATACTGAAGCAGTATAATTGAAAAAATAACATGTGATGTGTACAGTAAGGGAATTTTAAATTAACTCCCTAGCACATTCATGGTTAAATACAATGGGTTTGCTTTCTAAAAGGATAGAACACAGTGCTCCTAAACAATTCTTGCTAAAAAAATGAAGAACTTAATACTCACCTCAGTGTATTGCAGGGAGCCAATTGCCCATCACAGTGTAGACGATGTGCCAGTGAGGACAGCAGGTTTCACTCACCCACTGCAGCCCAATCCCAGTTGTTGTGTACTTTCAGCAGTGGTGAAGTTCTTACGCTCATGGAAATGTGCACTAGCAAGAACAACCTGATCTTATGCAGTAACTTGTCATGCCTGATGGATGCTTAGGACTAGCTGGAGTTACATGGCAATAAAATCTCTTCTGAGCTAAGCACACATGTGCATATATAGGCACAGTGGAACCTTATCTCAAAGCTCCTGGAGCTACTGCCACTGCTTTTGTTGTTCTGCTTACATAGCACAGAGCTATGCCGATAAATACCCAGACAGGACAGATGTAAATTTGATGGATGAAGTTCTGTTTTCTCTAACAATCTAGATCGAAATGTTAAATTTTCCTCTGCATTTATCACACATTCTTCTAGTGCTTATTGGCAATAGGCTCACTCATCCTTCTAAATGGTTGTAAATAGCTGTCAGGTTCACACTCTCCAGTAGACACAAGTCTTCGTGCATTGGTACGATTGAAAGCAGGTCTGCTACCTGCTGCCTTTTAACATTAAAGATGAAAGCATGGAGAAGAGCCTATTCTAGTTCAGGAGGTTCCTAAACTGCAGAAAGCTTGAGGGGCTGTACAGGAAGAAGTTTTATAAGGTGCTTCTCCCGTTCCCGTGCTTTTCCCCTAGATACACTATTAGCCATGCAGAGAGAGGTTGGGCTAAATAGCTCTCTGCTCTGCCTGAAAAGGGCTTTTCTTTTGGACACCCTTTACTCTTAGTTATTGCAGCAGTCTCTAGGCCTGATTCTGCTAATTCTAGCTAGAAAATGCTAACTCAGGGCAACACCCCACCCCCACTCCCCCACCCCCATAATATCAGGACACACAATTAAGCAATTAACACATAACTGCTTGCAGCTCTCAGCAACAGTTAATACCCATACAGGCCTTGGTTCCTATGGAGAAAGACTTTTACAGGGAAATCTTGTGTCTCCCTGCAACAGCAGTAAATAGCCTAGAAGGGCAGCAGGCAATTGGCTTTAAAGGTCAAGAGAAAATCCCCCAAAGGCTTCTTGTGGCTAGCTAGCTTTCTGCTGACCTTTACTCTGAGGTGAGTGGGGTGTGAGGGGGCAAACACCCACCACCTGGGTGCAAGAATTTGGCTAGAGTATGTTTGTGCATGCCATAGTGTGAGGCCCCTGCTTTGCACTTGCTTCTCCAAAGATGTCACAAGTGATGTCCCTGGTTGGGACTCGGGTGAACTGTTTGAATAAACTGCTCTGGTGGTAAGATAGAGGAGTTGTCTGGGCCAGTCCGAAGGAAGTCTCATAACTGCTGCAGTAATCGTGGAAATAAAAACTCATGGACTGCATGATACTCCACTTGGAGTATTCACCAGATCAGGAAAGGCAAGGAAGTATCTATATGAGACAAATTAAAAGGTCTTCTCTGTTTCTTAATTGGCCTAAAGTGTACGTTTATACACTGAAAATTATCTTGTTTTGCTGTTGCTAATGTGTTCCTTGTATCTTTGAACTGGGATACCCTATTGAAAGGGTTTGAGTCAGAGCATATTGCTGTATTTCACTGATGCCTTCAGCTCTTTGTTTTTCCTAAGGTTTGCAGAAACATTAAATTGGTAATCAGACCATGGCTTCTGATTTGCAACTCTAGTAAAGCCTAGTGGGCACTGTATACAACTTCATTCTGTGGCCATGGTTATTTGGTGACTGCTTCCAGCTTATGATGATAATGGACGTTTGCAAATACACCAATGGCATTTTGTGTTCTAAAGAACTATTTGCATTCCCAGAACGATATATTGCATATTTTTAATGCTTGGAGTTACATGTAAGATACCTACTCAGCCATTTTGAAAACAGGAGGGAAATAAAAGGGAAAAAAAAAATGGAGATGATGGAAGACTTCCAGTAACTCAGCTTTGGAATGGACTGAGTATTCTGGCTGGAGATGAAATATGTTCTCGCTTCCAGCCCTGGGAGTCTCATTTTTTTTATGGCTTTCTATAATGCCAGTACTTAAATTAAAAATTATTCTTTGAGATCTAGTGAAAGCAAGCTTGTTGGTTTTGGCTACCAGCATCTGTAGTATGGTCTTTCTTTCCCATTAACACTGACTTGTCCTTCTTCATGTTAAATCCTACGTGGTGTTCTTACTTTGATGCTTCAGTCCATTTTTGTCAAATGCTTTTTGAACAGAAGTTTTTCAATAGATAAGTTTACAGTCCCAAAGAGTATTCAAATGATTTGTTGTATTATTGCATACATTTAGTTTTCAGTTTCCATCTGCATCCAACTAAAACATCTATACAGTTCTCTTGCAAAACCATCTTTCAATTCTGGAGTAGCGCTTGGGTGTATCTATTGCCCTGATTTTTGTGTATCTTTCATGAGGGTAGCAAAACTGTTGTTTCTTCTAAAGTCCTGCCATTTGCTTCACCTTCCTTTTTTTTTTTTTTTATTATTATTTTTATTTTGTTCTCCACTCTATACAAACTACCATTTGCAAGATGATTTTCTTCTGAAGATGACTGATCATCTGCTCAGGCACTTGTCCAAATTGCCCCAAATACAGCAGTTTATTAGTTCCTGTAGGTGGAAAATTTGTTTTGGCTTCTACAGTGTGAAAGAATAGGTCCTACCTGGGTGTTATGTTGGTTTTGTTTCTTTTGGGTAACTTACACCCAGGACTGCTGTTGCCTTTAGCATGTCTGTAACCATGAGGTTTCAACAGCATGTGACTGGTCTGTCTGCCCCATTCATGTGTTTATCACAAGGCAGCTGAACAAATTTGCCATCCCCAGGTGAACTGACCAATGGTAGTTATAGTAAGCAGGAACTTCTTTTGCTTCAATGTGTCTTTTTGGTTGTTAAAGCACTCAGACAATAATAATATAATATTCTTCAAAGTACATGCTGAGCACTTATGAAAATGTGATCCTTCTACTCTCTCAAATGAGGCGACCAAAACTTGAAGTACACGCTTCTGTGTTACTCTTGAAAATCCGGCCATTGGTTTTAAATTGCCCCCGTGCTTCATTTTTAGGGCTAGTTATAGATGTGTAGATGTGCCAAATATAGGCAGTGCAAAAGATTCTGTAAGGTCTCTGACTGTGACTTAATGGCAGGTTTGAATGCTTGCATCTAAAAATTAGAGTGCTCAGGTAAGCTTCTCAGATAGGTGGATAGACAGATTGCTTCAGGCAGCCACATTTGAGAAGCTTGCCCTACTTCTCTG
Organism: Jacana jacana; assembly: GCA_013400555.1. Lineage (NCBI taxonomy): Eukaryota > Metazoa > Chordata > Aves > Charadriiformes > Jacanidae > Jacana > Jacana jacana. The sequence goes on along the minus strand of VZTM01006547.1, from coordinate 44,702 downwards.
CTGTTGGAAAGACCAGCATAAAGATGACCTGTATAAGGCAGCTGACTGGGCCACTGCTTCAGAGATGTGTGCTACTCAGTATGCAAACCGGTGGTGTGAATGTGACAAGGATTTGTTTAAAATATCTGGGGCAATTGGTCTGAGGGTATGAATGGGACAGGTGTTTTCTTATACAGTGCTCAGGTGCGTGCCATGGTCATCGCTGCTGGTGGGAAGAATTGTGTTCAAAGGAGCAAATGAGGGAAGGTGGTCCTGCTTGCCATGCTGACCAGTTGTATATGGGGCAGCACCTGCAATGTCCTTTCATCCCTCTCTTGTTTGCATTAAACTCAGAGATCATTGAGGGGGTTTGGCCTGTAAATCAGCTGCTCTGGAGACTTTCTGCTGCCTGACTCTTTCAGTTAGTGGCATAAAAGTCACTCCCTGGCCTCTTGTGTTACCTTGCCAGAATCCTGTGTTGGTGTCTGTATAACTCGTACTCCTAGGGAGTAGTATGGAGATCTGCTCTAATGCACAGTAGCAGCTTGAGTAATAAAAAGCTAAAGCAGTACGTGCATGTGGGAAATGGCGTTACATGGAAAGGAAGGCTGTGGATCATTGTGAACTCTTCCACAAGAGAGCATGCAGGATTAATGACTAGACAAGAGAGAGCTCTGTGGTTGTCATAATGATAATTTTTATGATCCAAACTAAACTTACTGAAATTGCAGTAAAATATACTAAACTCACTTTGCTGGTTTTGTTTGTTTAGGTTTTCCCCCCCCTTTCCCTCATCTTAGTTACAACAGTTACTAATTATCTCTCTTGGGCTACAGGTTTGTTGTCTTAACAATCTTTTGTTTTTAGGTGCATTTTAGAGACTTGGGCATAAAGATGTCATTCATGGTTCTACTTGTCTGAAAGAAAAAATTACATGAAATGAGGATGGTGCTGCATCTGCACACCTTTTTATGTTGCTCGAATTTTTGGTGGGCTTGTTTTTGTAATTAACTTGGCCTGAAAATCTGAGTTGTTTCTGAAATTATGTTTTGGGGACAGTCAGGAGAGCTGATTAAAGCTTATCATGTTCCTGTGGTAGTTTAATCTACGTCAGCTGCTAATTAGAAAGTAAGGTAAAAGTTAAAGTAGTGAGAATGAAATCTTATACTGAGCAGGGGAGCTTGGGAAAAACCCGGTCCTGATCAAATACTGAAGAGGGTTGCTCTACACCAAGGAAGGATTACAAAAATTGCCTAGAGCTTCCAGCAAAGCAACCCACTTTTGTGTTGGTACTCCCAGCAGCAGAAAGTAATTGGTGGGTGGTGTCTTCATGCAGGAAACCCCTTAGAAGAAGGGGAAGTAAGAGGGCTGCTGTTCCCCATTACTGATATGGAGGAGGTTTGTGCACTATGCAAACAGATATTTCTTCCATCTGTAGGGACAAGGAAGAGTTATACTGCTGAACTACTGAACCCCTTAGGGGACAAGCTGTCTGCAGATATAAATTACTGTCCTAAACAGTAGTAAGAATTAAAATCAGTAGGCTTCATTTTCATTGGTATAATGGTAACTCAGTTTGGATTTCTCTATTTTTTTCATTTTTTTTAGTCACCAAGGAGCAAAAAGAAATTAAAAAAAAATCACAAAATAGGACACTACACAAACATAGAAAATAAGCACAGATATATATTTTACATCTTTGCTGCTCCCTGGGGTGTCCCCCCAATGGCATTTCCAAAGCTAAGCTCAAGAGTCTTTCTGAACTCTGTTGTACATTAGTCTCTGCACCCATAAATTGACTCTAGGGTCATCCAGGGGATAATTTAGCTTTAAATACAGGGTTGCACTAATATGTCTGTTGGCCCTCACTCATCCATTTGAATTGGCAGAAGTCCAGCTGGAAATAGAGGAGAGGAGCTGTTTAAGGGACCCGTTCTTCATGATGTTACGTTATCATATCTCTCGTCTTGTACTTCCCAAAGAAAAGGCCAGAATGGGATCGCTGTAACAGAGCAGACATCCTCTAGTCAGTGCTGGGGAAGTAGAAACTGGCTTTATATTAGTACGTTGTCTGTAGAGCAGAGTATGGCCCAGACTCCAGCCCAAGGAGAATATGGATGCAAAGAAAGTAGGAATTTTTATGAAGGCTGCTCAGTCACACATAACACTTAGTCAAACTGCTGTTCTAGTTTATTTTTATGAGTCATTTAGAGGAAACATATACTTATCTCCAGTTTAAAGATATGAGGAGAAAGTAATTTGCTAACAACTGTTTCGTGTTATTTGCAGGGACAAGATAAGAAATAAAGAGTAATTGTGTTTTGACCCATAAATAACTCCAACATTTAGATGTCTCATGTACCCTCCGAATCTGTAAAGGAATTGTATTATGGGCAGAAGAATGACCATTTTTTTTGTAATCTGTCTGCAAGATGAATAGGACACCTACTTTTATCAGTTTTTACAGTAAGTAAAAAAGTAGAATTTCAGACTGTTTGCCAGTTAAGTTATCTTTTGTGGCAGAGGCTAACTTTGCAAAAGACTCTAGTTTGTGGTTTTAAAATATACATTTTTTTTTTTATATGTACATTTGCTTATTTGCTCATTCTCTTATTTAATCAAAGGGAAAAATCTTGTTCATGAGGCCTGACCTTTTTTTTTTTTTTTTTTTAATTCTAGATTCCAGTGGTTCAGGCATCTGTATAACAGGCTTGTCTGTGCTATATTGCAGAGAAACCTTCCTCTTTGACCTAGTGGGTGTTTCTCTTCTGAGGGAGGAAAGGAATTCTTTCCATGTTAAAAGAGTTCAGTATCCTCCTGTCTCTGATTGCCTCTGTTGCTTAGCTGATCCCAATTATATGCAATGGCTTCTCAAGGGTTCAGCTGTGAAGAAGGCATGTGTGCAAATGATTATCAATAAAATAACAGGATTTGCATACACTGGAGCAGCACACATGCTACTGCTTTGAAGATTTACCGTGTAAGGTACACTTACCGTTCAGTAGGACATCTGTTGACACCGCCACTTTTATACTGCTCCTGTGTAGTTTTCCTGGTTGCCATAGGCATAGGCAAAAGGAAATAGCAGTGCTAGTTCATGGAGGAGTAATAACAGTCCTTAACAGAGGAAGAATAATTACCTTTGTCTGGTTTCTCCCTCCTCTAAAATCTAAGAAACCAGAGACCATTGGTTATGTAGTTGGTGCGTACAGAAGTCCTGTTGCTTTTACTAAACCTGAGGCGAGTTATGTAAAATGTCCTTTCCTCAGAAGCTGAACTCGCATCTTACTTCTGAAAAAAATCCATTACTGATGGGTAGATTTCCTGAGCACATTTGACAGCTTTCAAGCTAGCGGTATTTGGCAAGGCCTTTTAAAGTTATAGGAGATTTATAGCTAAAGAGATTACATAGCAGTGGGTTCAGATCCGATCCCTTTTCCCCAGCTCCTGCGCTGGGTAACAATGACAGGAGCTGTCTGTATACCAGAAGGAACAGTTTAAGAGGGGTGGCTGCATTTGGCAATAGAAGCCCCCGTTAGCAGCCGGAAGCATTGGTGCTGAAAAGCAATTGCTGGTGTCAAGAACTTTCCTAGCTAAGCACTGCAGCTGGTGGCAATAAATAGCATTCTAATAAAGGAGGATGTTCAACCCATGACATAAGCGAATACTGTTTCAACCACAAAAAGTAATTTATGGTGCTGCATATGTCTGAAATGGATTTTTTCCGATACATTTTAAAATAAAAATGCTAAGATTTCAATGGAGGGAAAGATCTGCATTTTAAATCAAAATGAAATTGAAAGATCAATGAAAAGTGTACTGCTTTTTTAAGTACGCAATGATACATAACATTTTAAGGATGTGCACTGTCACAAAGCACAATTACCTCCATTCCTAAAAATGAAAGATGCTGTTTTCTGACTGCGAATGTTCTCTATATTGCATCAAACCTAATAACTTCCCATGTCAGTGATAATCCCCCCCAACATTTAGACAGAACCATCATCATCTTCTCTCATAAGAATGCCAAAATGATCATGCAGAAAGTAGCAAATAACAATATGCTTGGGTTGCATAAACATAATGATTCCTGCAAAAAATCAGCTCCAGCCTCAATGAAAAGCAAAAAAAGAGAAGGAGTGGATAATAGAGTCATTAGGCTCATTGGACCTGTTAACTTATTGAGTCCACTAGAGTAAAGAAGTTATTAGTTTAGACGTAACCAGTGGCTTATTTGAATATATACTGCTCTTCTTTGTTACACATTCTGTTTATGCCACATATGATTTCTCTCACATAATTATTGCAAAAAACAGCAATGTTACATCCTCTGTCATCTCCCACAGGGATGAGCAGTGTGGATGTGGTACCAGGAGAGACTGTCCTTTGAGTTTATTTCTGCTGGCTTGTTGGGGGGTATTTTGGGTGTGTGGAAGAGAGAGTAGTTTTGTTTCTAGCTGAGCACAGGCTGTCAAGTTAACTGAATGGATGGGTTGTTCTGAAAGGCAATTTATACAGGAGTTTGGTTTGAATCACAAGGGCTCTACGTGCAAGCATGTAAAATGAATAAGTGGCTAAGTGTCCAAGATCAAAATCCTTTTTACTGGAATGCAAAGTATAGTATATGCATTTGAAATTTCTTAAGGAAATATGTCCTTTATAGTAATCTTTTGCTTGTGTTTATTAATTCTCTAGTTTTGCTTTTGGAAGAAACAAGCCTGCATGTCTAAGAGATGGCTGATACCCATTTATCAGCAGCAGAGCTCTGTACTCAAGTTGATTCCCACCCCTGCCCCCTCCTGTCCCCCTGTGGATGGTTTCTGCTGTCATCTGGGAGGTAAAGAGCCAGATTCTCAGCTGGTGCACATCAGCACTGCTCTCCCGAAATAAATAGGCATAACTTCACTGGAGTCACTGAAACCTAAGCTCAGACTCGTGGGTTTTGCCGTCCTTGAGTGCAGTGTTCTAAGGCTCATGATACGCACTTCTGTGATACTTCGTTATGGTATAAACAAACACCACACTTCTGATTCGAATTATAATCTCATTCACCCAGAAACCAATAGAGCTCTGCTTATTTGTCCCAGCTGAGAGGATAGCCCAAAGGCTTTTCATGTTGTATGATAAAGTCATGGGCTGCCATTCCAACCACCTCCCCCACCATCTATATAAACAAGGAGGCGACCCCACTACTGCTGGTACAATTACTGAGATGTGGAACAGTTGTTCAGGGAGTTTTGGATTCAAATCAGTGCCATGATGTTTATTCTGTAGTGAAGTGATGTTTCTGCTATGGCTTTAGTCAGCTCAGAAAGAAAGCAAGAGCCTGAATTTATGTATTGGTACGAAGAGTTGGGCAGAAACTTGGGAGTAATTAAAGGATGGAACACCTACCAAAAATGTTGAATTGAATGTTTCCTGTAAACTCTGAGTGCAGCCACAACACTCTGATTCTGAGTCGCATTTAAACTTGGGATGGAATCCAGCTGTAAAGCCTGGATCCAGATCTGAATTTCCACAAGTTCAAGATTGTTGTGATCATCAGAGTTTATTTGGTTCCGTATCTGATTTAAATGCAGAACTTTTAAGGTAACTTCAAGCAGATGTTCTTGGGATCCACTGAAATAATAGTGCAATAAAAGCTGAAATTAGACATATCTGGTATTGTGTAGGGATTTTATTAGTATTCCAGTTTAAGGTTAAAATAGTGCTCTCATGCAGTCAGCCTACGTTAATAAATTAAAGCAGAGGAGCTTGCAAATGATTTAAAATCATGGCTTACACATTTTCCAATGCAAAAGAAGAGAAGCACAGAAAGTTCACGTGAATTCTCAAGGCAGTGCATGTGGTGAACATTAGTTTTCCCTTCCTTCATTTTTTTGTGTGTGTGTGTGTTAAGGTTGGCTAATGCTTTCTTTTCCCTCACAAATACTGTACTGGTAACTGAAGGTGTCTTCCACATGTGTACAACATCAGGGATAGCATCATAAACAAAATGAGGACCTTCTTTAGGTGTGGTGCATAGTAGCAAGGAAGCATAACTGTGTATGTATTCAGATCTCCACACTGGTAAGTTCTTCCAAAACTGCAAATCACTTCAAATGAAGGAACATGGCCTGGCAGGAACTGGGAACTGGAGGAAGAAAAGAATGCAGTTACCTAAAATCAAAACAAAGAACCCAGTTCTTGCTGCTAAGTTTAACCTGTAATATTTCGTTCAATATGCTGTCATGATCAAAATCAGCTATAAGAATGGGATAGCTATCAGTTGTCACAATTTTTGTCAACAAGAAAGAAAAAAAATATATATATCAATGACCCTCTTATTCTCCTTTGTTACCTGTTTCCTTCAGTTTGGCCAGGTTAGTGGTTGTCTAAGGAATGTCAGCAATGATAATTCTGATAGGAACTGTCTCATATTTTTGGCTGATGAGAAGGTGTTTGATAAGAAACTGCCAGGTAAGGGAGAGAAAGCTGAGAGAGGTAAACAAATGTCCAAGGGTTGCCTAGAGGACCGAGGTCTGTGAGTGCTCTCTTCCTCTTGGCACAGCTGGAGCACCCTGGCCAGCTGCGTGTGCTATCCTTGCACTGCCTGGATGCACAGCTTGTACATGCACAGATCATAGAATCACAGAATGGTTTAGCTTGGAAGGGACCGTAAAGATAATCTTGTTCCAACCCTTCTGGCATGGGGGAGGATGGGGAAGAGGGGAAACAGAACAATTTCTGTAGCGATGACAGCACACCCGTGAAAGTACTCCAGGACCCTTTTAATACTTTCAAAGTGAGCGGGATGGCTACAGCTTCTGTGCGCTCTGGTTTTCAGGCAGGGTGCCAGTTGGTGGTGGGTGGTTGCTCAGGGAGGCTTGCAAGGCTCTCCTGTCTATACCAGCTAATTGCAGTTTACCTGGTATGATGTCCTCAGTGAGCTTGCTGTGCTGTTCTCGCACTTATTAAAGGAAATTCCCCCATTCAGTTATTTTCAGAAGTTTGAAATACAAAAGTCAGACAAGATGTGATCTCTGACCAAGCAAGGGTGGCCCCAGGCTGTTTAAGAAGATACTTTTGCGGAGCTGATTTACCCTGAGCTTCTATTTGTCCCACTAGAACTGAAGCACATGGTACAGGACTGCACAATTCCAAACTGGTACTCACCTGTGATCTATTGTCTGTCTGTCCTCAATTTTTAAGACTTGAAGCCCTTTGCTTTTTTCCTCTTCACCCCCTCCCACTCTTTCACTTCCCTCCAACTCAAAAATTTGCAGATGACTTGTTGCTTTGTAACATAAAAGACTGTCACTTGTAGCACTCAGCTCTTCCAATTTTCCCCATACTGGTGATTTGTTACTGTAGTTGCACTGGTTTCTGTGGTGTTAGACCTGCTTTAGTTGTGTAACAGAACAAAGGAGATCCACAGATTTTTAGTGCCTTTAAATGATCACACCCACTGATGTGGCTATGACTTAACCGGTCCGCTCTCCACTTTCCCCAGTTCAGTTCAAAAATGCCAGGGTTAAGAGTCTGCGAATCAAAAAAGAAAAAAGCCATATGAAGCACTCATGTACTCTTGTTTTGGTTTTGTGCTCTTTCTTCAAGTTATCTCAAAGAAAAGGCATTGAGGTCTCTTAAATGTGTATATCAGGTGCTGGCAGCACTGAGTCTTTCTTTGTGTACCCTGTTTAAGAGAAGAATGACAGCTGATAGGCAAACCTTTCTAAAGAGGTCTGGAACAGCCATATTTACTGAAGCCTTAGATAGTGAGGCTGCATTTTGCTTGCCACTTCTGTATGAAATTAAACTATGAATCACTTCTGTTACGTCCTTTTTTTTTGCCTCCCAGTAATTTTCTGTTGTTTGTGTTTTAGTAGCATAGAGTTCTCAAGCTTTTTGGATAGAATCTGTATGTTTAAGAACTCAAGCTTCAGAGGACTTGCCAATTCCTGCATCAAATATGAAACTTGCAGAAAGAGCATTAAAAAATATTTAAACTAAGCGATTAATTTCTTACCATCTGGAAAACCACAGTGACAAAAGCAACTAAAAAAATTCAGATGTCACTAATAGGCTGACTGCTTCAATACAGAATATTACGCTGCTCATAGCAACAGATTAATGTATAACCAGTCATGACTGGCCTTTCAAACATATCAGACAATCCTGTACATAATGGGGAATCACTATATCATGATTGATGTCCAAGATTTATGATGTCATAAACTATTGGTTATGTTGTTTTGACAATGGAAGAATTAACGAACAAGACAGATTTGCCTGCAGTGATGAACTATATTATAAAGAAACTTTAATAAAGATAAAACACTTGAACATTCTTTATGAAAAACAACATTTTTGCTCTTTTTAGAAGGAACAAAAGACATCAGAATCATGACAGATTTCACCAAGACAGCTGTTCACAGATTAAAAGTAGGTCTGATTTTTATTTTGCTGTGCTAGACCTCACTTCTCAAACCATAGAAAAGTGAAATGAGTGTTTTCAAGTTTGTAGTTAGTTATTTTTTTGCTTACGTACATTGGGTTGACCTTGGCTGGACACCAAGTGTCCACCAAAGCTGCTCTGTCATGCCCCCTCAGCTGGAGAGGGAAAAGAAAATCTAACAAAAAGCTTGTTGGTCAAGATAAGAGCAAGGGAAAGATCACTCACCAGTTACTATCAGGGGCAAAACTGACTCGACTTGGGGAAAATTAACTTAATTTGTTACCAATCAAATCAGAGTATAGTAATGAGAAATAAAACCAAATCTTAAGGCTCCTTCTTCCCACTCCTCCCTTCTTCCCAGGCTCAAATTCACTCCAGAATTTCTCTACCTCCTCCTGAGTGGTGCAGGGGGAAGAGAGAATGGAGGTTGTGGTCAGCTCATCACACATCTCTGCTCTTCTTTTCTCCTTGGGGGAGGACTCCTCACAGTCTTCCCCGGCTCCAGTGTGGTGTCCCTCCCATGGGAGACAGTTCTACTTGAACTTCACCAGCATGGGTCCCTCTCATGGGCTGGGGTTCTTCATGAACTGCTCTAGCATAGGTCCCTTCCATGGGAGTTACAAGTCCTGCCAGCAGAACTGTTCCAGTGTGGGCCGTTCTCTCCATGGGAATACAGGCTGTATCAGTAGCCTGCTGCAGTGTAGGCTCTCCACAGAGTCGCAACCTCCTTTGGATGCATTCATCTATTCTGGAGTGGAGTCCTCTGCAGGCTGCAGGTGGATATTTGTTCCACCGTTAACCTCCATGGTCTTCACCATGGGCTGCAGGGAAATCTCTGCTCTGGTACCTGGAGCAATTCCTTCCCTCTTTCTTCACCGATCATGGTGTCTGCAGAGCTGTTTCACATATTCTCACTTCTCTCTCTGGCTGCAGTTGCCTTTGCACAGGTTGTTTTTTTCCCCCTTCCCAAATATGTTATTCCAGATGTGCTACCACTGTTGCTGGTGGGCTCAGCCTTGGCCTTGGAGTGTCTGTCTTGGAGCCAGCTGGCATTGGCTCTATTGGACATCGGTGAAGCTTCTAGCAGCTTCTCACAGATGTCATGCCTGAAGCCTTCATTACCAAAGACTTGCCACACAAACCCAATATATTATCTGGTGATCACAGAAGAGTTCTTTTTGTCTGAGTGAGTTCTTATGTTCAGCCTTCTGCTGTACTCAAAAAATGCCACATAAGATCCACCGTGATGTCAAGGTCTGCCTGTAAAGCCAGACAGGCCTACTCGTGTAGCAAACACAAGTTTATGGCAATTAATCAGGTAATTGGGGGCGTTCATACAGAATTTGCAGCTGACTGCATCTCAGTGTACCATGGCTAGAAAGGCTGAAAGACTGCAAACAAATGTACAGCACAAGAGGAGAGCTGAGACACGAGAACCTTCAAATATTGAAGGAAATGGGCTGCTCTATAAAAGGGTACCTCTGGCCCGAACGACTGTCATGGAGAGCAACTTGGAATCCCCCATTTATGAGCATGTAAATACCTTGACTAGCTTAATTTTCAGAGTGCTCTGCACTTTCTGGATGAACTTGTTCCATGAATTTGAACAAATCCAAATCACTAGACTGACCCAAAATTTTCTAGAATAAAATTTACCTCACAGTCAGAACACAAAAAATACCTAGAAGGAAACTATAGAGAGCTATTTGGTTTAAAAGTTACCATCCCAGAAAAGGGAGGAGGAAAAAAGTCAGAAGTGTATAATTCTATATATTAGGTATCAACCAAAAAGGCATGGCCAAAAGACTGCAGTATGAAATATGAACAAGAAAGTCCATCTTTAGCTGATGAAAATGCAATACTGGTGTCTAGAACATTGTTATCTTTCATCCTCTTTTTTTTCTACTTTTGTGCTAGGCTTCTCCAGAGTAAGGTTTATAAACCAGCTTAGCTGGGTTGTGCCATTGAAGATGCCTAGAGAAAATGGACATTCTATTGAGACTCAGGCAAAGACAGATTATTAGATCTCTTAAACACCCTATTGAGTCTTTCCATTTAATTTTTATAATGTAAAAAATATACACAGAAACACCTGTTTCATTGGAAACATTAGCTAGTGAGTTGAAAAGTCAATGTATTTGTCTTCTCTTTTGTTAGCTATTATCTTGGGTCTCTGCTATTCTAATCTTAAAGGTCAGATCCAAACAGAAATAATTTAGATGCCTAAACTTGGAACACCATTCCTGCAGACCCTGGGTCTGGCAGCTCATTTCTCAGGTGTCTGGGGCAAACAAGACCTCAGCTTTTGACCCCAGAATTTCCCACAAGCCTGAAGTTCTGCTGCTCCCCATGCCCTGGAGCACCTTGGTTGTATGTACCACCTCACCTTGTCAACTTGTTCAGCCTTTTTTCCAGTCTAGAATCTAGAAGAGAAGTTGGGTAAACTTCTCTGTGGGGTTTCATCTATATGTTAATCTAAAAGCAAACCTATATATGGTGAATCAATCAATCTCTACTTGCTATGCAGTGACAGCACCTTTTTTTTCTATAGAACACATATAGGAGGAGACTGATTTGCTGTCCCCCTTCTTATACAATTGCATTCTGGTAAGCTTATTAATATGTATTTGGTTTGCTCCTTCATATGAAAGAGGGATTTAGACTGAAGACATCTGAAATCGTACTGTGATGCTCATTCTTATTCCCACTTTCTGGCCCTTGAAGCTTGAGTCCTCTCTGCGTCAGAAGGATTGTGACAGATGAAAGTGGAGACTGTTAAGCGTGCCCACAGGTTTGGACTCCCACTCATGTCTTTCTGATCCCAAGAAGGTGCTGTAACCACCTGCCTTTGCACATAAGCATTGAGAGAAGGCTCCATGTCTTCTGTACTTCAGAAGAATTCTCTGCATCTGTTTACTGGGGAAGCATTTGTAGGTACATTTAAGACTTTGTATTGTAAGTTGGTGGAAACACTGCTGTGTCCTTAACAAAGACTCCCGCTTCAGGGGAAAAAAAAGAATTTCCTTAAAGTTCTCCCCACTTTGCTCCTGCTGCAGTGTGTTGGCCTTCAGGTGGCTGTTCAATCTGTAGGTGCTTTCAAATGGACCTTCTGAGGCGGATGGCTCCTTCTGCGAACAACACAGGGAATGGAGGCCCCTAAATAAGGATTTCAAATTAATTTCCTCAGAACAGTTGAGCTGTTGCACACATGGTTCCAGAACTTGCTTGATGCCTGTGTGAGCTCAACAGCATTTCAGATTATGGATTTAATTTTGCTGAGTTGCCTTTACTAGGCATCACTAACCAAAGCTCTTTCTGTTGTGGACCACTCCAAATGATCTGCTAACAGAAAACATCCCACTGGGATTCTACCTTACTATCTACTGCATCTATGATCTCCTGTTAGGTAGTAGTCTGCATACATTATATACATATATATATATATGTAGTCCGCATATATATATATACTTAAACTCAGCTTTATACCTGAATGTAGCTGAATGTAGCTGAGTTGCTTCTCCTTCTGAGAACATCCATGTAACTATGTTTTTAGATAAAAATAAATAAATATATGTATGTTTATATGAACAAAGTTATAAAAAATATAGCTGCGTTTCATTTCAAACAACTATTTCAGAAAGCCAGAGAGGGATTTTCAAGAGCATTTGTCAATTAACTTAGATTCCTGTGAAATAATAGGTAAGGGATATCTAGAAGCGATGGGTTAAGCTACTTCTGACTGCACTAGAAAAACTCCACTCATGATTTCTCAATTCATTTCTTGGATATGACAAGAAGGTATCTCTTGTAGGTTGTAGTCTGTGACTATATTGTCACACAGTGCTTAGTAACTGTAGACTCTGCCTTTCTGAATTAAATGGGTAATCATCTCCCCTGAACATCGGTGGTAGGGATAAATTAGTTATAAGACATTTTTTTATACCTCTTATTTCCAAGAGATATAAGGCTTTTTAGAGCTGAGATAAACCTAAAACATTTAAATTGCTAATTTCTGCTGTTAACAGTACTGAGTTTCACAGGGCAAATGAAAATACAAATGTGTGTGCTGACTTATTTTCAAAGTCCTTTTCAGATTCAGTATATATATATATATATATCAACCTCACTTTGCCTTGCTTTGGAGAAAATTTAGTCTGAGTACAACAGAACAAAAGTACGCTGTACATATTTTGGTTTGTGCAGCATGAGATTGCCTTTGAATGTTACCTGGGAAACAAAAATGAAAAAAAAAAAACCACCACAAACCCAAACAATTGATAAACCAAAAAAGCAAAATAGCAGCACAATTATACATGGGACTCAGAAACTGAGGTGCTGATCATTGTGTTTCACTCCCGTGCAGTCTTTGGCAATAAATTGAATTTTAATGTCTTGGTTTACCTGTGTCAGAGGGGCAGAAAGTGATCTGATGTTTTAAAAGTGTTGTTAGATTAGTTGTGTCACCGACCCTTAGATTGTAATAGCAGAACAACTATTGATGTTCACTGGGACTTCTCAGTGAGACATTTGTGTATCCAAAGTCTGTTTTGAAGTCAGAGGCAGGTATCTAATCTGAGCTTTAGGTTATTGCTGTAACAGGCCTATTTTTAGAAACGAGCTGGGCTGCTTTTGTTTGCTGTGATCCCTTCCTGCTTAGTTATCATCATAGTCCATCCGCTCCAGTAAACTTCAAATGTAAATACATTCCCAAGTGCATAACATACGAAGATGCAGACCTGGAGCACCCTGCCGTTATTAATGCTGCAGGCGAGCAGCCCAGGGCAGGCATCTCCACAAAGCTTCTAGCTGTGTACACATCTTCATGATGGACGCTGCGCTGTTCTCCCTTAGACCACTCTGCACAACTCATTTGTCCCCAGGTCTTAGATGAGGCAAATAGATACTTTGTTTCACATGATGGTTTTGTACTTTAAGCTGTAAGTTTGATGGACGTTTTTAGAAGATTGTCCCTGGTGGATTTGCTGTTAGGGCCAAAGCCCGTCTCCCTGCACGGACAGCAGAGTTAGCTGAAGCAGGGCATCATACTGGAGTTGTGGAACACTCCAGGGATGCCTTCCTGATGGCATAGCCAGGAAAGCTTTCTGCATCCATAAAGCTTCAGTTGCATTCCTTAGGACTTAAGCTTTACCTCCTCAAGTAAAACAGTTTAGCGTGAATTCACCATATAAATCCCAGTTCTCTCTCCCGGATTATTGTGGAACCAGAAGAAAGCATTATTTGTGATGGTGGTTTTTTTTCCCTCTATGTTTTTTTTTTTTCCCCCCTTACCAGTATGCTTGCTGGGCTTTTTGTCTTACCACCTGGTTAGCCATAGATACACCACATCCTCTGAAGAGAAATCTCATCTTGCAGTTCAGAGGTTTCTGAATTCATTCTGCTTGAACTACTTCTGTGATGAATCTGCTAATTTCAAGAGTAGAAAACCCATATGTAATAGTTCACTATCAGTTCTGACAGTCCAAGACGGCTTCCCATGTTACACATTATGCTAGCAGTACAAGTCTTCCTGGTCACCTTTGGTATTAACTGCATGTTTGTAACCCCATTATATTATACGTGCAATCAATGACAGTCTTGATTCTGGAGGTATCATGTGAACAGACTTTCTGATGAAATTACCAGGCCTCTCACTGTGTTTGTCTTGGCCTCCTAGTGTTCCTGGCAGTTTTTTTTCTTCTTGAAGTACTTTAATATTTTCCCTTCTTTCTTGTCTTTGCTATAATTGGGAAATTCAGAGCATTCACCACCCACAACAAAATATCACCAAGCAAAAATAATTCAAACCCCAAGCCAAGTACGCTTAAAATCCTTCATTGGTACAGCTGGCATTTGGAGCACAAGGGAAGTAACCCATCGCTGTATTGCTATTTCATGATAGCTGTAGTCATTGGTAGGTTCAAGTGTTTGTCTTAACCTTTATCTTATAAACTCTAAGTGGTCAGTTCATTTTAAGGAAGAGTGAAACATGGAGAAGGGTTGATAAAGTACATTGCAGACAGTTGCGTTTCCCTTTGTTCCTTGGTTCAGGTCGGCCAAGCCTAAGCCCATGGAGATGTGCCTTGCTGAGTTTTTCTGTGTTTAGAAATATGGCAGACTGGCTGGGCTGATTGGTGTCTCACACGCAGCCCAGCATCAGCACTCATTCACTTATTTGAAAATGGTTCAACATTTCTGTGATCTGATGAGATTTATGTTTTGAACTGGTTCAATGACTCAGGACACATCTTTTAAAACACGAACATAATAATGTTACAATATGCTGTATATCAGCCAGTGAACAATTCTGGAACAAATCAGTTACTTCTCTGAAAGCTGTGGTGGTGGTTTTTTTTTTCTCCTTTCTTCAGCTGAATTAAAGTAGTATTTTTATGCTCCCTTTTCGCTAAATGAACAATGACGCACAGAGGTAATTCTATAAGCTCAAAACCACCTCTTATTTAATGATAAACCTGTGTACCTTTAGTGTGCTTATCTGCCATACAGCATACTTCATGCCATTCAGATACATCTAAAAATTGCCAACATTCTTGAGCTATCTGTATCACGGTGTTTTTGGCAGAGGCTATATACAAAGAGAAATCTATCAGCTCTGTTTTCCTTCTCCAAGCATTGACTTTTATATTGCATCAACAGAGCTTTAATAATTGTAAATCAGCAAATATGTAAATGGTTTTTATGTCACTGAAGGAGTGCAGATTTACAGCACAGGAGAAGACCTGACTCCACATCTTGAGCAGATTGAGAGTGTTTCTGATGAAGGTATTCTTCCAGTCATGTGGGTGAATGGTACTTTCCAAAGTGAGAACAATGAAGGAAGGTTAAACAAACTAGACAATGAAACAATTATTTATAAATATCTTCCCTTTTAGCACATTGGCAAGAGGAATGCATCTAGCTATGTATACGAGTCTCACAAGCTGCCTCTCAATCTGGCCCCGTGGAGCTGAGAGAAAGCACCACAGTGAGGAGGAGAGAGACAGTGAGAAATCAGAGTGAAACTGCAGACGATGGGAAGGTGTAAAACTGCTCTCAGAACTCTAAGCCAGTGTGGCAAACTCCTTGTTCTGCAAACGTCAGTACTAATTCTATCGATGATTCGATGCTGTAGAGCCAGATGCTAAAACCAACCAAATCTATTGAAAGATAGAGTTACAGTTTGGTTCTTCTGCCACAGGACTGTCAAGGCTTGGATCCAAACCTGGGATTTCATCCTTAAGAAGGGTCCTTTCCTTTGTTTTTCTCCACTCCTGATTCACATCAAATACACCCCACCAAAGAATTCAGGAAAATACTTTTTGATATCTTTGAAGGAAATGCAAGGCCAAGAAACCAGAAAATGCTTTGCTGTTTAGCTGTTAGTATTTATAAAACCAGGAAGCCATCACTTACGGACTTGCCATACAAGGGCTAAATAGACAAAGGAAATCTGTTTTCACATTGTTAGTGGATCTGTGGGTAGCTTTTGACTGGGCAACGTATTTAAAAGCACAACTTGAGTACATTAGAGTTTTAAGGTGTCACTGTTGTAAATATGCAGGCCACTAGACCTCTAAGAACACTTTTTATTTTCTATCCTCGACTAAAGCCACATGGAAAGGGAATGGAGGAGATGTAGCAAAGTGAATTAGACGAGAGAAAACTGTGAAGACTGCATATAGGAAAGAATAAGGAAAAACTTCATTAGTGAAATGGGAAACAAATGGAAAAAAAACAAGTATCCTATATATAAATAGCAGAATACATGGGAGAACAGTTTCTTTTAATTTAAAAGACAACACCTTTTACTGAATGCATCGTAGCAGAACCAGCCTTCTTGCCCTGTCTGCCTAAGAGGAAACCTGTGTACTGACCCAGCAAGGTAGGGCTTCTAGAGAGTGTCTTGCAAGCCAGGACTGGGCAAAGCCCAGTTGCCATCTCAGGCTCTGGTGACACCAAGGTTTCCATCTGCTGTTCTTCAGGAGGTTGCAGGTTGCCTCTCTTCAGAAGCAATCACCAATCTACAAGAAGAATTTTGGCCAGGCTTGGCACATGGGAGAGGGAGCCTTGTGTTTCTCTTCATGAAGCAAGCAGAGCTTTGGATTAGGTACAGGATTCTGAAAGAAGAAACGGACAGAAATAATCAGTGTAGTAGGGAAGAGTGTAGAAAAGGTATCAAGAAACATCGTACAGCACATTTTTTTTTAGAAAAATAGAATTAGCATCAGTGTGTTATTAACACATGAAAAAAATTTTGAGGAAGAAAGCCTATAGGATGTGTGCAAAGCAGTTTTATTGGCAAAATAGCACTGGGAAACATAAAGCAATTCTGAACTCATTGTTTTAGCACCAGACCTTATTTTTCTGCTTGGTGTTTACTGTGCTGACACTTGCCATCCTTGTGCCACAGCAAGTACAGCTGCAAAATGGACACTCTGTGTCATTATTATTAAAAGTCACCAACTTTTAAAGGGGATGTCCCAGAAAGTCAGGATGAGACCTTATCACCTTCCCTTCTTTGGAAAACCTAGCTTTTGTGTGTAATGAGCTCAGCAGAAGACCAGTAAGGCTGAATGAAACACGGTCCCTGTGCAAGTATAAGAGGGTAAATGCTCAGTCATCAGTGGAATGCTGCTGACCACAAATGCTGGTAGATCACTGATCTAACCTAGTGATGCAGTGATGTAGGGTAAGATAAGAAAGAAACCAGAAGCAGACTCACAGCCCCTCGCACGTCTGGGGCAGGGATGAGGAAGTGTGAGAAAAACCCAGTGGAGTTTGCCTTCTGAGCCTTCCTGACAAACCGCCCACATTGTACAAGTAACTTCTGCTCGAGTAACTAAGAATGAAGGAAAAAGGTGTGCAGCTTGTAAAATGGAAATGAGGAAACTGCAGATTACACACTAAAGGCTAGCAATAGCAACTGATAATATATTTTTCCTCTAAACAGACTCTTCAATGTTACTTTTCCAGCTAAGAGGTATCTCATCTGGGTCATAATTAAAACTCACCATTGATGCTCAAATGTTAGATATTTACTTTTCTTCTTTGTCTGTAGTTAGGATGAGCTTTGAGTAAGTTATCTATCTCTGGTCAAGGAGCATAAAACAATTATGCACAGCATTACTGGACAGGACTGTTTCAAGCGAAGTAGAACATGGACTAAGTAAATGGGAGACAAGGTAAATCTAGGACACTTATTACTCACGTTCCTATGACAAATTTGCTTCTCATGCCAGAAAACCTTGCTGAGTTTCCAGGGGTGTGGGTCGCTGGAGCACAAACAACTCATGCAATTCTTGCTCTCTTTGGTTTTCTACTGCAAACCTTACAGAAAGGTTGGGGTGAAATGAAAACACAGGGAAACTTGGGTTTGACTGGAGCCTCCAGCTTTTTGGCAAGTCTGTATGATCTCATCGGTATGGCTGAGTAATTGGGCTAGCGATAACACAATTATTGAAATAATCAAGCCAACTCTGAGAACTGAGTTTGGACCTTCGTGGCAAATGTATACCTAAGCAAAAGAACCTGTTGCTGCATCATGCTCCATTTAGCAGACTCTTCCCTACTACATATTTTGTTTAAGTAACTGTTTATTTCCCACACTGAGCTGTAAGCCACGTCTCTGACTATGAAGACTGGTGTTAGGAGTTTTAGGAGCATACATTATGATAGATACGTCCCATTAGTGCTATATTTTATTGGTGACAGCTAACCAGCAAACTCATCCATGTAGTAGACTTGAAACACTCTGTGTTTTAACTTTCTGACTTCAGACCAATTACACATGTACAAAACTTAGTGAATCACACCAAGTATTTAAGTATTTCCAGAGGGTGAAATTAGAATTCATACTAAACACATCACAGAAGCAGTCTGAAGCCAGCAAGTTAAAACACGAAAAATGCAATAGCAAGTAGCAGATGTAAGCAGGAAAATAATAATAGGATGAAAAAATGATGATGCTGGGATGAATCTGGATGTGGGCTTTATAGAGGGCTCCAGACAACAGAAGCCACCACCTTGTCATTGAGGGAATGCAGGGGTCTTGTATATAAGATACTGTGTGTCTAAAACCAGAACAAAATAACATAGACAAATTGGAAGAGACTAATGCAGACTAACAAATATGATCAGAAAGTTCAAAACTTTCTAAAAAAATGTTGGAAGAGCTCATGTTGTTCAGTCAAGAAAACAATATTCAAATTTGTAAAAGGTCAGAAAAAGAAGGCAGCCATCAGACATTCTCCATATTCATTTCTAATTGGATGGGATTTAACAGGCTTAATATAGCAAAAAAAAAAACCAACCAAAAAAGAAGTAGGTAAGACACTGGAAAATCTTTCTAACTATATAAGATGGACTGTGGAATGGATTCCTATGATTTTTCGAAGCATCTCCATCATTGGAGGTTTTTAAGAATAGGTTAGACATGCATTTAAGCTGACCTGTATGGACAGACTTGCCTCAGAGGAAGGATGAAACTGTATGTCTTGAGACCAAACCATTCCTGTAATTTTTTTTTTTTTAATGATATATAGCCAGGCTATTTTTTCTAGACATATTTCATCATTTGTATGTAATGCAATGTCAAACACATTAAAATGAGGCTCCTTAAAGTGTGTATGGAAACAAACTGATTAAACCAATTTTTGTTTTTGCACTCAGTATGGAGCTATCATGCTGAGACAGAATACAAAATGTTGTGTGAACGCTCATTATGGGGAAAAAAAAAAATTAATCCAATATTTCCATTTGTAATGGAAAGTATTTTCTGGTAATAAAGCTTGTATTTCAAAGTGCTTTCAGAAATGTTCTTAGTGCCCCTGAAGCACTTTGTGCGGTAAGACCCCATCTGTGCAACTTCACACTGGAGACAGAAGCCCTGCAGTGTCCAGTTTGAGTTATAAAACCTGCCGGATCTCAGCAGGGCCAGGCCTGGCCTCCTCCAGGTGCAGCTCATCCCTTCTTCTGTGTCATGCTCTCTCAGTGTCACTGTCACTTGTCAACCTGCTGAAACGTCTCCATGCTTTCATCGACACTTAAAACAGGATACCATCCTATATGACAGGGGTAAGTGTGGAGTTATTGCCCTTTTCTGATGACTTCTACCAGCACACCTATAAAGAGCATGCAAGTAAAAGGGACTTTCATAAGGATAGCTGGCATTTATTAATACAAAAAATAATTGTATATATTATATATATGTAAATATAAATTTACATGTATTTATGTAAATAAATATATAAAAATAAATCAATTTATTCCTTTGATCTAGTCTCCTTTGTCAGGTCTCCTTAGGACAGAGACCTAGGGAGTTTTTGTATGTGTTTGTACAACGCGTTGGACCAAAGAGGCATTGATCTTGGTAGGGATCTCTCATTAATAGTATTAAATTAATGATACAGACCACATTTGTGTCTTAATACTACAGGGAAATACTTTGGAAAACTGAATTTGCATAATGTTTGCAACCTTGAGTTGTTGATATTTGTGCTTATTTAGATATTTTCAAAAGTTATTATTTAATAGCTATTGTTTGACACAGTTCTGTAATTCTTGTTTGACCATTTTATGTCTGCTCTATATTAACACTGTGTACTGGGGCCACGCAACAAACAGTAGCTGCTGTGTGGATTAAGACTTCTCCATGTTCATATTTTTTTCATGCGGCAACTTCTTAGAGGTAAACACATTATAGTAAATCTGCCTACATACAGTCAGCTGGACATCAAGATCAATCTGTTAAATATCTATATAAAACAAAACAACCAATGGTTTGCCTGATATTAGGTGGATTCACTTTCTATATATACTTAACTTAGCGCTAAGATGCTTTATACCGCCCTTCAACACCACACTTTGTGGTATCACTGTCAGAGGCAACACCAAAAAGTATTTACACAACACAGGGAAAAAACTCCAAACCCTCCAATAATGAGCATAACCTTAGCTGGGGATATTTCTCTGCGAATTAATAACGCGCTGGGGTTAATGGTCACTGGCTTCACCTTAGGCCCTCAATTAATCCCTGAACCTCAATTGTTATTACCTAATTGACTTAGTTTCATTTCATTTTAACATTTCAAAGTGATCTTCCTAAAATCACACTGACAGGGTAACGCAGTCTCTGTAGATGTGCACTGACATGGTTTCAATATTGTTACTTGGGCTCCGTACCCTCGCATTGACATTTCATTTTGTTCTGACGCGGCGGTGCCACCTCTATGGATCGGTGCAGACAACAGGCGATGGCTCGCATCAGGCGAGAGCCTGTCCAGGAGTCAGGGCAGGCCCACGTCCTACAGGGGCACATGATGCCAGCTACAAGCCACTAAGCAGAATGACTGTTATCACCTTGAATGACTGTTATCATGGTGAATGTGGTTTCTATGTTTGTGAAGGGAAGAAAGTCAGATAAAATTTCACTTGAAATCTTGCTGTTTATCTTAAAAAACAAGCAAGCAAAAGTCTTCTCATCTACACCAGCTAGAAAACCTTGCCTGAAAAATATACCAGGTAATGTATTTTAAAAAAAGGCTTGTTGATATTACCATTTCATGCTTATTTGAGGCTACAAACAAATTATGCAAATCTCATGTGTTCCAATAACATCATATCAATGCATGCAAGTAGCTGAATACTGTAAGATTCAACTTTACATCAAGAAATCCTTATAAAAATAGGGCATCAAAATAAAGTCTTGTTATTAGGTGGAAAACTTTTTGAAAAGTCTTTTGAAGGTCTTTGATCCAGCTTTGAAATAATTTTTGTAGATTACTATTGTATGAAACCCATAATTTATAGTAGCTGACCTAAGCTGCTCTTTGTATAACAGCCACATATGAAACAATAGCAGGAAAGTGAAAAACACAAGGGGAACTGAAACTGCTCTGTTTATTATTTAGCTCCTAATTACATCTTCCTTATTTAATCTTTTGAATCCTGGCATGTTCTTAATAATACAGGTTCAAATAATATTTACTATACACAGGAGAGTTAGTTTTGAGTAACGCATTTAGACTATCCAAACTTTGTGTAACTTGTGACCTTTCCCTAACCTAAGCGAGGTCTATTTTATACAGATCGTCCTAGATAGACGGTTTCTCTATAAATGGCAAAGTTGCTGCCAAGCTCCCATTGTTAACTGGTTCATTTTTCAACAGGCATGCTTTAGGTTGCTATCACACCACTGTAAAGAGCAAGCCCTTGAGGTTTCTTCTTTTGTAAACGTAATAAAACGGTTATTTCTGAATAACTTGCAAATCCACAACAAATGGCTCTTTGTGCCTTAGAGTAACATGATAGGGGGGTTGGTTTTGTTGTTGTTTTTGCAGGCAGCCTCCTGTTTTATTCCATAATATTAAGTTAATACTTGAGCAGCATTTGCCTTGACGTATTTATAATCACAGCCTCAAAGTAACAAGAGCCTGTCTCTAAGAACTGTTACTCTTGCACCATATTGACTGTCTGGCTGCAGAAGATCCCTTCAGAAACTATCCAAATAGCAAGACTACTTCAGCTGAAGTAAAAGGAAGAATCGAGTTCAACTCTGTGTACTTTTTGTTGATCCTTGAGGAGTTGTAATCAACTCTGGTAAATACAAACAACCCGTAGAACGTGTAAGCTACTGCCAGAACGACTACGGTTTGAAAATGGGGAGAGCCATCTTTTCCCTTCCGAGCCAAGCAGCTTCTGGCACAAGAGGGAAGATAAACCATTGACACCCACAGCGCTTCTTGCAGAAACACTGTGCAAGCCAGGCAGGAGCTTGCTGAAAGCAAGTGTCCTTAATGAGAGAGACAACTCTAACAGCTCAATTCCTAGCACTGGCTATGCCTGTTTGCTAGTAGCGCAGATGCACTCTTCACTTAATCATTTGCACAACTGTACTCTCAATGCCAAGAGATGTTGTTTAATTTAGAGCAAAATTGCTTGAGGTGGCGGTGAGCCCAAGGGCACCTGGAACTGCAAACAGCACTCTTCAGGTGTAGTACCAGAAACAGAAGCAGGCAGCAGAAAATGTAGGGCAGACTTTTTATAGGGGAAACATAGGCAAATGGGAGGATACCGTATAAATGATTGCCAAATGATTATCAAAGATGGAAAATTAAAAGGGAAGGATTTTTAAGGCAAATGGAAAGAGCCATGGATAGTCCTTGGCAGTAGTCTAGATGATGGAGAAGTCCAAAAGCAAATACCAAGAAAGAATGACTTTTTGAATGAGTGATATAATGAAATAGGATGAAAAATTATTATTATTCATGAACTACCAGTATATTAATGTGACAAAATAGTAATGAGATAAGTGCAGTCCATTTGGTCCTTCTTCTTCATCTTTAGATCAGAAGTTTTACTCCATTCTGAGTTGGCTTTAGGGAAATATTAAAATCACACTAATAATATGGCCCCAGAATATAGGAATGGTAAAAAATATTTTCATTTTATACTAGAGCTTGACCCACCATTGTGCTGTTCCTCCTATATGAGGACGACTTACTTCCCTGTTCAACACAATTACACCAATTCCTAAAGCTCAGAACAGGTCTTATTACAGTGCTTGTAAGAGCAGATGCTTGGCAAGTTTATATATGCCAGTGAGAACATCATTCAGTTTTATGCACACTTCTGTTTTCCAGCGTGGCATAATTCATTAGCACACTCTACAGAATATTCCATAAAAATGTATTTGGTTTTAATGTTAAGGTTCTACCGACTTTTGTTTAAGAAAACAAAACTAACAAACATCCCACAAACAGCACTCTCTCCTCTTTAATACTGAAGTTGATGTTTATATTTGATAGCAAAAATACAGAAATGGTGTTTTTTTGCAAGATACAAGTAGGAATAACAGAGCAGTATTAATTTCTTTCAGTGTTTGCTTTCTGCATTTAAAGTTAATGACAGCATCATTTTTGTGGTGGCAAAGCTTGTTCGATAGCCTGTAATGAAATTAGTACAGTATGTACACTTTTGTGGCTTATTTCATCCTCGTCCTAATATAGAGCTTCTTAAAGGGGGCAATATAATAAAGATGAGGCCAAAGCTTTGATTGAAGACAGCTGTACTGCTTTCCAACCTGCTATGTCACAGCATTAGGTAGAAGAATAAATAAACAAATACAAGCCTAACCTGATTTATCTGTGTGTCCCCACATAAATTTGTTTAATATAAAAACAAATAAAGCAAGCTTTGATGGAGGTTGAGCAGAATTTTCAACAGCTGTGCAGATAAATTTAATTTATTCAAAAAGAAAATGCAGCATTAGTGTATCATGTAAAAGCTGATTTAAATGATTTCATACAACAGAAAGCATATGCACTAGCTAAACCAAATTCAGTTTGCCCTTAAAACCCATTTCACTCAGACAACCATAACTTTGGAATTTTCGACTACAATAATGTTCAGTTATTTCTTCTCTTTTTATCGTCTGCTTTACTTTACACATTGCACTAACCTAAACCACAGTTAAAAGTCCCAGGGGCAGCAACACACTAAATGAAGCTTCTGTGTAGCATCAGGCAGGTACACTTCACAGGCTGCTTCTGTGTATCTTTAGGGGCAGATCCTTAAAGCTGGTCGGGTAAAATAAGCTAAGCATAATACCTTAAATAGTTGAACTTAAATGAGTTACAGCTGTTTGAATATTTCTTAAAAAATAAATCTTTCCACAACAACACACTAAAACTCAAGAAAATAATCTCTATGCAACAATAACTCACTGCAGTGGAGCTATACCAGTTTATTTCTGCAGCCAGGGACAGCATACTAAGAAGACTAAAGATATTTTTTTTCCTGAAAATTAACAGTTAGTCAAAAATGACAGACTTCTTTCTGAAAGTAACCAAAAAGTGTTAAAGTTAGAACTAAAAATTCGAAATAAAAATACTGTGTGCACATCTGAAAACTACAGCTGGAAAAAAAAGCCCAAATAGGATTAATACCCTTTCTTTTAACTCAAGGCCAGGCTGTAAAAAGCCTGAATGTGATTTTTGAAACCATACAGATGCATAAAGTATCACCTCAACTGAAAAAGATGAGACTGTGTGGACTGTAATGTTTTAAAGACTCTTTCCTTATGGAAGAGGCTATCAACTTGTGCTTTAGGGAGACTGTTATCACACCTTTAGTTCTACAAGAAAATCTGTACCTCTGTTTAACTTCTGAAAAACTCCAATCGACTTCTCACAATATTTAGTCCTTTCCTGAATGCAAGTTAGCAAAGAAAAGAGTACTAACCAGTGCCAAGCCCAATAAGCTGCTGCCATTAAGACACCTCTAACTGAAAGCACAAACCTGAGGCCCAATACTGCCCCTCTGAGTGGTGATGGGGATGGAAACAGAATGAGACTGAACTCCTCAAAACTTCCAGGAGGGCTAACACCCACCCCTCTCATCTGTACTTCTCATCTCGGTGGTTCCAGCAAGAGCAAAACAATGCACTGACAAAAATACATAAATACGCAGGAAACTGATGTCCATTCCTGTGCTTTATTTGTTTTGTGGAACTGATCTGGTATGAAGTTCTATCTTTTTTTCACTTCCCTTCTTGAACTTCAGGATGGTAATCTTCTTCAGAAGTAGCCCACATTGAGAGCTTCTGCACATTGTTCTTTCGGACTTCAGTACGCCAGAAAATTGCATGTTACAGTACCTACAGGGGCGAAGACAGATTCCTTCCTTAAAGTCAGTTAAGAGAAAAATTCCTAGGTATAGATTCCCTGAGGGCTGGGGAGGAAAAGACGAAACACAAGTTATTTTTGAGTCATTAAGCTACTTATTTAAAACCCCACAAAACTAGCCCCCAAACTTCACAGGCTCCAATACATAAAATAAATCCTTGCTCTTCACTTTCACCCCTCCCTGAAATTCCCCTAACTTAGATTGTTTTTTAATTGTTAACTTGGGATTTCACTGTTGATTTTAGCAATCAGACAGTGACTAAACACATACACAACTCATTCTCTCAAAATCGGGCTGTTTACTGTAACAGCCAGAAATTATATGAACCCGTTTTACCACTTGGGCTTTATGAGCCATACATTATATTGTTTTAAGCCTCAGAACAAGTCTTTACCAATTTCCTACATCGGTGTAGGTGTTTCAGTCAGATCACTAGCACTGAATAAACTTGTGAGCGAAGCCATAAAAAAGCCCCTCATTTTTAAAGGCGACTCTGTAACAGGGATGGGAACCGCGAGTTGCACCTTTGAGCCTCTGCATTTTTGTCTTTGTTTAGAATGCTCGCAGAAGCCATCCGGAAGGAAGAAAGATTATGAGTATCTCGAAAGTAGCTGTTTGACAGAGACAGAAATGCTGATAACGAGTGGGTTGTGTCTGTCTTTTTTGGCTGATCGCAACAGAGGTCTGAAGCAAAACAGAAACTCTTGATATGTTTGTGGAAAGAGGCAGTAGCATAAGGGCAGGCAGCAGGAGTTCAGCTGAAGTTCAGGGCAGATGCTGCCATTAGTTTACACTGCAGGAAAGTAAAATTGCTTCCGGATTTACCTCTTCCTCCCAACATCAGTGCTGAGCCATGCTGTGTCGCAGAGTCACAATGTCAGTAGGAAAGCAGTCTTTTAGCAGGATACCACGTTCCCGATGGCAGTCCAGCTCTTCAATAAATCCATACCAGTAGATGACCAATCCAGGGCCAAATCTATCAAGCAAAAAGGAAAATGAACTTATGTGATTGAACTTTGCCACTGCTGCGATTCCAATACAAGTAAATCTGTTAATTTCACTGAAAAATTTGACCTCCACTTAATTTTTGAATTTTAATCAGTGGAATTGATATATGTCATTAATACCTGATTCCATGAATAAAAGTGTTGCTTAGGGACTCAAACAATCCACTTCAAAGTTTTGCTTTTTCCTTTGAATACTCTGCACANAAAAAAAGAAGACCTATGCCTTAAACACTAAATAACATTTAGTAATTTTGATACATACAGGCGTCTCTCTTGCCATGCACTCTGCTTTTGCAGATTTGGATGTGCAGGCATTAAAAACACAGGGATTTACACAAGTCCCAGTTCATGCAAATTATAATACCATGAAGATCCTTAAAATATATTCTCTACAGTGAGCTATTATTCAGGTAATTGTTAAGGTAAAGCATAATTCAGAAAGAAACAGAAAGTTTCTGCTGTAACATCTCTGAAATGCACCTCAGGAATTCCTCAGATATTGCTAACTCTGACTGATCCCCACTAGGCAATCTCAGGAAGTAGCCCCATGGACTATTTTACCCATCAGGAAGTTCAGACCTTCAGGCTGGGTTCATAAAGAAGTAATCACTATCAATCACTGTGTACTGCGATATGTTTTGCACATCAGTTTCACGTTTTTCCTACTGAGAGCACTTAATTAAAGGGCAGCACTACTTTTGGTGTAGTGTTGCAGGAATTTTACAGTGAAATCATAAATTATGAATGTTGGGTTAGTAAAAGGATGTCTAAAAACAGAACTGCTTTCTGTAGTCTAACATTACAGCAGTCTGTACAACATGAGGCCAAAAAGCTTTTTCTTTCCTTGATTTATTATATGCTGTAGTGAACTTGCCAAAACCAACAGTGCAGGATGAGCTGTTAGATACCGTCTGTACAAGAAAAAGTTCAATAGAATGTCATGTAATGGTTTATATGCAGAACTGTGCTCAGGATTCAACCAATATGGTAGCCAATTTTTGTTAATGTTTAATTATAATAAAAACAAGTTGAGGGGGTGCATGGCAACCTAAACGTCCACTTAGCAGACAATACAAACACTCAAAACCGTGGGCAGTGCCAGACCGGCTTCATTAGGGTCGTTTCTTTCCAACAATGGAGAGAAAACTCTATTTGATGTGCTCGTGTAATAGAACAGGCATCAAAGGAAGAAGAAACCCCTGTGGCTTCCTCCCGCAGTTTCAATTAGATACGGTAGTCTTTTGCCCAAAACTGCTGCATAGCATTGGAACATTTTGGTTTATGGCTACCACCCTTCAACCTAGAAGTGGCCGCAGTTTAGTGGCAAAGTATATAACTCTCAGCATTGCTGAGTGGAAAGGTTCAAATTCCGACAAATCTAGCTATACTAGCTAACATATTCAAACAGACTAAAAAGTGGCTCATAGGGAAGGATGCTGCCTTCTACCCCAATTCCTAAGTTCCCGCTGGCTGGCCAACTCCAGCCTCTACTGTGTCTCCATCTTCCTTTCCTTAAGTTCATGTTGAGCCAAGATGTGGAGGACCTCATGTACCCTGGAGCTGCAGTGCCAGCAGAACTAGCTCAGCAGTAACAAGGCTCGAATGGCAAGTGAAGCCAAGGACTGATGCTCTCTGCATCTGGTGAGAGTCCGTGACTTGCTGACACAGGATAAGCCTCACTTTTGTCAGCCCACAGACTACGTATCTGTTCCCACCTCAACCAAACACAGAAAAGTGATAATTAGGGGATGTGCTTATGTACTAACCAAAGTTATTTTAAAAGCAAAAATCCCCAGAAGATAGGGAGCAGACCTTAGGTGTCTAATGGGCTACTTCACGCCAGGCGGAAGCTATGAAATGTACACAAGTACTTACTCACTACAAGCGCATGTGCCAGGTAAAATCTTTATGCTAATGAGCAGCTGCTCAGCCCAAGTTTTGAAGGGCTCATTTTGCTCTGTGTGGCAGTCTGAATTCCCTGCCCACCCTAAAACACACGGGGGGCTGGGCTTCACTCATTTGTTATTTTTTGAAATCGCAATTTTTACTAAAATTAGTATTTTGAGACTTCAAAAGGCTAATTTATGTCTTTCTAGCAAATAATCACAGCTCAAGCACAATTTTTCAGGAATATTTTGTGCTAATATAATTACATTCAGAAATGCCAAATTGGATGATAAAATTTATATCCAAGAACATCGGCATACTGTTAATTGCAGGAGCAAGTACATCTTCAGCATGAAAACATCCATCAATCCTGCCTTTGACTGTGTTATTATAGCAAAACTATCTGCCCTGTGCTGCTCAGGTTGCACTTTTTTCCACTATTTTCTGTCATTCATTCTATTATAACTCTATACCACGCGGCCCATATTTATGCTTAACTAAAAAACACACCATACTTTTGTTTAAAAACACTTAAGTACAGCACTTAAGACCAAAATTAACTTGCTGGCACATTAAGCATTTGCCACTGCCTATCAGGAACTCCTGCTGCTAAGTGCTAATTTCTCTCTCATTAACGCCCAGAGTTGGCAAATCACAAACAATGCCACTGGTTAATTACTGCTGCCTTAATTTGAAAAGACACTTAACCTTTTTGTGTAAGGGGATGAGGTAGGGAAGTGTAACCTAGAAGTAAGAATTATCCTTTTTAATTTGACTCCTTCCAAAGTGCAGATATGACACCATGAAGACCAAACTCAGTGCTGTGAATTCCAAATTAAAGCTACAAATTTGTTTCTGCATCAATCATAACATTTAACGAGTTCGTGACTAACCCTGGTTTACACAGGAGAATAAAACTAAAATGACAGAACGCTCACTGAGTATTGCTGGGGAAAGGGGGGCTTGTTTAGCTCCTCCGTAGCTCCTCGGAGGGGAAAAAACATTGAATGTACCAAATGGCTCTATAACTATTCAGATACCATATACAATATAGGCCAGGTTATCCCTTCTCATACAAAAGACACACTGGAGAAGGTTTAAGCTTAAAAGGAAAATCAAGCTATTCAATGAGGCTTTCGAATCAACAAATGCAATGAAGTGTTATGTCATATGGGCTTTGATCTTGCTCAGAAAAATTGTATAAATTCCTCAAAACACGCTTAACCTGTACTTTTTTCCTCCTCCGTTTTTACTTACCCTGAAGAGCTTAGGTGTGAAGGAACGTGTCCAAAGGTTACAGAAGACTGTAGTTTTACCTATTTCAGTGAAACTATTACTTTTAGAACTTTAATTTTATATGGAGTTTCTTTTTAAAGCTGAAAAGAATCCAAGCACCTAAGGTTTGGTTAATTCCATGCAATAAAGTAGAATAAACAGGATATATAGAGGCAGGCTTTCTTCAGAACATAATACACATAGCAAGTGAAAATCCTCCACACAGGTTGCATCAGTTTACTTAAAAAACAAACAAAAAATATATAGTTATATTATATCTACCTTGTTTTAGTCATTGTCTGGTTTTGACATTAGGATGTGTAACTACAAGGCAGCCTAAGCCAACCCAGCTGCACTTCAGTGTGGGGTCAGAGTCGCACAAAGTGCCAAAAGGGGGAGAAGAGACTTATGGCCCCATGGCGTGGCAAGAAGAAAGCAGGGTTACAAAAGGCCATGGATTAGTTTAGGATGAACTTAAGCTTGATACAGAAGACTAAAGTTACTCTTATGGGCAGCATACAGTGCCTTTAACAGAATCAGCTGAAGCATTCCAGATAGATGCTGGAGATAGTAAAATATAGGTTGAGTATAGTTAAATATAGTTACAGGCTTAACAGTGCTTTAATGAAACTTATGTCTGACCGTACTACTCTAAATAAGTCAGCTTTGCACTCATTTAAGAGTGCTCAGGGGATCTTTTATATTGGTTTCATGACACAGATTTTGAAAGAACCTATAGTTAAAGGAGTATAGATTTGTCTGTTGATAATCTCAGGACACAGGGCTTTGTTTTTGGAAAGGAGTTTCACAGAGATATGCTGAAAAGGTAAAACTGAGATAACCCCAAACCAAACAATTATTTTTCTTAAAAAAACAAAAAATAAAAAATCACATCTTCATATAAGTCAAGGGATCACTTAAGAAAAAAGAGGGAAAAAACCCCTAAGTAAAATGCGAATCTGGGTTTAACTTGCCCTCCAGTTGAACCAGTTTTGTGCTAGAAATGAAAAAAAGACTTTTATTTATTTATCAAAGTGGCCTAGTAGGCTCACACGTATTCACTTCAAGAGAAACTACTTTCTGGTAATGCTTTCTCTTCTGAAATGTCTGTGTGGGGTCCATATTAGCTTCTAAGGATTTGCCTAAACATGTGGCTGTTGTGAGTGGATTTCTTCACCATCAAAAAGCCTTGCATGTGGTTTTATGAAAAATGCATTTTCAACACGCTGCTCGATACTGAGCAGAAACGTAAAACATCTTGCAATTGTTTTAAAATAAATGTTCACTTTATTTATTCTTAGTCTATTTGTTATAGATGGGTTGTATGCATCTCAACATAATGTAAATGATTTTAATTCCAAGTGACTCCAAATGAAATACTGGAATATGAATTATTATTTCTAATATGGATGCATTTTAGCAAATATCAAACAGATTCAGTTGAGTATTCATGCCATATGAAAGCGCAACAGTCTACCTGGTTGGTGATTTTAATTACGAAGGTCACATCCAAGCCTGTCTTTGAAAGACTGCATTCTGGTCACTAGCTTTTTAATGTCAGATCTTCAACAATGCCAGCAAAAAAGCTGTCTTTGTTTCCTTTTTTTTTTTTTTTTTTCCCTATATCAGGCAAGTTAAGAGTATTACCACTCGTACATCATTACTTATTTCCTAAGAAAAGGGAATTACAAAGACTTACAAATAAATTATTACATTCTAAGTCAATTTAACATGGCTCATGAGAGTCACATTTGTGAGTAAACTGATTTTACTTGTAGTACTATTAAATCCTGAAGATATGATAATTAACCCCTCCTTGTTATATCTAGTAAGTTTAGTGCTTGAAGTTTCACAACTTCATTTCAGTGTACTTGCAGAAGTTTCACTTGTGTCAGCGGAGGGAATTTAGATACTTGCAGAGCTAGGCTAGTAGGCAGCAACTTCAGACCACATTTTCAAGTAAGGTCAACTGGCATCAGTCAGCCAACTTCCTTATGTCTAGACCAGTTTATTACAGCTGATGACACAGCGATATATATCTTGGCAAACATTTAACCACTGGTCAGAAACTGACTTTGATTAGCAAGAAATTTTCCATTTAAACAGCTACCACAAGCCTACCTGAGAATATTTTATAGTAAGTATTTCTGCTACTGTTCATTTATATAGAGTTTTAAAGTGAAATAAAGGAACTTTTGCATAAAGACAGTGCATTTAAAAACTCTGAATGTAATTTAAAGATAACTGTGGGGTTTTATTATCCCTGTCATTCTTTAAATACTCCACACACTTTTGTGATCCAGTGACACGGTCACATTGATTTAAATAAAAGATGCCTTCAAGGCATCACATGGCACCTTATTTCTTTGACTTCACCAAATCCAGTCGAAAGAAAGAAAAAAAATTCCAGTACTTAATAAAATCAAGTAACCGAATGGTACTTTTTGCTTTAAAAATTTGATCCTTAACCTTGCAACTCAGGTGGCCACAGTATTTTTTGGGCCCAACCCCCTTAATCTACTCGATACTGTCTTCCTGCGGTAGCAACCGCACAAAAATATATTTGCTTGCAAATGTGTCTCCAGGAAACGTTTAACAAGTTCTGATCACACGCTTTTTCCAGATAATAGGGAACTTGTCTGTGGCACTAGCAAGCACTGTCAAGCCTCACACAGAGAAGGTTAGCAGCACATTATGTCTCAAGGATCCAGACATCCAGTTTATGCTGCTTAAGGTAAAATTAAGCAAGTAAAACCTAATCTGCTTTAAGCTTTGATGTTACCACGGTAGTTGGGGGAAGTCTTTTTTACTAAAGACAAGGAAAAAAATTAAGGTCTATTAATATTCTATGAGATTCCCATTTCTAAGGAGGTTTTGACGCCAAAGAGGGAATTTCTTTGGGGCTGAGAAAGGTAGGCATCTCCATGACTGCCAGATACTGAAGTTAGAGGGATTTAACGTGGAGGCTGGAGATGTCAGGTGGAAAAAAGGTGGATGGAAACTAGCATCAGGATTCTGTCTCTACAGTCACATCTCTCTTGGATATAAATCTCAATGAGTTTTTTTTTTTTTAGTAGCTGTCTTTTTATCTCTGCAATGAGACTGCTAAGGCATCAATCAAATAGCAGTATTTCATCAGGCTTATATGATTTAATTACTTTTAGCATTTGGAGAAATAAAACCAAATCAAGTGATGTTTATGTGGGTATAAGAGACCATTTAAAATATTTTAGAATTTTGCACAGCACCCTTTTAAAATGCATATTAAAAGAATGCACCAAAAACTGTGCAAGTCACTGTCATTAAAATATTACAAATACAATATAACTTTTAGCTGTATAATACATTTTTAATAAACAAACTGTCGAAACACATTATTCACTTACACTTATTCATTCAGATCTGAGTACTGTTCTCCAGGCAAATAAAGGATTTTTATAATCCTCAATGACAAGTTAAGGTTTTTTAAAATGTAGTTCTCATGGAAATTAACTTTTAAAAGCTATGATTAAATAACGCTAAGGTTACACTTATTTACAAGGATCAAGGCTTTCTGTGTGAAGACTGATGCAGTGAGTTAGAAAAAATCCCACATACTGGCTCAAGGCAGCTTGTCAGTAAGACAAGAGAGCCTTGAGTGAACTTTGAGTTTTTCAAGTTTTGTTTGTTCATCTCTTCATTTCTACTGAAACATATTATTTCGTTTTTTATTAATAGTATTCCAGATGCTCATCTCTCAAAGTTGCTGTGTGTACATAAGGTAAAACTTTTCTTTCTCAGCCTCAGTATCTTCAAAAGCAGGTACGTGCTTTGTGCACCAGACTCTAAGGTTTTGTGTTGTAAAGGTGATCCTTCTGCCTGCCCTACAGAATTGGGCTGATGTCCTGAAAGACATGGTACTCACATGAACATTTTAAAAAAGAAATTGCTAACCCTTATACCTCTGGATTGTTTCATGGAAATTATGGCCAAAGTTGTCTCTGGCTTTAGCAGTGATCTTTTGGGTATACATTTTGGAAAACAACACATTTTAGCTGCCTAGCAAGTTAGTTCTGCTGTTTAACCTAAATAATTGACAGTACATTCCCGGTACATTACTTGGTAATTTGGAGATAGGTCCAAGTTTCCCTGAAATATAAGGATGTTACATCACTTAACCATCTCAGTACAGGGCAAAGTAACTTCATGTCCCCTGAATGAGCAAAAGAAGCTCAACCAAAACTTCTCAATCTGAAATGCACAATATGAGAAAGCTTCTACATCTTCTTTTTCACAAGTTATGTAAATCCCTTTCTGATGGAGAGTGCCTAATATTCTGTATGAGCTGTTGCATCTACATATTTGTCTTTTATAATTCAAGGTGAGCACATTGTTTTACCATACTTCTACAAATGTGTTGATGTGTTCCTGTTCAAGGCAGCAACACCCTTCCATCCTGCAACATGCAATTTGATGACTAGTTTACGAAAGCTATGCTACGGCTATTTAAGTCATGCCACTCGTATTTACCAGTTAAGACACTGAAGGAATGTTGCTATCCTATGAAAAGGTGGTTATTTGCATTATAGTATTATTCCATATATGGCTGGAAGCAATGCTTTCTGATTAAACCCAGGCAAAGAATGGTGCTTCCTGAGGTACTTGCTTGTTACTCAGTTTCCCTGAGAAAACCTTATGCCATTAGTTCGCTCTCCAGGGACTTGTCGATTCAAGGCTGCTGTTGTTTGATTCTGTACATTTGAAGCCGTGGATCAGTGTTGAGAGGAGTTACTGAGGTTATTTCAAACATTTTGTTAAGCTCACAGCAGTCCTCCCACAGGAATGCTTGGCTGCAAACTACCTCTTATCCCGGGTGACAGAAAACATGAGAAAAGCTTTTGAGTAGAGCTAGTTTGAGGTTCAGGCAGCCATAAGTGCTGGTCAACTCATGTTGCCATTAGGTGATTAATAGTTGTTTATTTTTAGGGCTGGAAGCAACAGGCCATGGTAAGGCCAGTGCAAGACGATATCTGAATAATCTGTGGGCGCCTCAGAGTTTGCAGCGACCCTTTCTTTCTGCGCAGCTGTGTATTTGACGGCGCTCGCCAGAGTGATAGGATATGCCAAAAGTGCATTTAAACAGAGGAGGCAGAACTGCTCTTGCAGCATTTGATTTTTGTTTAGTAATTACTGTAAAATAGAACCAAACTAATCGAAACAGTTGTTCAGCAAATTTTGATAGCAAAAATGTTGATAAATAAATGCCCCGTGTGTTTAATGTTTGCTGACTTTAAATCTTGGAGCCAGGGTTAAAGCTACCTCAAGCCATTTTGAATGAATTATTTGACAATTCTGTATCTCCAAATACTCCAAATACAAAAATATACAATAAAACAAACAATGTAACAGATGAATTAACAAATGAAGGACAGCTCATTTGTGCTTCCAACTTCCCAGATCAGAGAATTAGTTTGAGACTGGATAGTAAATCACATGGAGTATCTTCACACAATGTTGCTTGGCCGTTAACTGCCAAACACACTATTGTGCATAACTGACAGGCAGAAATATTTTATGTGTGATGCTGTACTTAAATTTACTGTCTCTCAAAGCGTAAGTCCTAGCCATATTAAGTAGGGAATAGATGAAAAAGAAAGTACTATGTCTGCGGCCCATTACCGTGGCACCTAGTGCTCACCCAGACAGAAAGTAAACACCTCCTCCAACCTGGAATATTGTTGCTGCCTTTGGAATTCAGTGGCAAACATGAACTGTACCTGGCATTCACTCTTTTCATTATTAATCTATCACTTAGGTCTAACGCCTGAGGCTGGTACATATACCCAGTACCTGTACAGTTCAAGCTGGCCCTGCCCCACTTCATATTTGAAAATAAATTTTTAGTTGTTATTTGGAAGAGAGTGCATGCTGAGATACCCGAGTCCTGAATAGCAGCTTGTATCACCTGCAAAATACCCAGTCTCTCAGAGGACTACAAGAACATGGTTTTATGTGGAGACTGCTCTAGAGACTAGAAGGCCATCAAGGCAATTTGTAGGATTGTTACATTCATTATTAGGTCAAATAAACACATAACTGGGGTTGTGCAAATAAATCTACTTTGCTTTTCCACAAAGAAGAACTTTTTGCCTTCTGTCTCATTACTTTATACACACACACACACACTATTTCTATCTATCAGCCAAACACAGCTTTACTGCATGCACCTTCTGAAAAAGTCATAATGCTATTTAGTTTTATGTACAAATTATTTGTTCTTTCTTAGTATATACCACCACTAGAAACAATTTCATTTCAACTTTCTTTGTTTACTACTCAATGAACCTTTCTGGTTCACTGTTAAAGTATGGAATTTTTTTCAAAAGGAAGATACACAAAGGTACATTTCTGGAGCCTAGAAGGAGGGAGAGGAAGAATCAGACAAAACCACTATCACCTGTGAACATTTAAAAGCAATAGCAGATAAGTCGAGAGAGCCAGTGATGTATGATAATCCATCTCTGATGAGAATTGAGTCAGAAGCCTGCAACACGATAAAATCACATTAATATGAATATTTTCTCTTATATAAGAATATGTTGGAAATAGTGAAAGACTCCACTGGACTCCATTCTCCTGTGTGTTGTTTGTTGTTTTTTTTTTCTATCTTTGTCATGCAATTGCTAGATTGATCTTGTGTCAAGTCACTTACTCTGTATATGGCATTTATATGTTAGCTGCTCCCAAAGATGGTATGAAGGTTATTATCCCAAGAGCTGTAAGGTCTCTGTGTTAAATATAGTAACAGCCTTTTAGAGAAATTCAAAACAAACTGAAAGTGACAATAGTCTTTTATTTTTCCCCCTAAGGTCACTAAAATAGACACACCTGTACTATTCAACTGGAAGACATCATAAAAAGTGCTGTATTGCAAATGGGAGTCAGTGGACAAGATATTAATAAAACGCATGCAAAATGTTGCAATATCAACATTATGTGTGATACAATGATTTTTCTCAGGTTTTGCTGGTTTAGGTGTCTGTTAAATATTTTTAACAATTTTAATAAAAAAAAAACAAAAGAAGAAAAGAATCCATTAACATAGAACTTCTAGTACCAAATAATCGTTCTGCCTCCACTGTTTCTCTTACTCAGTTCTACACAAGAACATTGTTGGCTGGCAGTCTTCTAAGGGCATCAAAGATAGCACCAGGAGTCTCTTTTTCAATGAAATGGAAAAAAATATGGGTTATTGAGCTGCTAGTCCTACTCAACCCTGCTCCCTTTAAAACAAAAGCAAAACTAAAAGGAAAGAAAAGCGACAAGAAGAAAAATAATGAAATACAGCTGTTCCCTCCAAAGATAAATTAACCTTTTGAGTAAGCAGCTTGGCACATCACGAGCAGCCCAACACCAACCACTTTTACCAACCTTTCCGAGACTTGGCTAACTTCCACCTGAGCACAGTTACCTTCTTGTTTTTTGATTCTTATGTTGCCTAAAAGCTCAGAGTAAGTCCATAAAGTGATAAGATCAGTATCTGTTGTGAGCAGCTGTCTCTCGCCCTCTCCTGTGTCAGCCAAAACACTGCAAGGAGTTTTTTGTTTCCTATTTACTTTGTAAATAAATGTAAAGTGCTTATTTCAGTCTTCTCTCTGATTGCAATGCCCAAGCACACCATACATTCACAATGCAAGAAAGGACAGAGGTTAAAAACAGCTCCTGAATTCCATGGTTGCTATACTCTCACAGGAACCTCCTGAGAAAGCTGTCTCTCACACAAAGCCACTTGTCACGAACAGCCATAATGCAGCTTAAGGAGAGGTGCTGACATAAGGCTTCCATCTGCTCCAACCTGAAGCACAGATCACTGAATATGTTGAAGATGGGAATGACACCCTCAACTAGAACTGGGTAATGGAAGCACAATATAGACAGTAAAAGACACTTAAGATATTTTTCCTGTTTTGCCCTGAGTTTAATTGCAGCCTTGCAAAAGAGGGGGGTTTCTCTGCCTGGTCAAGCTGGGTTGCTGTTAGCGGGAAGGAAAAAAAAAAAAAGAACCAAACCCAGAATTAAAACAAAAAAAAGAGAAAAGTAGAGTTAATAAATAAGCAAGGAAGGGAAGAACTGCACCTCATTAAATAAAATAGTCAGTGAACATTTAGGCAATTTGAACTATCTCCTCCTACTTCTAGGATCTCTCCATACCAACCCCTGACTTTTGCCAAAGATTTGAAAATCTCTTACTGCACATCATGGTTTTTACAAATTAGTATTTCTACACTTGAGATACTTATACACATAGTTTTAAATAACTGAACTGACTTAGAGGTAGGTCTGTGCACAAGAGACTAGTACAGCTTAGATATTACATACTACTATATGCCAGTACAAATACACTCAGCAAGTCTGGCACCAACTTCCTGAGAAAAGAAATGGATTGGGATTTGGAACTTTTCAGCACCAACTCTTTGCCATGTGGAATTCTGCTAAGGGCAGAGTTATTTCCATCAGGCTACTGAGATGCAAAGTGACTGATTAGCACTTGGAATAGCATGTTCTGTCCTGGTTACAAAAACCAGCTACCGAGTCAAAAAACCCAGCTGCCCCATACGCCTCCTCCCCTCAGAAGTATCTGACAGCAAGATGTACAAATGGATGCAGGCATATACATTAACTCAAGCCTCCCTAGGCCTAAAGCACTGTGAAGAACTGGTAAAGAAAAGCTCGCATTGCTCACATAGGTATTGTATTTTTGCTGAGGGTAAGCAAGACTTCTCCTTAGGGACCAGACTATCTATCCCCCTCCATAACTGCTAAATCCACATTAACATTTTTAAAAGCTATTTCTAAAGCCATACCAATAGATTAAGCATTATTTTTAGTTAAGTTCAAAGAGAAGAAAGAGTACAGCTCTGCCTGCTTTACCTGACTTCACTATGGCAACAGCAGAAAAACGGTAAATTCAGGAGATTAAGAGAGCTATAATTTCAGCTGAACCAGCAAAAATAAGAATTAAAAAGTAATTTATAATTTCTTGATTACCTACAGGCACTTTTGAACCATTCTTTAATTAAAAAAAACAAAACAAAACCAAGTCAGACCACATATAAAATGATAGAAATGGTATAGAACAGTATAGAGCAGCTTCTATTTGCTTAAATAATGTTTCCACTTCAATGTACTTATTTGCTCTCATTTGCTTAACACTGCCAATATTTAGTACTGTGCAAATTTATGGAAATCTGACTTTAAAGAGCTTTGTGGTACTGAATGATTTTTTAATTTTTTTATGTACTTATACTGAAGTGACTTGATGAGATTCTGGAAGAAATGAAATATTACTAAGTAGCACGTAATGATGTCTTGGGACATGCTGTGAGGTAATACAGACAGTAACATGTCATCATTGTGGGTAAAATAATCTGATTGCTTTTACACAGGTTTACTTAGCACAAAAGGCTGTGCCATGGCTATAAAAAACGATGGATAAAACCTCACAGATTTGTAAACTTTTTTCCAGATACATTTAAGGACAATTGTGCTTTTGCACAATACCTTGCTTATATAATGCAGGAGTTGGGAGATTGTCTCATATTTATGTTAGAGGAACACAAACTGTATTCCACTTTTTAGAAAACAAAACAAACCCAAACAAGATACTGTATTTGCATTGCTACTGTGTAAATACATAACAAAGAAAATTTAATAAAAAAGCAGATGCGGTGACAGTAAAGGAAAACTTTTGACTTCTTGATATCAGTATCCTAGAGCCGTGACCAATCTTGGAATGTTTGTTGTCTTAAACAGTGAAAATCCAGAAACTAAGCCAAACATCTTTTAGCCAGCATTCAAGTTATCTACTTTTTTAGTGCAGATAACTATCCTGACTTTTGTACATGATCTGCAGTTTAACTGTAGCATGCTCAAAATACTGTTACAGTTCTTTTCAAACATATACATAGATATATAGCTTGCAATAAGGAAATTACATTTTTCCTTTGCTTTCCCAGAGAAAGAAGGAATCAGTCTGTGTAACAGCTGATTGGTAAAGGGAAGCAAAGAGATGCAGCTAAGGAAAGGGCAAAAATAATCCTAGGAAGTCTTGGGAGAAAAGATTCTCAGTAAAAATCTAGGAATACTGCATTCCCTTATAGACTAGCTTAGCCCTCACCTGGAAGCTGT
This sequence comes from Jacana jacana, assembly GCA_013400555.1. NCBI lineage: Eukaryota > Metazoa > Chordata > Aves > Charadriiformes > Jacanidae > Jacana > Jacana jacana. The sequence continues at coordinate 5,270 of VZTM01006547.1, read as the reverse complement.
AGAGAAGTCATTCAAGAAAGCCATACAAAAGCCAGATATGGAGCAAGGCTACTGCAACACCCAGGAGAATGAGCAGTTGCTCATAGGAAAGACTTATGAGTTCGGCTGCTCTAGCCTCGGAGAGCAAAGGCTGAGAAGAGGTGCAGCTGTCCTCCACAAACACCCAACACACCAGGAAGACCAATCCTCTGGGTCTAGAGAAAACTTGCAGCGAGGGCAGTGGGACCAAAACACTTTAAATAATTTTAAAATCCCACTTGGTAAGTTTAACAAAGGTTACAAGACACAGTGATCATGATAGCTCAGAACTAGACAGAGTACCACATTCTTACACGTTTCTAAATGCAATACATGAAAGTAATAATGCAAAATACTCTCTCGAACAATTTGAAATTATTCCACCACTCCTAACAAAATTAAACATAGACCCAAATGTTTTTTTCCCAACCTGAGGAACAAAGACAAATGCCTGTATAAGGCAATGTATATTTATAAAGCGAGATATGAGGAAGTTATTCAGAATGCAGGAATATAAAAAGTTTTAAAAAAGGTAAAAGGAATTTCCTTTTCAAATGAGCAATATGAATCTGAACCAGTATTTATTTGCCCACAGACATAGCTTAATAATTTAGTCTTCATAAATAATAATGGAGTGATTTTTATCAAAGGTAACATCTTCAAATTGCCAAGGTTCTCTTGGCTTGGAAAATGAATACATAAGAACAAGCAAACTTTTCTAATTGAAGAAGCATAGACAACTTTTCTAATTTATCTTCTTGTTTTTACAACACATACAATCTCAAGCTCTTCTGGTTCAGTGTTATCCAGGTTACTGTAGCCTAATCCTCAAGCCTAGAGCAAAGTGAACAATCAAAGATATGTTCAAATAAATGTAAACAACCACAAAACCTCAGAAATGTAAGCAATAGCTACATCACCGGTTCTTTGTCCTCATTTTCCAAGGAAAAACATTTTATTAACTGTAAGCAATACCCATGCCAGTCACACACTTCATATATATTTGTATATGTGTATATATATATATATATTTTTTTTTTTTAATTAGAATCATAGGATCATTAAAGTTGGAAGCTACCTTAAAGATCATCGAGTTCCAATCCACTTCCCACTCGATAGAGCAGGTTGCTCGATACAGCAGGTTGCTCAAAGCCCCATCCAGCCAGGATGCTCAAAGCCCCATCCAGCCTGGCCTTGAACACTCCCAGGGATGGGGCTTCCACAACTTCTTTGGGCCTCACCACCCTCACAGTAAATAATTTCTTTCTAGTATCTAATCCAAATCTCCCCTCTTTCAGTTTAAAACCATTACCCCTGGTCCTATTGCTACACTCCCTGATAAAAGAGTCTATCCCCATCTTTCCTGTAGGTCCCCTTCAGGTACTGAAAGGCCATTATAACATCTCCCTGGAGCCTTCTCTTCTCTAGGGTGAATAGCCCCAACTTCCTCAGCCTGTCTTCATCGGAGAGGTGCTCCAGCTCTCTGATCATCTTTGTGGCCCTCTGCTGCAGGGCCTTAACTTCTAGATTCCTCTTAATGTTCTGACTGTAATGTATATATAGCTTATAAAAAGTTCCTCGGACCAGGTGAGAGTCTCCTCACACCTGAACCACCTGGAGAAGTGGACTCAACATGAATCCTGTAGTTCATAAAGCACAGAGCAAATCTAATGGCAAGTGAAGGCATACAATTGTCAGTGGAGAAATTTTTACCTGTGAAACAACTTCCTAGCAGAGATAAGCGTGAGAGGTGGGCTGTCTGCTCATGGACTATAATGCAACGCCTGTCACCTCCAACAAACTTGCCCACAGTAAAAACAGCTGAATAAAGCTGAATGTTTTTGCTTACAAATAGAGCTTAAGAGTAAAACTGAACAAAGCAATAGCAACTGAATGAAATGTGACAGAAAACCCCCCATTTTATGCGCACACTTGATTACAGTTCTTAACTTTGTGTTTGTATAGCTAGTGAATTTATACTTCAGCATGTCTAAAAGGCATGTGGTACAGTGGTAATTTTTTTTATTTTCTTTACAGTTCCCTACAAACTGAATGAGTAAAACAGAGGGCTATTATTTCAGAAAAGAAAATAAAGTGTACACTCAAATCCTTTATCTTCCCTGCCCAGTCACTTACAGAATGAAAATGCTCGTTGCAAGGAATGAGCCATAAAGTGTCAGAAATTAGATTCAAAGTGAGAAGAACGAACTACCTCTATCTACTTCCATATAGTGCTTCTAGCAACCATCCTGTTCATAAAACACAGGGTTTAGGGCTACTTGAACAACAAAAAAGAGACATGAGAGATGAAAAAAAGTTTACTGAATATATTGTCACAGTGGATTTAGTCTTTGTGATGCAAAAAATGTAGAAAGATACGTGAAGGAGAAATGTGGTGTGAAAGAGCTGGACAACAATTAAAATAAGAACCCCAAAAGCATAGAAAAGAGGACAGTTAAACCACAGTTTGTTCAGCATTAACTGTCACTTGCCAACAAACCTGCAATGCAGGCTGATGAGAAATAAACAGATACTACATGAGGACACCTAAATGTTTGTCCAATTTCAGAAATATAAGTGGTCTAAGATAAGTTAAATGAGGAGCAAGCAATCACCTTTTCTGACTTTGCATATGGCTAGGTGAAATATTATCTATTCTTAGGCTTCCTCCATAACACAACCAACAAAAAATATCAATTTCAGTGTAGTATCAGATAGGTGAGTTTAAATATGAAGATCTTAACTCACAATAACTAATACAGTTTATTTCAAACATTAAAACACCTTTGAAAATTATTTACTTTTGATAAATTCCAATGTTTCCAGATGAATTTGAAAAAGTCAGTAGTTATGCATTAGATTCTAACAAATCATTTTAAGAGACTGGCAGAAAGGTAAGCTTGATAGTTTAGCTTTTTCAATGACTAAAAAAAAAAAACCAATCCATAAATTGTAAAATTAAAGGCCATTTTTAAAACAGTAATTGGAAGCAGTGAGCAAACTTGTTTTGGGATATTTTTGACTTACTACTCAATGTTAACAAGGTCATCTATAAACATATTTTTTTTGTCTTGCCCAAAGACTAATTATTACAATGCTACCTTTAGAATAAGTGAAGGGTAAATATTTGGCTCTTAAGAATAGTCTTATGGGAAATGTGTATTATGTTTACTGTTATTTGATGATGAAATGTCAACAGACTAAAATATTTCTATAATAAATTATTCCATTCAATAAAAGCATCAATAGTTTGCCTGGTTTTAAAATACAATTTCACTATAATGCATTGAAAGAAATAGCACTAATGTAAAAGCCCTGCCATGTGCATTAGGCCGTATTAAACCACAGCCCCCCAGACCCCCGCTTTAGTGTATTGTTAAAGATCTGACAAACCCACAGCTACAAGGAAATTCAGAGATCAGACTAAAAATCTTTACTTACCACTTTGTGCCAAGATCTAATAATTCACCAGCTGTATTAAGCATAGGACAACAATTCTGAATTCCGTCTTTGTAGGTTTAATATAAAACCATTACAATAGACAGTATCTTACAAAAATTGTGCCTAATGTTAAGGACAGTGTGCATAAACACACATCTTTTACATAAAACTGTTTATATAGATGGTCTTTTTTCAAAACGTGTGGGGCAAAATGCTCTTGATTACCTCACTACAACACAGATAAAGAAATATTGACCATTCAATCAAGAGTTGCAGCCATTGGACTGTATGATAGGGACCTTCCAAATACAACTGAAGAAAATGTATCTCATAAATAATGCTCTGCCCATTAAGGCAAAGATAGTCAACTGATGGTTCACAGGATGCTATATGAAAAAGCATGGTGGCCAGCCTGATGACAAGGAAATTTTTGCAATAGTTCAAAATGAAGAAAAAACATTAATGGAAAAAAAAAATTACTCTTTTCTCAAAATGTAATCTTGTTCACTACTTCTGATATATTTTTCCCCGTTTCGAAGCATTCCATCTCATTCATGATACCCTTACATGAATGGAAGCTACAGAGACGCACTGAAATCTCTCATGACACTAAAGCATCTCACAGTCGTGTATTTTAATTTCTGGCATGCGTTATGATCCGTACTTAATGGATCCTCTGTTCTTATGCCATTTTGATTCTATCAGCATGTATTTTAGTCATTGATCAGCAACTCCATTTGTCTTTTATATCACAATTTGACATCAATACAAGAAACAGGATGAGATGCAAACAAAATGTTAAAGAATTACTAAGTAATAGTTGATCATGAATTATATTTGCAATGCATGACTTGTCAGTACTGGATTTAACAGTAGCTAATGAATGCTTTTTTGTACTGCACTCCCAGATATCCAATGAAAGCAAGAAAAAGGCTGCTTTTAGAGTTAAAAAAAAATTGTAATTACCAGTTGCTCATCACATATAAGGATTATTTGTGCTTCTTACTGAGAAGGCAAGGACGGACATTAGATGCCTCTGCAGAGTTACTTCTATTAGTAAATCGGAGATCTCAGGTGGATCTCCAGCAAACAGCACTTCTAATAAAACCCTGCTGTAACTAGAATGATCTCAGAATTCAGCTTGGTCCCAGAAGTTACTTTTCCAGTTGTTATTCCAAGCTGAGCAGACACCAGAGAAGCAGTGCACAATGCACTGCACCGCTATTTGGCTGAGCAAGACTCAACCCTTCATATTAACTTAACATCAGACTAAAACCAAACAGTTTTAATGCAGAAGTTACCACAACAAAAAGAACTCAACTATGTTTTTTTCTTAGCACCAGTAAGTTTAGTCATTTTGGATCAAAAGGAAATATTGAAATTTTTGAAGAAGAAATTTCAGTTTGCTGGAAGATATTACAGCATTAAATGGCATTTCTGCCTCCCTCCTTTCTTTTAACATGTTGGAATGTGGTTGGAGACCCTCATCTTTAATGATGTACTATAAAAATAGTAGAAAGAGATACAATCCCCTAGAGCCACAACACACATCCACCTTACATGCAGTGCATTGCAGGGCTGCAATTGCGGCTGTAACAAAAATTACATGAATGAAAACATTTCGAGTTCACCCAAAAAAATGATAGATTCTCAGCTGATGCAGACGTTTCACTTTGACTTTTGTAGCAGAGAAATGTTGAAACTTATGAAAACTTTGTTCTCTGTCCAAAACCACCCCAGCCAGCCAACAAAATATTCCTAAACAAATTTTCTGGAGTGACAATGATTACTTTTAAATAAAGGAAAGAAGA
>VZTM01006509.1:0-14569 GCA_013400555.1 Jacana jacana | reverse complement strand
TCTGGGGTGTTGAGGGATGCAGCCTTTTGCTGCTATTGCCACTTAACAGAATATTGCAGACTGTGAGAGTGTCTCAGGCTGGCCAAGGACAAGACTCAATTGCTTTTGCAGATAGGCAAGTTTTTCAAGTTTTTCAAATAATACTATATCTTTTTTTCTTGTATTTTTAAGGGGAGGTTGTAGAAAGAGGGGAGCTGGCCAGAGGGTTTTGGTATTTTTCCCCTTATGTACGGACTTTTTTCCTATTTCACATACTTTTTTTAAGCAGAGAAATGTTTAAGGTTGGTTTGCTTTAACTTAGAAAAACAAACTCTTCTACTACAATAGCTGCCAACTTAGTATACTTAGAAGTCTCTTCAAATGTCAGTGCAAAACCAGCAGTACACAAAGATACCTTTGTACGTCGCTTTCAAGTGAAAACAGTACTCTGCATTGAATGTAGATGCCATTTAATGAAGTCAGCCTTTCCAACATTTTCTTTTCAGCTTTTTTTGTATATTTTGACTTAACATTGTTATCTGTCAGCCCCAAGAAAATAACAGGAGGGGAGACAACCTGACATAGCTAAATGTGGAAACTTTTAATGTAAGTTTCTAGTACATCTACATCTAATTATCAGTACCTTCTGATTTTGAGAATGATATATTAGACTTCCAGTCTTTTCTGTAATTGGTTATGTTTGGTTTTGAGGTGGCAAGGCAATGCAAACAGTGGAGATATTCCACTCATCCCATGGTTTCAGTGGGCTTTGGATTAAGCTATAATACATTCCAGGCATTATGAACAAGGAGATCCTATAAGCAGGGAGAAAAGCTCTGTATCCCCATCCCCATATGTTCTTTGCTTATAAATATAAATGAGATAGCTAGAACAGCTAGAACAGCACAAAAAAATTATTTCTGCTGAAAATATTTTTTTTCAGCTCAGCAGAATGGAAAGTGTAGCTTTCAAAAATATCCTAGGACATGGAATTTAGCTCAAAATATACAACACCTCAGATAATACTGTAAAACATGAGAATATATGTGTGGTGTAACAGTAATTTACATCTCCATAACAGTTCTCTTTAGATTCTCAAATTCCCTGAGGTCTATAAAAATGCTTTTGGTCACTCCATGTCAGTGAACTGAAAATTATCACTGTTGGGATGTACTTGTGAATAAAGCAAGACATCAAGAGGTAGTGCAATTCGTATAAAGTTCTAGAAAGTGTAAGGCAACATAATTTTTATGTACTGATTCCAGGGTTTAATAACAAGGCTATTTTCATAAGCACATTGATAGGGTATATGGTTCTTATATATGTGCACAAACTAATATATTCTATATTTGTTTCTGTTATTAAAAACCTTGTGTGATTATGTTGGGAGAATAAAATAGTAGCTGTATATTTACATGTGAAGCAGAATCCTAAATAACTGGCACAAACTACTCTTCTGAAGAGATTTCCAGGTCTTTAGATATATTGTTAAACTGGTTTGATTCCCTTTTAGAACATTTCAAAACCCAGTTGTTCTGTGAACAGAGGAGGTATTTGATTCTGTTGCACACAAAATTTTAATCAGCATCATCTGAATACCCTCCAAATGTATTACATTATGAAAGTTTATTTTCTAGGGTTATCTGTTCCACCTTATTGATACCTGAACTTTATGTAAGTGACCACCTTTTTTATCTAAGCAGACCAATAAACCTACATATTAGCAGAGAATAGACTAAGTTGTTTTTCTCAATTTGTGACACTCAGAATTTCCTCATTTGTGTCAAATAATTGTATTTTTAAAAAAAAACTTGAAAAGTCATCCAAATTTTATTTTCATCTCTGATTCTCATTTAATTTACTTTCAAGAAGGTTGAGTTTTGATACTGATTCAACTTTTAGCAAGAACTGTTCACCCGTTGCTACACCAGAGTAGCTTCGTGTATCTCACAAAAGGAATATAACCTGAACCCAACATATTGGAAAATGTCAACATTCTGCTTAAAAGACATTTTCAAAACCTTTTCCTGATGCCTACAAATTCCAAGAAACAGTCTCTCAAGTAAGAAAAACTATTGATTACCATTTAAACTGAAATCAGCTTCCATAGTACAGACCTTTAAGCAACAAGTTGCTACAAATTAAAGGTAATCTTTAATTTGATATCATTTTGAAATGGAAGTCACAAAAAGATTAAAAAATGTTTGTCCTTCACGGAGCTACTGGAATGATTTCTGTCTGGGAACAGCATGTAGCATACCACATACTGCCACTTGTCTTTACTGGTTATCTTCATGTTTGTCTATCTGATTCTCGAAGGAATAAAAATCTTTTCTTCTTCACTTTCTGTGCAAACAGAGTAGTTTCTGCCAAAACCTAAAAGAACAGAAAGTCCTCTAGAAAGGAATGTATGTCGCTTTTATGGTCCTGATTATTCTGCAAACATATTATATGAGTCTCAAAAGTCAAAGTCATATAAAAAGTTAATTTCTTAGTATGTAATCCAGTCTGATGTGTACTGATAATCCACAATGACGTGTGTGATGCCTTCTCTCATTCACTGAACCACAATTTCCTGCCATAAGACTAACTGCTTTTTTCAGTCCTTTATGTTATCTGCTAGTATGGACAAACCACAGTTCATTTGCAGTATAAACAATGAGTTTAAAGATTCAAAGTGAGACCTGATGGAATTATTTGTCCTCCCCTCTTTAACTACTTAACATTGTGTAACGTGGATTGATGAATGCAGTGCAGTTACTTATTGGAATAACTCACCTATGTGATAACAGCAAACTAGTCACTGTTTAAAAAGTACTTTCTCCTCACCTTATGAAAATAATTATTTCCTTAACTGTCACAAATCAGCTTTGCACATCAGAGAAGATTTTGACCTGGAAATTTCAGTCTACTTGGCTCACTTTGGCCAGTGTTTTTGAGGAGTCAAAGGAAAACTGTAATGACTTTTTCCATTCACTTATTCTAGCTTGTGCGGAGTCACAAGTCACTACTGTGATTAAAAGAAAAGCTTCATCCTCAGACTTCCCAGAAAAAAAAAAAAAAAAAAAAAAAAAAAAAGACAGTATTACAGTAAATGGGATTACAATTTTGNAAACAAACAAACAAAAAACAAACAGACATTCTCTGCACAGGAGACTAAAATGACATACTAAAGTGAAAAGTCAATGAGCACAATATGCTCTGACTTCTAAACCTGAAATCTTAAGGGTTCTAGTAGAAAAATCAGAACAAGATTGTATTCCATCATCACTATAAACAAGCCAAAGGGGAATTCTTAAACATTTGTGTTGCAAAATTGAACTAAAAAGGCTTTGGCATTTTTACATATTTTGTTGGTAGATACAAAAATATAAATTGAGAGGTGGGCAAGAGTTTACACAAATGTTGAAGAAATGTTGCCTTCTTTCCAATAAAGTTTGTATTATTTCCTGAAATTGTTTAAATTTGTTTAAAAAAAAAAAACAATTAAAAAGAAAAGATCAGAGTTTCCCATGAAGTAGATAAGGCTACTTTCATCAAGCAAATAAGGTGAAGCTGCTAGAGTGATTATTTTCTGAAGACTAATTGTATCTAACATATGTTGTGTCACTGTAGTGATCTCCAATGTTTTATGATACTCCTTAAAGACCATTTTAGGAATTTTAAATAAAACTAAATAAAAATAATTTGGGGTCAAAAAACAGCCTATGCAATCAGAGAAAACACAATGTTCCTCCTACAGACGACTTGATTTATTTCTGTCCACTGATCTGAAAAATATGATTGAGAACAGGGAAGCAATTCTATGCACTTAATAAAAAAAGCAAAAAGTATTAACTTATTTGTAAATGAAGTATTCAGTTCCCTTCTAGGTCTTTTTTGATCTTTTATGTTGATTTTTTTTGAAATTGGTCAGTGTTTGCATTCTGATTGTCCTCTTCTTGGGAGGGTGAATGCCTCTCTGGACTGGTGAAATTCTTCAAGTTTTTTCCAAGACAGCAATATTTTTCCTTGCAAAATTAACTACTCAGACTTCTTGTAGTTTATATTCAATAGAATGCTCCAGGCTGGAAGGGACCTCTACGGTCATTTAGTCCAACCTCCCCGCAGTCAGCAGGGACACCCCAAATAGACCAGGTTGCCTAGGGCCTCGCCGAGCCTCGCCTTGAATATCTCCAGGGACGGGGCCTCAACTACTGCCCTGGGCAACCTGTTCCAGTGGTCCACCACCCTCAGAGTAAAAAACGTATTCCTAATATCCAATCTATATCTGTTCTTCTCCAATTTGAAGTCGTTGCCCTTCACCCTGTCACTGCAGGCCTTTGTAAAGAGGTTCTCATCAGCCTTCCTGTAGGCCCCGTTCTGGTACTGGAAGGCTGCTCTTAGGTCTCCCTGGAACCTCCTCTTCTCCAGGCTGAACAACCCCAGCTCCCTCAGCTTTTCCTTGTGGCAAAGGTGCTCCACCCCCTGGTCATTTTTGCAGCCCTCCTCTGGACCCGCTCCATCAGGTCCATGTGCTTCATACGTTGAGGGTTCCAGACCTGTGCACAGTACTCCAGATGAGGACATGGGATTAGAGGAGAGGTGAGGTGGGGTGGGTGATGGAAGAGGGTTATGGTTTTCACCCCTGAGTTTGGAGTAATTTACAGCTGGGTATGCTGTATATTAATGACAGAAACAGTCATCTTGGACATAACCTGATTTATCAATTTCATTGCAAGTGTCATATCAGAATACTTCATCCTTTCAGTTTCTTTCACTTTGTAGTGTGAATGTGTTTTGAATAATTCTACAAAGAGATTTGACCTTAGATCTCAGCTGAGATGCTGTACCTTTTCTGTTTAAAAATCCAGTATAGCAAAATGAGACATTTTAAAAGGTTTACATTACAGAACAGAAAATGTTAGTCCTCAATAGATATGCTTTATAATCTTGTGGAAGTGACAGTCTGAGATTTTATATTCCTTGTGTTGTACTGATTTCCGGTGTCATTTTAGTTTGCAAAATATTTCTCTTTCACTGCAGGTACTCATATTTAAGCTATTTATTTTCATTCTATACTTAACAGACCAAGTCAAATTGTTGTGAAGCTGTGCCCTGAAGAACATTAGTGAGAATTCATTTGCAGTGATTAAGAAGTGCCTATATGATGTCAATAGTGAATTGTTTCAGGACATAAAGCAGTAGCTGTTGTCGACCACTCCCAGTCAGTAGTTTATTTTTCCACCGTTCAGGCAGTGGGCTGGATTGCATACCCTGTATCAAAACAGCAATTTCAGTATACCATTTCTTGTACTGAAGTATTGCCTTTTAATTACTGAAGAATTAAGAAGTTGGAGAAAAAACAGCTCTGCATGATTTTATGTCTGGTTGTGGATTGTGTGACTCCACTAGGAGTCCTGTACATCAGTTTTCTTACAGTGAACCAATTGGAAAGCTTTCACAGGCATATATTTCAAGTTATACTTCTGAGGAGGAAAAAACAAATGGAGACAGTGATGATAATTATAAAAATGGGTGAAGACTGACTTGAAGAAAGGAGTTTTTTGATTCCCACAGTAAGAGGGATCCATTTGCTAATGAGAAGCATATAATTAGTAGAAGTTTTCCATTCACTTCATTTGTAAAATAAAAAATAAGAATTTATTCAGAACAAACATTTTCTTTTATCTTGATAATCAAAAGACCTCTTGCCAAAGTAAAAATGACACTTGACATCTCAAAGAAAATGCAAATATGAAGTGGAATAAAAACATTTCATACTCAATTTGAATAAAAGAATTCCAAATACACAATTAAAAAAAAAAAAAGAGTAATTTGAAGCTAATTATTCTTAGGAATAGCACTCAATTTACTTTCGCAAATTATTCTACTGAAGTCACTGTACCATATGTATAAAAATTTTTGCTTGACACTTTGCGTGATATCAGTATTGCCAATTTACGGTACAAGAACTGTTTTCAGTGGTGGCTTATTTATTCTAAGTACATTTTAACACGTGGAACTTCCATAGTTTAGTACCAGACTTTCAAAGTCACATCATCTCCTAAAGACAGTGACAGATGCTGAGGGATTCTGAAGAGCACCCAACTTGCTGTAGGCTAGGCATAGAGAGAAAGAGGTTGTTATTTGAGTTAGATTTGCAAGGTAACAGTTACACCATAACAAAAAAAATTGTTGGCCATATTGACCCATCTACCTCCTTGCCTTTCTTAGCTGCCAGAATAATGGGAGAATCTGGCCTGGTAACTGTAATGAAGTGATCACTTTCACTCCATCTTCTTGGCAGGCAGATGTTCTATTAATTGATTTTTTCTGTAGTAATTCATCACAGAATATTTGAGTCTTGTGGCTTGCGATTTGGAAGACGAATACTCATTTTCCTAGTTCATGAGGCAGAAAGAGAACGGGACCAGATGGTCCGATGTGGCAACACTAGATATCATTGAATAGCTACAGCTAGATTGCCTCAATCTACTACACGTTGTTCAACATTGTGTGTGTGTCTATAGGTGTAGATTTTCCCAGTTCTCAGAGCTTTATAGTTTGAACACAATAAGAACAATTGATTACACCAGCCACAATGCACATAAACATTGGCAGCATCTACCATTTGCTTGTGATTGGCTTTGAGTCCCAGTGCAAAAGTAGCTGCTCTTTGTTTTTCTCCTTTGCTCCGAGCAACTCATTTTGCTGAAAAACATGTGAGAATCAGCTGTATTGTTGGGCATCATTACTGAAGAATAATCTTGCAACTGAGCCATAATACATACTCCTACAGGTTGTCAACGACCTGCCTGTCTCAAAGATCTTAGAAAATCATTCTATGTAGTATCATTAACTCTGTCAAACTTTTTCTCTTCTTCCTCAAACAAATACGACAGCCACTTAGCTGTAGCATCTGGCCTGATGGCCTTGACAGGAAAAATACTTAACTTTCAGTCATTGAAAATTAACAAGTCATGTATTTGCAGGTGATTTCATATAATTTATTACAATAACAGTAAAACCCTTGTCTTTTATTTTACTGTTTGTATATTAGCCACAGCATAATTTTTCTATATACAAGAGTTTTCTTTCTACATTAAAAACATTACAGTTGAAAATTAAGAAGCTAGCAATGAAGAAAAAATCATTGAGATCAAAACATGTCCATAAAACATATCCATGAAACATAACTTTTATGTCCGTAAAAGATATCTTATTTCCCACTCTTGATTAAAATCAGTAGATTAATTATGACATTGTTTTAAAATGTTTATTGCTTATTTTCATACTCAGGACAAACATGTCAAATTTCACTTTGGCTGCTGAAGTATTTCCTGTATTTTTGCCCCTGTTTCTCCACCTGCCTCAATAAAAGTTTTTTGAAGTGGAAGCCACTGAAACTCATGAAGAATATATTTGCAGAATTCAGAGTTGGAGTAGAACCAGCTACACTGTAAAGTACCATCATCTTAATTATGTTTCACTCAGACTACATGAGTTTGTAGATTATTTTTAAAAGATCATACTCTCCAGCTGTGTTGTACTCGTCCAACCTGATATTAAATCTTTTCTTTTCTAATCTGCTTTTAACATTCAAATTCCTACATAATTTTCTACAATTTACAAATTTGAAATTGATTATTGCTGGCACTGAAATGTAAAAGTTAATTGCTTATCTGGGAGAAAAAGCAAAAGCATAAGATAAAAGTGGAATCATATGATGGGTTTCATTTGTGGAAGTTAATTCATATTCACTGTTGCTTACATTTGCATAAACAGTGGTTGTTCCTACCATTCTAAAGGTACAGTTAATATTTCTAAACGATTATGCATTTTTCGAGTGGCTTTTTTTATCTTTTCTCTTTTTGTCTCAACTGAAGTAATACAAGAATTTTAAATACAAAAGAAGGCACACAAGAATGCTGGTATTAGATTACCGTTTCCCAGTTTACGCAAATTATGTACATCTATAATCACATCACCGGTCTTGCAATCCCTGTTGGAAAACCCTGAGTTACATTGATGTGGTGAGCCCTAGGGCTGGCCTAGATTGCTGTCTGCTAATATTCATGGTAAGTTTAGGGGGAAGGTAAATTAAAATTAATTCCAAATTTGGGGAGTCAGTTATGATATCTTAGTTCAAGTCTGGTTATCCCTAGAGCTTCATGGAAGCTAAGGTTTCTGCTCTGCTTCCTGAAACTTGGGGCTCTTTGATATTCTAGGTTATTACTGTTTGAGTGGAACCATGAAGCTTCTCCTTTGTAAGATGTTTCAAGGTTAAGACAAGGGAGATTATCTAATAGATAATATGATTGATTATTCTATTTGTGAAAAATCCTGCTGTATTTTTGTATGTTTCTGTAATTTGACCTATTCATTCTGCCTCTCCTAGACACAGATGGTTTGTGCTGACATATTTCTATGTGCAGGAAATAGAAGACCCACTTTTTTAAGGTGCACGGGGGCAAGAAATTTCTCTCAAAGGAGTGGTAGACTGTTCTGGAAAGGGTTTTTCTATATGAATTTGAGATGCCTACAACATTCAAGGATTGCCAGAAAAAAAGGTTTGGTCAGAATAGAACAGAACATGCAATTCCTTTAGCTGAAAGAGAAATATTATATATGCACAAATAGGACATGATGCTTAAATGTCATAATATATCTGTGGCATGGTGCTTTTTCTTCATTTATTCTCAATTATTATGTTCCCTTAAGAAGTCTGGTTAGGTGGAAATCTCTAGAGGGATAAAAGGTTGCTCATACGTCTGTGGGAGCTTGGGAACAATCTCAAGGGAGAGAAAAAACAAGAGACTACAGGTTTGGGCAGGCAAATGCTCACAGTAGAGAACTGGGAGACTGCTTGCAACTCATGCTGAGACTGAGAGCACTTGAGGAGCTGGGAAAAGGCAGGCTGGCGACACAAGTAACAAGAATTTCCTGAGGACTGTGCAGAGATTACTGCATCCCAGACAGTCACTGAGTTGACTGTAGCAAAGCAAGAATCACCTGCAGGGGCAGAAGGGGCATTGAGAACATTGTGTATCTCCCTTCTACTTATATGTTTTCCTAGTCTCTTTCAATTTTCTGAAAAACAAAATTATCTTCCTAGTTTATTTTCTAATGAAACCTTTGTTGTTACTCTCATTAGGAGTACAAGGGGTTTAGTCTTCCTGGCAGACAAATTAAAAATAGATCCATCTCAGAACGGGTAGGAGTATCACTAGTAGAATTTAAATCTGAAAATCATAAACATACTGTCTTCTGCACTTTGCAAAATACGCACAAACTTAAGATTTACTTTGTTAAATGTCTAGAGTGGAAAAAATCATTGATTGCATAGGAAAACTGTTGAAATGGTTCTCTAAATCCATTACTTCTAGGAATAAAGTCTTTGGTAATTGAGACTAAATCGTTAATATTCTCAGAGGCCAAATTTCATTTAAAGTGAAGATGCTAAATGACTCTAGGGAAAATAAAAAGACTGATTGAGAAAGATTGCAGCACAACTACGCAAAAAGTAAATTTGATACTGTCTTATCTGTGCAAAAGTTTGTTATATTAAGAAAAGAAGAGAGACAGATGTCATGCACTCCATTATATTTTCACAATAAGGTAATTCATATGATTGAAAATATTGCAAGAAAAGGAGAATAATTTTGCAGAATTGATTTGAGGAACTCCCTTGGATTCACAAGTTAGGATTTTGCTGTAATAAGTGATAATGCAAGATACATTATACTGTAGCAGCAGTACTACTAGACCACTTTTGCAAGGATGTTAATAGGATTTTCAAACTCTTTCATGTCTGAAAACAACGGTTGGAGTCCAAGATTTACTCAGTGGACTTATAAAATGTGTATATAAATACCACCTAAACCTTTCTAGCACCATATCCCCAAGGGTCAGATACTTTCTTATACTGTAATCTTCATTAACTCACTTTAAATGGTATTTAGGATTACTGTATGTCTTAAAAATATATATTTGGAGAGGCTTGAAACTTTGTGCAAATGATGTAACTCCTCTATAAGTTACCTTTATGCAACATGGCCTCTCATACTGGATATATTTACACACACTTCTCCGTCTACACATGAGGTTTTCAAATACATGGAGTACATTGAATGCAAGAAACTAAAAAATGATTTTTTAATTAAAATATTATATTCAACTGGTTTAAATGTAAATGCCATCAAATTATTTTCTTTTGTCTTCAGCTGCTCAAATACTTAATCTTTTCTAAGTCATTGAAATATTACAATATATTGTAACTGGAGTCCAGCCTCAAAGTACAGTTTGTTTAAACTCACTGTAAATTAACTCAGAGGAGTCTCTCAGTCTTTTCTAACAATCTGTAAAATCTGTTAGAGGACCTGTATAAGAGCGAATCCTTCTGATGGCAGACTAGCCCATAGGTTGTTACCAGGACCCGTAAAAAAGCCACTCTGAAATTCACTGAAGTGCCTTTTCCAAGGCAAAGTCTGAGCTGTTTGTGACATTTTTAATTTTTTCTTTGTAGTAATTGTTTATATGAATTTATTGTTAATCATGAATATTTTTAAGTAGTTATGTTTGAAGTCTCACCAAAGTTTCTTCAGTATGCTTACACTGCCATCTATAGGGTACATTGCTTTTTTCCACCATCCATACTGTTACATGCAGTAACATGCCACATACAAAAGATTTGTTACGTGGCATTTATTCTTGCCCCTTCAGTTGTGGACTGCAGAACAATGTGCATATAACAAGTGTGGAGAGTTTGAAAAAACATCACTTTCCTGAAAGATACCAGATACTAGAAAGTAGCTTTTCCAAAGCAGTTGAACAGATACTCAGCATTGTACCTTAACAAACCAATATCCAGACAGCTTTCTTCATCCACCCACATGCTGAAGAAGAGGGCAGTATCATGTTGGTCAATAGTGTAAGAAGGAGTGCCACAGAAGAATATCCCCTTATGTCCACAAGAGAGTTTTTAGGCGCTGTTAAAACTTGAGCTGTTCTTTCTGAAAGACTTGGTTCCTCCTGAGTTAACAGTTTTTCCTCTTTTGCCAGTCTTTACAATGTGGTCAGCCACAGCGCTTCCTGGAACCAGCAACCTGAGAGATGTCTAGAGAGTGACTCAGGCTTTTATTTCTAAGTATTTCACTCTCACCTCTGATCCACTGGAATTCAAGTTCCACCCAGTACACAGTTTTGCAATAAGCATGCAAGATCTATAGAATATTGCCACGGAATAATTTTATATATACTTATAATAATATATAAAATCAATTATACAAAATGAGATATGTTAGTTACAGTAAACTGCAAGCAAACATCAATACTCTAGTACTTTTTGGAAAAAAATAAGATAATCTGTTTCGTAGCTGAAGCAGACGTATGCCATTGTGATTGTACATCTTCGTTGCCCACCAGTATCTTTAGAAGGTATTCCAATATCTGACATATAAATTCCTTCTTTCATTTCTCTGAAATCAAGGGACAGGTGGATCTTTTAAAAAGGAACAGTGCTTTGTCATTTTAAAGTATATGAAGTAATAATATCAAAATATGCAGTGCATATTCTATGATTTTTATTAGAAAATTTTCTTAGATTTTCTAGGAAAATTATTTATTAACTTTTCTAATGGCTGGAAGTCTAGACATTTTCAAAGAATTTGCACTTTGTAAAGTTTTCAGTAGCCAATATATGTACACAGATACATATATCTATTTATAAAAAGTTTTCCAGAATTTTGCTGGTTTTGGGGTGGTTTTTTTGATAGAGTATATAAAATGTTGCACAAAGGTAAAGAAACAAGGTGAATTTCAAAATAAAAACTTCAATAAACAGTACTCTGCCTTCAATACTATCACTTTTCTATGGCTGTTATTGTTGAATGCGTTATCTTTTGCTATCACATATAGCTCTGGCAGGATTACTCTTGGGAAAAATGGAACAACCAGGACATGGAAACCTTGAATAACTTGCTTGCATGGGTTTAGTTCTTTAAGTGTAAACTTAAAGATGGACATTGTTATCTTAAGATAGTAGGCAAGCATTTACATTTTCCATTCTTGCTACAACATCTATTGGATAAATTCAATTTCTTGCCTTTTCAATATCCTTTAAAAATACTAAATAATTGGCATTCACATCAGAATGTTTAGGAAAATATCTTTAAAATTAGTATGAGTCTTAGTCCTATAAAGCGATACTAGTTGTTCGTTCAAAACAATGAAGTCTGGACAAGAATTGGTGGATGATGAATACTATAAGGATTACAAATGAACCAATACCTTTTTTTCATAATCTGCATAAATTTTCTGGAAGAAACAGCTGAACAAATTGTATCTTCTCATCTATGAAATTAATATTTTTGGATATTTTTAATAATTGCTTTCCATTTCTCATTCAGTTCATCTCAGATTAAAAAATAATAATTAAAGACGGAAAGCAAATCCTGCTCACTTTGGTTACAATCTCATACCATTAAAACATAATATTTTCTGACAAAGGAACAATTTTCAGCAGTAGAGCTACTAATACCATATGAATTTCAAAGTAATACACCGTTTTGATCAATGAACCACTGATATGTCTAAAGATGACCTTTACAACTCAGGGACAACACTGTGCAATACCCGTGTAGGAAGACAGTGTATGGATACATTATTCTTAGAGATCAGCAAAGCTTCTGTTACCCTAACATCTCAGTGCTATCAATGATTGTAAGCTGCTCTACGATTAAGAATTTGGGGGATTTGGCAAAATATATACGCTGACATGAAGACATAAAAAGTTGTTCAAAGTGAAGTAGCAATCTGCTGTTTCATCTTTAAAAAAAAATCTCAATAGTTCCTTGCCCACACAATCTGGGAGTTTTTGGAACCTGAAGACAGTGTAATGGGAAGAGAGAATGAGATATTTCTTGGAACAAGAAATCCAATCCCTTTCAATTTATTTTTCTGGGTTTACTTTTTTTATCAGAGGCTAGCTTGTTTCATTAGTTGATTTTCCCCCATCTCTTGCATTTTTTGGTGTTGTCTAAGGTGATTTAAATTATTCAGTGGAATCTGTTCACCTCAGTATTTGTTTTGTGTTAGGTTCAATCTAGGGTTACTCAAACTTAAACTTACATAGACTGGAGGCTAGCTAGCCTACAACTTAATGGTTATATTTTAGCAAACTCAATTATTTGCAATTTTGTCTCATATCACAATATTTATTTTTCTGAGTTTTACTTTAGAATTTTAACTTCCTTTTCTTGTATAAATTGGGGCTTATTTTTTACATCTTGCAATTTCATCCACTTTGTGATTGTAAGACAAGGAGATAGAAGAAAAATAAATTGTTATTGTGCTGGTAGGCTGCATAAGCACATTTTCATAAAACAGGTGAAGCCAATAAGGTACAATTTACCTATTAATTTGTTACTGATAGACTTTAGTTGCAATGTTTTGGGTTTTTTATAGTTAATACTATGTTGGATTTTGGGAGTTGGGTGGGGTTTTTTTGTAAAAGGTTTAAATTGTTGTTCAATTTTTAAAAATCTTATCTTCCAAGATTTGAAAATATATATACCTTTCTGTTCTGCATGGCCAGTAAACCCATTTCATAATGACAATGGCATAAGAATATTTTGTTCATTACATTTCTTACACATAAAACTTGTTTTGTGTTCCTTCTGAAATTAAGGATAATAACTTGTTCTTACAAACCAAGCATTGATGGTTTTGTCTCTGCTAGGAAATATTTGCAGGAATCACACAACCGTTAACATATTGCTACATAATATCATTCTTGTATTGATTAGCCCTTAATTCTGTTGTCATGTGTATAACAATTGAGTCCAAGTATTGAACGTTTATGCATAATTACTTCCTTCCTTTTCCTTTCCCTTCTTATTTTCCTTAATGTTAACTACTTCTGGTTTTATTGTTTCTTGCTACTTCTACAAAAGCCTCACAATATATTGTAACTTTCTAAAAGCTTTCTAGAATCAAAATTATCATTGAATGCTGTGAGAGTGGAGCTGCTTCAAAGGCATTTTGTATATAAAACTCAAAGAATATAATGTTGGAATGACTTTAATGTTTAATTTCAATGTATTGAAAACATAAAACAAATGAAAGTGGATTTGTAGCAGTTTTCTACTTTCCATACCTTGGCATACTTTGTTGGTTTGATCCTGCTGTTTTAAAGAAGTTGAGTGGATCCAAAATCACAGCTATAGTTCAGTCTGACTTGCAGTGCCTGATTCAATTTGCCAGCTGGCAGTTGATTTCTGCAGTCCAACTAAGAAACCTTCTGTTGATGGAAATAAAACCTTGCCCATACATTTTTATCAAATTAAGCATTATACAATAAAACATATATTTCTGTTACCATATATTCACTTTCCATTGTGAAGAAGGACTTACTCTCTGAAAAATGTTCTTATGCCATACTGAAGTCTGCATGTTGCTCAGCAGCATAACGTGTAATTCAGGGGCTTCCCTGGGCCCGAGGTATTCTGCTTCGGGGGGGAACACAGGTGGGAAGAAACGTGTCCACTGTGCTGATAATTTGTGGGCCAACACCCATGAATGAATTCACTAGCCATGTACTGAGCAACCA
>VZTM01006507.1:777-15431 GCA_013400555.1 Jacana jacana | reverse complement strand
TATGTTTATATATTATTATGATATATTTATGATATGTCATTCATAACACAGGAAAATTCTGACTGTTCTGGAATACAAAAGTCCATGTGGAAATTCTCATTAAGAAGTTAAAACAGTGAGCAGACTGGCGAGTGAAATAAGGGTTGAAGAGGGAGGAAGGCAGGCCTGGATGAGCCAGGACTTTTGCAGATACACAGCTGAAGATACCAAGAAACCAAAATTGGAGCATCATAGCCAACCCCAAGTAATCCACTATGAAAAGTAGCTAGACCTCTGTAATACTGTTTAAAGTGATCTGCAGATGTCCCTCTGCAGTTGCACATCTTTGTCTTCAGTCTTCAACTAGATATCATTTCCTTGGAAAATTAGTAACTGTAGAATCATACATCTCTTTCTGTTGAACAGGTCTATTTATAATTACAAACCCATGGCCTTTTCTGGATGAAATATTAATGTAAACTCAACTGCCAAACTGCACTTATGGCATAGTAAACTGCAAACCATTATCATATTAAAAGCAATTCAGCAACATGCTTCATGCCAACTTAATAAAAATGTCATTTTAAATATTGTTTAGGAGACCTAGACTATTTTTTAATGCAGGATCCCACAGCGTATTCAGGAGACAGTAAATCTTGAGAAGAAATAAAAGTAAGAGGTAAAGGGTTCAACCCAGGTAAATAATTTCCAGGTACTGGCAAAGTGTTTTATTTAGGACCTGCTATAGATATTCTACACTTTTGATTGAAAGGCAAACTTATAACTAGCCATGAGTCTTATGAAGTAAATAAAGACAACTGAAGATTATTTAGATAGCACTTGAAATGAAATGCTTATAATATTATTTGCAAATTTATATGTATGTATACCGACTTCAAAGATTTGTAAAGGCTGTAGGAACCTTTTAGATCTGGTGATTTAGATCTGGAGTATTTTTAATTAAAGCAGTAATATGTAAAATTAAACATGTACATATGTAACAGTAAAGATAATCTGCATGGGGCAAGGGGACTCATAAATTTATATGGTCATGTAGCAGGCTTCATAATGTGATATTCTGAAGTAACATCTTGTATTTATTACTATTCTGAAGAGAGGACAGAGGTAGAAGTACTAATTGTTAATGACAGTAGCCTGAAATCAGCAACTGTGAAAATGAAAATTAAACTGCCAGACTGGACAGTGGAGGAAAAAAAAAAAATAAAAGGTTTTAACTCAGTAATATTAGGTTATCATGTTGTAATGAAAAATAGGGGCAAATTTGAATCAAATCCAAATGAGTTTTTCTTAAAACAAAATAAAATAAAATCTATACAAAATTAAATTTCTGACTGTCAAGAAAACCAAAAGCAGTTCAAACAAATGTAAATAACGATTTACTACGTGAAAGTAAAGATGGTGGCCTGGGGACTTACTTTACTTAGTAGACGATGAGTATGGTCCCAGTCTCTGCTCTATTAAATATTTAAGTTTTTTTTACAACACAGAACAGTGGAAACAGTAGAGACTGAAAGCAACTGGATGTGAATCACTGCGTATTCTGAAGGAATGCTCTATATTCAGAGTCTCTTATGAGATTCTGGTGAAAATTTGTATACTGTTTTGCAGAAAAGGGAACTCAATCTGCCTTTCACCTCCCGGCTAAGTAAACCCTGAATTGCTCTGCAAACTACAAGGGGTGTTCTGCAAAAACCACCTGGTTTTGTTGATACTCACCTGGTTCTCAACACACAGCCCATCTAAATAATCTTTTCAGCCACAAATACCATGCTAACTATTTTGTCTTTCTTTGTCGTCCTCACTCAATGTGTGCCTCCAAAACCAAATTTTGTTTTCTTTTTGTCACTGTAACACAAGTGACAAAGCTTGTACAGATTCACGCAGATATTAACAACACTGAAGGTAATCTTTGTCTATCTTGATAAATTGTTCTCTCCATAAAAATATTCCAGATAGTTAGAAAAGGAGAAGAAGAAAAGAAACACCCTCTTTCCTCAATTATTCCATATTTTTCCAACAGGTGTGAAGTAAGTGGTGTCTAGGGGGAAATATAGCCAAGAATGTAAAGAAACAATGAAATTACCAACTAGGTCCAAGAAGCGTACTATAGGAAACTATACTTCTGCTCACAGACTGTAGCAGTTCTCAGCCTATTTTAAAAATAAATTTATTTCAAAGCCAGTGAGAGCTGTAGTCCCTGCATAGCAGACAGGGAAGCCTTTTCTTTTTTTTTGTCCACAGGGAAGCCTTTTCTGTTCAGGGTAGTGTGGATGGCATGCAATATGTATTGTCATGTATTTGACAATATTTGACAATAATTGCTGTGTTCCAACAGGTTTTATCTGTAGAAGTTTTATTTTACACTGTTTATGTTACACAGCAAATTTTTGGATGGGAAGAAGTTCAGATGGGTGATGGAAACTCTTAATTTTTAATAGTCTGCACTCCTTCCAAATTTATAACAAACAAGCTAGTCACTCCATCTTGTCTTCCTAAGAAGAAGATACTAATTGCTGAGGTAAGGCTTTACTATTGACATTTTACTGTATAATAAAATAATATTTTCTGCACTAATATTTTGTAAATAAAACACTATCTAGCTTAAATTATTTACTACTATTGCAGTATTCAGTAATGTGCAGCAGCTTTCTCTGTGGCAACCACTGAAATTGCTGTATAGAGATTCCTTGATGGCAGAAAGGGTTTGCTACAATTATAAAGTAACTCCAAAGATCTCAGCATATTGCAGAGTGCTGTAGAATTTCTTTGAGACAAACACATTCAAAATGTATACAGTTCTGTGGTACTGTCTGAATGCCTTTTCAGATACTGTAACAAAATTACAGTACTTAATCAATCGAGAGAGATTACATTGGCCATAAAATCCAAAGAGCACAGTCTTTGAACTAGAACCACATGATATGTTTACTACCAAAAAGGAAAAATATATTTATTGCTGGTACTCCACATTATGGAGAGGAAGAATGACTTGCAATTACTATGAGACGTTTGAACCATTTCTTTTAACTCCAGAATATACTAAACAAGGTAAGAGTGTCAGTGTATATAGGAAGGATGTGGGCCATAAGCAGGTTGGCTAATGCATACTGGAAACTATTTATATACATATGTATGGGTGCAGGTGTGTGTTAGCATTAAGCTACAAAATTTGTTTACAATTATGATTCCACATAGATTCAAATGTTTCAAAGTAATTTTCACATTAAACTCACGACAGCATCCTGCTAAATGCCCATTAAAATATCTCAGTCCAGATAGCAGTTATTAAACTAGGAATTAAATTAAAAGCAAAATAACAAAAATTGAGATAACTAATTGAAATACACCAGAAAATTTTATAGCTTGTCCAAAATATTCACTGCATACATTTGAACACAGACATGCAATAGCAGTAGGATTTTTTTAGGCCACGATCATAGTTTCCAATACTGAACATAGAAAAAAATTACTGCCCCATCCTCATTATAATATATGTAAAGTATACCACTCTTATGGTATACCACTGTTCTCTGCATCCTTTACTCTGGCTGCTCAGTCAGGTTCTGCTGTGAACCACTTCTGACAATACTAATAGTCAGCATCAGCAGGTTTTGCATCAAGCTGCTCTGACTCAATCCCGAGTTTCATAAAAAACTCGGATTTTATGTGATTTTCAGGGTCATCAAAAAGTCATCTTAAATCCTCATTAACTTGTTGAACAGACAAATATGCATCAGCTTTACTTGGGTCATAATGATTGAAACTGTTCACACTTTGAGCTCTGGAAAGATAACTTTGGAGCTGATGCAGTTCACGTGGAAAGATTCAAAAGGATTTAAGAGGAAATTATGGCTGGATGCTTTTTTGAGTTTCATATAATTTTCAAGAATAATCAAGAACTAGCCTAGCCTAATGAGGTCAACATAAAATTTTTAGTTCACTTCACTGGGTTTTAAACCAGGCCTTAATAACTTGTGTTTATAAAATGCCATATCACACTGAATGCGTGTTAGTAACAAGACAATAGGGA
Source organism: Jacana jacana (assembly GCA_013400555.1). Lineage (NCBI taxonomy): Eukaryota > Metazoa > Chordata > Aves > Charadriiformes > Jacanidae > Jacana > Jacana jacana. The sequence goes on along the minus strand of VZTM01006507.1, from coordinate 11,401 downwards.
AAACTCCATTATTAAGAGTGCAATCTTTCAAATAAAGTGATGAAATTATTTCCTTTTCGCTAATCTTTACTATTCATTTTGGAACACTGGTAATAGCTTCTTTGAGTTTATCAATATTATTATGACTCCAAGGAGCTGAGTAGGCTTTTGAACACAAATTGTCCTGTGTATACTCACTCCAGATTCTTGATTATTGTGTTACTAAAAAATGTTATCTGACACCATTTGAAAATAACTTGCTTGCTGTAGTCATGACCCAAATGAAAAATCTACAACTTTGCAGGAACGTCTAGCTGGTGTGTACATAATTTCTATGTTTTCTGAACATATCTGTGTTATTATAAAAAAACACCCCACACTTCAATAAATTTGGCTTCAAAATGGGAGAAAGGCACACAGACTCTGGGTGTGTAAAATCGGCAGGGCAAGTGGAGGTAATAAGGAAGGTGATTGCCCCTCTGTACTCAGCACTGGTGAGGCCACACCTTGAGTATTGTGTCCAGTTCTGGGCAACTCAACACAAGAGAGATTTCGAGGTGCTGGAGCGAGTACAGAGGAGAGCAACGAAGCTGGTGAAGGGCCTGGGACATAACGATTGAGGGAGCTGGGACTGTTTAGTTTGAGGAGGAGGCTGAGGGGAGACCTCATCACTCTCTCCAACTACTAGAGAGGTTGGTGCTAGTCTCTTCTCAAGGGCAATTAGTCATAGAACAAGAGGGAATGGCTGCAAGCTGCAGCAGGGTAGGGTTAGGCTGGACATTAGGAAAAAAATTTTCACAGAAAGAGTGGTCAGGCACTGGAATGGGCTGCCCAGGGAGGTGGTAGAGTTACCATCCCCGACTGTGTTTAAGAGTAGATTAGATGTGGTGTTGAGGGATATGGTGTAGGGGAGAACTTTGTAGAGTAGGGCTGATGGTTGGACTCGATGATCCCAAGGATCTCTTCCAACCTGAATGATTCTATGATTCTAAAGTCAGTAACTAGTACCTTCTGGGGACATTAACATGAATCTTATTTCTCTTCTTTTTTTCTTGGGTCTTTAGTTGAGGGGATTTTTTTGGACATTACAAAAATAAATACTGAAGCCCTAGATGCTTATTCACCAGAGTGGTGTATTTTGGCAAATAAGCTCCTGAAACTCATCAGCCTCCTGACTTTCCCACAGAAAGCTAACATTTTACCTGGGGCCTGACTGCATGATGCAGACTATGGCTAGCATAATGATAAGAATAAATCTAAATAGCACTTTACAAATCACTAGGCCTTTGGGAAATTCACACTTCTTGTGTGAAAAAACCAACAGACCCACTCAATAACATACTGCTTTACTGAGAATACCAGTAAGTTGTTAAATTGTCTTTCCAGGCATGACTCACAAGAGAAATTCACTTGTCTATATACAGATAGAATATCATAATCCACTCTGTTGTTACTGCTTGACTGTAATAGAGTCATAACAGAGAATAATTTGTATCTTCCAGCTGAAAATTGATCTGTTTCTAATTTTAGTTGTTGTTTTGTTGTTTTTTTTTTTCCATAAGTGAGAAAAAACTCTGGTGATGATGTCAAGGTTGCTATACGGTCTAGTAAGGTCTTATACGACTTGTGTGTTCATATCATCATTCAATAAAATCGCTCTCAAGTCTTAAAAAATTGCTTCTGTGTGTGATAAAAGTAACAGCTTAAATAGTAAGCAGTAGACATATTTAAAAGTATATAAAATGGTTACATGCTCCAGAAGACCAGATTAATCAAAGGTATTCCTCTTCTAGAAATAAAATACTCAATTTACTGTAAATAACCTAAAAATTAGGAAGCATCATGATTTAGATGGGCTACTTTTGAATACCCAATTCAGTTCATAGTCTCCTTGTGAAAAAAATCCCAAATGAATATTTCTGCAGAACCCCCCCACCCCCTCAATCAGTGCACAAGATGGGAATAAATCACTTGGTGATGCTTATTCAATATTATGCTTTTATCCCCACTGTTTACTGTATGGTGTCATGCCTTATTTATTGTACGCTATTCAAACCTCCTAGACTAAATGATTAATTTCTTCAGAGCCTTTCTGTGACACTCGTCAATGCGGTATTTAGGTCCTTCACAACACATTCATAACAGCTATCTGAGATAAGTGCATACTGTTATTCCTATTCTAAAGATAGCAGAAGCAATGCCAGAAATCTAAAATCTGATTTACTGTTATATTGTGCTTTCTATATCCAAGGCAGAGCAATTTACTTCGGTTGCAGCCGTGAGGTCTCAGCATTGGTGTATATTACAGTCCCAGGTCAGATGTCCAGAATATACACAGCTAAGGTAAGCCTCTTATCAAGTGTGTGTTTAGTAACCAGCATAGCATTACCATGTGTCAGGAGCATGAAGAAAACCAATTCTCCAGGTCACTAACCATGAGGAGATCTTTTTTTCTTCCCGCAACACCCTGCCTCATTCGCTGAATTCTATTCAGCTCCTGAAATAAATGAAACAGGGGGTCTAAACAGTTTTATTTCTACTGAAGTTGCTGAGCCACAACCTACTGGAGAATCGGAGAGTTTTCAAGATGAGCGTCACTACATTCTCCTGTCCTGCACTTGCCTAAGCATCTCCTGTAGGTAGTTACCTGTCACAGGATACTGGGATAGATCAGCTTTCTGCTTTGACCTGTATGTATTTTCTTTTAGTATTTTTTTCTTCAACAAAACCCCATAAATGGTATAAATGGTATTATATACCATTTTCTTTCAAACAATATACTTCCTTACAAGTGTTGGGGTCCATCACGCAGGTCCGAGTGCTGCAAACTACTTTGTGGACCAGTTCTGGAAAAGGATCCAGAGCTTCCACCACACTGTGTTTCAGATATTTACTGACAGCTGAAAAATAAGAAAATTCAGCTATTTTATACACTCCACTTAGGGGCTATGGAGGACACAGGAGTGTGAGTTTTCCAGCACATGTGATCTCTCTTCTGGCAAAAACTACACAATCAAAAGTTGCAGGTGCAGGAAAAGTCTTGTTTGGCTGCAGGGCTGGATCATGCCAGCTGCAAACAAAACTTCTTCAAAGTTTGCTGCAAAAATCTAATCTGAGAGAACTGAATTTACCAGAAGGTTTTAGGGTGGATTTAATTTTCAGAGATTTATATTAAATATTCAAGAATAATACCCTGGATATAACAGCTACTCTTCCTCCTACCCACTTCTAGGAATATTTGAGAATGATATAATGAAGTGCCAGAGTGTCTTTTGGTTAAGCAAACCGATATATTTTCTCCTTGTCTCATTCTGGGCATGTATAATATTTTTGCTGACATTTTTTAAAGTACATTCAGACTGAGGCAGACAGCTTTCACATACAAATTCAGTGCAAGAAGTTCAAGAACAATATGAACATGTAAAACCTAGGTCTTATGATGAAGCAATTTAATATTGATTTTGGGTGGCAGGGTGGTGCTTCCCGTTCCACTTATAGACTAAGGATGCCCATGCATTTGTCAGTGCCTTTGGCATCTCAGATTGTCACTAAATTATATTAAAGTCATTATTTAAAATAGCGTTTATCAATATCTATACGGCTTTGTGGAGATTTGAAATTAAAAGCTAAGTACCAGTTGAAAATTCAGCTTAAGGAAAAACCTGGAATACCAAGAAATCTGAAAAATAATAATATTTTATTTAAAAATAAAAGCTTACTATTTCAGAATAATTGGTGTAATGAGTCAAAATTGGATGGAGGATATCAGAATATCAAAAGAGAATATATATATACACAAAAGCACAATATGTGAAATTTGAGATCCAAAGCTGCAAAGGAAAGGACAAAGGGAAACAAGAGGAAAAGGTAATTTTCAGATTAGTTTGTTATTAAAAAAAGTCAGGTAGTTTTTCTTGTCCCCGCATTAATATATTAAATGATTTATAATTGAGTTAATAGAAGCTGATTTTTTATGTTTTTTCTTTTTTTCTTTTAAAAGGAGCTTAAAGTTAGGCAAATATTATTCAGGAACACTTTTGGTTTAATAGATCTTGTAAATGAACTGGAGGATCCCTCGAGACCACTCCCAGGTCTAATCGTCTATGATGAGTACCCAGAGACAACTGTAACCTGATGCATCTTATCAGTCCTAAAATAAAAAAATGTGCAGACTGCAGAGAGATCATTACAGCATTATTTCTCGGCACGCAATGATTCTAGTACTGGTATGTTATTTAACTGTAATGTGATCCTCACTATGAAGGAAAAATGATACTCATATGCATGAACTTTTTAAAGTGCAGGGAAAATCTAGGAGCTTCTTACTTCTGAAGCTTATTGCTTACTAATGCCAGTATTCCCACTGCAGACATCATTACCATGATACAAAGCACTAAATGTTTGAAGGACCGACATTTCGATAAGTCACCATATGCCTAAGTAAAGCATATAAGAAAAGCATAAGAAAGACAATAAATCCCAAGATTTACAACAGGCAGTAAACAATAGAATTTATGCAAAGACTGGTGTGCTGGCAAGGAAACTCATTCAAGCATTTCCTCACACATTTCACGTTTCTTGTTGACACAAAGCATAGTATTATTTTATCTCCTTGTCTATCCATTCTTTTATGATATAAAGCTTTCCCTACCTCAGTAATACCAACTCAATCTATCACTTCACCCTAATGCTCTCATCAAAATCAGGCAGTCTCACTCCATTTCTCGTTTACAGTATGTCACTGATTCATGCATCTCAACCCTCCTTCATTGCTCAGGGAGCGTTTCTATATCCGAGTAGGATTTTAGTCCCTTCAGTCATTACACAGAAGAGCAATGCCCACTGTGCAGATGCCAAACAGATTGTGCCACTGATCTCACATTGACCTCACTTATTTTCCTCTTATGTCTCTTTACTGACTTTCTGTAAATGTCTCTGTAATATATCCCATACTCTGCTTTCATAACCCTACTAATAAAGGCAAGCCCAACTTAAGTACCCACTATATATCCAGAACCAACAAAAGGTATGTGTGAAATCTGAAAAGAAAATATTCAGGAATATGTTTCAATAAACCCCAGAAATTCACATTGATGAATAGCTAACGCTAACAGGAGCAAACTAACTATTTGCTGCAAAGATTTCTCTCTACAGATTTCTTTCCTACACACCCATCTCACTATCCCTGCATCCTACAAAGTAAGCAGGTGTTAAAAAAAAAAAAAGGAAAAAGGTTGGTCATCTAGGAGTAAAGGTTCTGTTTGTACAAAACTATCTATATGACAAACAAAAAGAGAAAAATAACTGGAAAAAATTTAAACACACCCAAAACTTAAAAAAACTCTATTATTACAGTTCTTACTACACTCTGCTCAAGTCTCTCTAAGTCTGTTCATTTTTCAGTGTTTCTTAGTGTTTCCCTGAATACTCTAGAGGGATTTCTCCAGACTACCTTTGTTTCAGGGTATCTGAAAACTCATTCTTTTCCCTTAAGGCAGCTGTGAAATAGCACACTTTAAACCTTATCCAAAAGTTTCGGAAGACTGAGCAGGTCACAAAGCAATGTTCCATTTTCATTTTGTCTTAGTCTTTAGTCCATTAAGATATTGTTAAGGCAGGAAGCTACATGTAGCCAAATTTCTGGGGGTGAGGGTGGTAGCGGTGTGTGCTTCCAATTAAATTCAAATTTTTACCTCTTTTTATTACTTGTTGTAAATGTCCTGTCTAACATTAACAGTTAATAAAAATCTCAGAAAAGCAAATGAAGAAATAAAGAAATGGTCAACACTTTGTTTGACTCAAGAATAGCAAACTCCTTGATCCAAAATGCTCTTTTATAGAGTATTTGCAAATCATAACTATGTGCTATTCCATTATTCCTATATTTTTACCATGAAATAAATATTTCATATGTGTTAACTAATGTACTTAAAACATTAAACCCCCATGATTACTTGAAAGAAAGAGAACTCTACTTTTTCATGGGTTAAAATGAAAAACTGATAATGAAATACCAGTCATTTATAATGCAGTCAAATCATAGACATTTATGGCGTAAAAACGCTGGTGGTAGTTACAGAGTATACTAAATACATTTCAATAGAGATGATGCCCATAGCAATTCAGATATTTATAGAAAAAAAAGCAAGCCAGCGTGGCACATATAAACGGACATGCTTTCAGCAGTTGAAAAACATAAACATTGCTGGAAGTAGCTTCCCATGAGACTTTAGATAGCTGTTAAGCTATTACTACAGGTCAAACACAAAGGCAATCAATTTGGAAGCTTTTCTGTAAGACTGTTCTGCTCAAGGTTTGGGATCTCAAACAAGGTTCTGCCCATTTACTTCTGCTGCTTGGACAGTCTTGCAATTGCTGGGTGGTGCATCTCTGTGGGATGCTTTGTGCCGGTGTGTCAGCAGGGCTCCAGAGTCAGGGCTCACTTCTGTTTTATGTAATAAATATGGGGGGAAATGAACAAGTTGTGTGTAGGTATCACACACACTCCCACTCCCCACTAGGTGCAACTGAGTGAGACATAGTACTTCACAGTTGTGTTTTTAATGCTCTGTGGCCCACAGCTTCATCTCATCTCCTCATAATTACTATGTCACATATGTTACAGATAACACATCTTGAAAATGTTTTATAGCATGTTTATAAATTATTTACACAATTCTTATTTCCTTTACTGGTCCTATGCCTCTATATGCACACCTCCACTAAAAAAACCAAAGGAACAATAATTTTAAAATTAAAAGTATTTCTGTGTATGTGTGCATCTTGTTGATGGTTTGGGGGTTTTAACATCATGGGTTTTTTTCAAATTAACATGTATAATTTTCCAGGATCAAAACCCATTGTGATGCTGCCACTTATTGCTAAAATAAATATATTAATTGTTCTTTACTGAACAGCAGTATCTGAAACACCCAAACCCATCCAGACAACAGGAAATATAGATGGTAATACAGACTATAACATGAAGTAAATATGAACTTCTAATTAGTTTCAGGAATTTAAAAAAAAAAAGGCCAGGATCCAAATTACAAAGGATAAGAAACACATCTCTATGCCTGTCCATTTGCAGGTTATTCTAACATGAATTTCTCTAGTTCCACATGCTCATATTGGCTTACAGCAGTATGATGTATGCACACTTTTTCATTTTTTTTAATGTAAAGATTTGAAAATTTTGAAAATATTTTTAGTTGCACATAGCAGTTTTTTAAACATGCAGCACCTATTTAAAGTATAATTGCTTATAGAGTTTCTCAGGAGGAGATTAATTATGTGGCAGATTGAATTGAAGACTGTCAAAACTGCCCAATAATTGTAGTTTATCAGATAGATCTAAATAGTGGATGCACTATGAAAACAGGAGAATTTTAGAAGTGTAAATTTCTCTTTTATATACAACATTGAATTTTGAAGGCACAACTATCCCACTGCAGCCCTGTCTCCAGGATCTCCCGCTTCATTTCAGCAACAAACTGAAATTTAACACAAGCAGAGACGAGATCCAAGTTGCATGCTAAATGGAACTATTTCACATTTGAGTAAAATATGGAAACATAACTTAGAAGGTAATCAAACTGTACAGTATTAACAGCAATATTCTCTTAGATTCTGCTTAAGTATATGTGTAAATACACAATGGGTGCACAGAAAGTTAATCTACGAATATCTAACTGCTCATGTATGAATGATATATATATGCTCAATCCCTTATTATTAAATGAGAAACTTGACAAGATGCATCACAAAAAAAAAAAATCATAGTGTCCTAGATGTGCTAGACTGCTGTTTGGTTGCTGTGCACTGCAGAAAGCCGCTGTATGTGCACCATGGAAATTACAGAAGATGCATGCAGTGCCGTAAGGCACCCACCAATCAATTTTAGAGATGTGTAACAATCTTGCCCTTCTCATGCTCTTGACACATCCTGACCTTATTGCTGATTTTTAAACTGTTTTAAAAAGGCTGCAGTAAAGAATTGGCATGCAAGCTAGATGACAGGTAAATGACAAACTACTCAAGCAAATCGACAACATTGGAACAAAAATACAGAGGTCAAAATCCTAACCTTTTTCTTGGAAAATGTCTACTCATTTGGCCACGTTAAATACAGCCCTGAAGGTCTGTTTAACAAAATACAGCAGACTATTTTAACTTGGGATGCAAAAATGTGGACACTCTCCTGTGTTCATGTTTTCACGTGATCTAGGGTTAGGCTTATAGCGCTGGTTACTGGTAGCATTACTGGTTCTTACATGCTGTATTTAGTGAAAAGATAAGAAATCTGCATAACAGCCAGAAGCCACTAATGATATGCATTAGGTATTACTGAACTGTGTAGCTCTTGGACTAGCCTTCAAATGGAGACCGACTTAAATGAACTTGCTGCTGGTGGCAGAGAGTATTGCACAGTAATTCTTGAGCAAGCACAGTGAAGTCAGGCTGCAGCAGTACAATACATCAAGCAGAGCTTTTATTCTCCCGGAGCAGCAAATGGGGATGCAGCCTGTGTGGCACAGAGCACCGTGTCTCTCTGAGGCATTCTCGTTTGCAATTTAATACTCTCAGTACCATGGGAACCTGTATGTTATTAGACAGTAGTTACTATATTTAAATTAATTCGTAGAACAGTACAAGTTCCTGTGAGTGTAATAACATGCATGTGGACAGTGTTAAGATGAATGAGTCCCATACCTGTCCACAATGCAGCAGTGAATATCGAAGAGGTTACAGGGAGCTGCATGTTAAAAGGCAAATGACTTACCCAGTCCCACCAGCACACTGCTATAGCCTTTTGCCTTTCTGCTCCTCCATGCCAGCTAAGGCTCTCAAAGACATTGCCTGGCTGTGAGCAGCCTCAAACAAGATCTGAAGTCTGTGCCACAGTCTTAACAACAAGCCCTAATCCTGCCTGGCAACCTCTGATAAATTATTGTTAGAAGCCATTGGAAGTTGGATCAATGCACAGAAACATCACCCCAAAGAAATAGGCAGAGAAATTTTTGCAAAGCAGGAAACTGCTGAGCGAGAAATGGCATTGTTAGTGTGTTACAGCATCCAAGCAGCTGCGCCTGCCTTGGCAATACCAGTGATATGTCAATAGAGTTACTCCAAATGTTGCAAATACTCTTAGTATTGCAAAAATAAGCCTGAATATTACCATCTAAAAATACAGAAGTAATTCATGCTTGTTCCCAGTTCCTTCCCCTGCCCTGGGCTCCTTACATGCATCTACACTTTCAGTTTGTATTTTACCATTTAGGGTGCCAGTTTGAACCTTTGCTCTGAAATGTTAATGATCCTGTGTTCACAGGATATTTATCTGTCCTTGTATAATTAATTGCATTGCTCAATTACTTGAAAAAAAGAAAATTAGCAGATTCCTATTTGGACTATACAGCATATAATATGTACAAATCCTACTGATATGTCTTCCTCTGTGCAATCCCCGGGTCGTATCACAAAGCACATGTGCCATCTTCAATTTGCTGGCTTTGTACTGCGTGGTGGTGGAATAAAAAAATGTAAAGATTAAGGTAACTTAGAAAAACTGTGAGCTGAAGTGCAGGGCTCCGAGTCTATTTAAAATAAGACAAAATCATGGTCAAGTGATTGCATAAATGAACTAAAGATCGAACAATCTGAAAATTACCAAGATCTTATTTCACCCCAGGCTTCCAATTTTTGCTTAGAAATAAAATAGTGGAAGAAAAAAAAATAGGGATAAAAAGTGAGATCAAAGTTTTTGTATCAAAACATGAGTGTTTTTTAAGATGTCACGCATTCCTACATTAACATAGATTTCAAAATCCATCTACTTTCAGGTCCTTGCTTGATAACTGTAACATTTTCAGGAATTCTGAATTACTCTGAAAAAATTCTACAGAGCTCTAACCAGAATACTCATGAGTTCTGATTCTGTCTTGTCTACTACAGTTACTCCCTCTATAGCTTTTGACAAGTGGCTAAAGATGAAACTTTGTCTAGTAAAGTCAAATGGTATTTCAGTGCTTCTTTAAATAAGGACAACATTTCCTAATCTGATCATTCCCATCAACAGTAAGGCAATCAGAAATGTCTGAAGTGTAAGATCTTGTAACATCATTTATAATTGACATATAAAATCATGTTATAAAATGGAACATTTTCAGCCCTAAACTCTAGTTGCTCTAGTAAATGGGTAGTTCATGATCATCAGAGATCACCAGTATTGTTTTTCTTAATTACATTTGCAAGTAATTAATGCCATTGCTGCATTCCTGGATTTGTAATATTCCCTAGATGTTCCTATACTGTGTAAAAGGGGAATACTGTGATAACATAATCTAATTGCAAAGTCAAATTGTAAAGATTTTTAATAGCAACCACTCTATAGCAATTTTAATTTTCTGTCTGCTTCATGAGCATTAAATAATTATTTGTCACATTACCCATGTGAGTAGATTACACCACTTCTGTCTCTAAGCATGGAAGTGAGCATTCTCACTCCACTGTAATGCTGAACATGTTCCGCTTGAAAGGCATGTATTTCAGACACAGAGGGTGACAACCAGTGTTTCAAATGAGTCCTGTTATTGAGTTGTAGAGCATCTTTCTGCCATTGTTCATGGAAATTTCCTACACGGTC
>VZTM01006504.1:0-26403 GCA_013400555.1 Jacana jacana | reverse complement strand
GTACAAAATTGAATGCAATCCCGTGTTTTGCATGATTTCAACATTAGGGTTCAAAATCTGATGCAACACTACTAGTGGAGTCAAAAGAAAAAAGATTTCTAAAATTATTGTCACTTAAACATATACCTACAGCAGTAAAAGGTCATTTTACATTAAGCTACGTAAGCAATTCATAAAGTTATTTAGGCACCACATTTATTTATTTTTTTCCTCTTCACAGTGCCTACAAATCTATAACAACATGTGAAAATGAGTGATCCAAACATATTCTCAGGGATTCCATAGCTTGGATTAATCATAATGAAACACTGTGGGAGGGTTCCTGTTTGGGGGGGGTTATTTTGGCCCACAGGAAAGAAACCTGCTTCTAAGTCAATTTATCCCCAAATGGGCGGCTTTGTTTTCAGTTAGGTTTTAGCAGTTTAATGAGGTTTGCTTGGGTTTTAATTATAATTATTACTCTCTTTAAACACAAAGAGACTTACTGTATTGCAAATGTCAACAATAGCAGACAAGATTTTAGCTTGGAGGAAGAAATAAAAAACCAGAGGAGAATTTAGGGGGGAAAAAAAGGCGGGTATAATTTAACTTGAACTATTGGCAGAAGAATGTATTATTTCTCCAGTTCTATTACCAGCATTCACAAATCACCACCGGCTCTTTAAACAAAGAAATTGCCTTCTAAAAACAGAAGAGGCATAACATTTTTTTTTCCCCAAATTATGTATCAATATTTCAAGATGTTTATATACTATCTATAAAACAGAGATGCAGATTAATATGCCAAACATTTGCAACATAAATAAAAGAGAGACGTGTGCCAATATGGAATGCCAAGTGCCAGAAAATTAGTAACAAACTTTTTTTCCTATTAAATTCTGAAAAGTCTTTGCTCCCTATGAAAAACTGTTTCATAAAATTCCTTGTGGGTGTAGACTGTGCAAACTGCCATAAACATTTCCTGCAGCTCCAGTCAAGCAATAGCACGTCACCAACTGCAGGGGGAAAAAGAGAAGTCTGGAGCATCGTTCACAAACCAAGTGCCAACTGGGAGTTAAGGTACTCGGCATTCTCAGTGACCAGGAATGAAAGAAGGCCACAAACCAGTGCAAAATGAGCCCCAAAACCTAAAGCAAAAGCAGAATATCTATATTTTTTAAAAGAACCAGCCAGAACCTTTTACATAACTAGAGTAAGAGAAACAGAGAGCAGTCTTCGCTTTCCAGTGAGGACACAGAGGTGACCACATAAACTGGCAGAGATAAATTACAACAGCTTAAGAAACTCAGTATTATTCTGGAAGTTTATAGCTTCAGCTCCAGTTGAGATTGCGGTGATTGATGCAGTGATACAGGGTTTTAGTGTTAATTTGAATGCAATTAATCGTCTTTATTTTATTATTAAATGGTTTTGATTGGCTTTTTTCAGTTGTTTACTATACTAGGCATGCAAAGAGTTCTGCTTTCCACTGACATGCTGCAGTGATAGTAGCAACTTTAGTGCAGAAAGCTTATTAGCTTACAGGCAAGGCAGACTCACAACTCATGATATCCTTTTCAAAGATGCACCTAAACAGAAATATTTTGCACTTCAGTGAGGCTGCCAAAAACAAGCCATGCTGAGTTAAAAGTTTTGTAAAACAAACAATTCCCTCTCTTTTCAAATAAATAGCTGCATGCAACTTTGCTACAGCATCCGTTTTACTGGTTTTCAAAAGTAAAGGCACTAGCACTGAAAGTAGGGGGATTGAAGTCTATAAAGCAACTGCTAATACCTACAGTTTTAAAGAAAATTCTCATTAAAACATATATCCCAAACAAATCCTATGCATCCTGTGAAGAAAACCCAGACCCTCCACAGCTAACAGTTACTGAACATTTGCAATAGGAAACATGAGAAACACTAAACTACAAGACCTCTTCCTCCTCTTCAAATATGGTGTATACAAAGTCTGAATTCATTCACGCAACAAGCCTTCAGAAGGACCCTGGGTCATCTAGACCATCCTTCAAGCTAGTTCAGGAAAGACTGCTAGACTCAGTTCCCCAAGCATTTTATCTGTCTAGGTCTCACTGACCTCTCCTGCCAAGTGTTCACACTGTCTAATTGACCACACTGTTAAAAGTGTTAGCTTCAGGTCACTCCTCCCTGTTAGACCACCCATCATCTGGATTCTTCCTCCCCCTTCTCTCACGTTTCTTATCAAGTATGTGTCAGTTATATTCCCTTAGGAAGGCCACATGCACTGTGTTCCTGAGACCTGTCTTCACAGGCCGCACTCTCCTACCCTTTTATCATTCTTGTCACCTCTCCTTGAACCGCGTTCCGCACTCGTGTCACTGTGCAGTGTACAGCCCTTAACGACAAAAGCAATCCAGCCAACTGCATCTCTGCTTGCAACAAAATAAAATTATCCAGTGGGAAGTAGAAGAGACCAGTGAAATCTGGCTGTCTCTATGGGCAGGTAGCAAAGAGGGGGCTGTTTGAGAATAGCTGAAAGTAGAAATTCCTCTTCCTCTTTCTGAGTCATTAGTTTTCCTTCCTATATATATTACCTTACAAGAAGATCACGTAGGCTTCAAAATATCAAATCATTTTTGCTGTGACATGCATACCTGCTAAAGTTGATACTGGGTTTGCACATAAACTGAACAATGGCACTCAGCCAAACGTGTCAAGGATTTTTGCAGGCGGAGAAGGGAACGTTTTTCTCAAAACAATTAGGAGGGACACACTGTCTTTAGATTAGGTTTGCTTTAATCCCAAAGTGACCTTCTAATGCAAAACCTAGGCTAGCTAACACTTATAGATGCATTTACCTTCTGTTTTCTGAATAAAGACTGATTCCATGTTTATACCTATACCATTGAAAAGATTTTTTCTCACCTACACTTTATTATTACAGTCAAATAATAAGCCTTGAGAACTTATGAAAATGTCAGTAATTTCTGCTGCAGTAACTCTTCTGACACATGACACAATAAGGCTTTTTGGGTACCAAGCCAGTAAAGTGAAATGATGCCTGAACAGAAATTAAAGAAATAATCCAAAAATTGAGTTCTTCGAGGATTTAGACAGTTTTTCACATGAGATGTGATAGTCCCCTAACTCTGTGCTTCCAAAGTCAGCTGAGATCTCTCTGCCTCACCTAAGAGATGATAAGCAAGGCTGAAATCTGAATCCATATTTTTAGCAAGAAAAATACATCACTTGCAATATTGAAATAGATCAAATAAATCTCGTACCAGTTTCCAATGGCTGATGTCTATGACTGGTACTAAGAAAAATCTGTTAAGACCATTCACATCAGGGTTTGTAATCCAGACCCCCTCCAAGAAAGTCTCTAACTTCTGTTCTGCAATCCACAGCAGCAGTTGTGTGCAATACCTACTTTCTATGAAGACGTGTTATTAATCAATAGACTTTATGAGCTCTAGTGGTTTTTCAGCCATTTTTTTTTTCCTGCTACAAAATATCAATTCAGCAAAACTGAAAATCTTAATAAGAAACCTTTTTTTTCACCTGGAATCTTCCATTTCCAGAAATCTATGTAAACAAAGCTTTAAATCCAAATCAGTCTCTTTGTTCTTAAATTCTTACTTGTAACTTGAGCTAAAATAAAAAAGGCGAAAATAAATACACCCAAAATGAAGTCTTTGAATTTTCTTCTTGGGTTACTAGAGACCTAGATTTTTTTCCCAAAAAGGGAAATTGTTTCACAACCTCAGTTTCCAAGATGCAGAGCTGGGTTGGTAACACTGCCAGTCACTATAGAGCTATGGCATGGAACATGTAAACCTATCAGAGGCACTGACTGCTGCACACTGTGAATGAGGTATTTCTGTAAACTATGTAACTCTACGTATTTAACTGAAGATGAAAGTTGTTCTTCTATTCAGTTGCACCTACTGACTGAGATATTGAGGAATCACAGTTACCATAACTCTCCACAAAATGTAAGCCCAGCCTCTGCTAGCAAAGGATTATTCCCTACACCATGCACCTCCCATCTCAAGCCTTTTGAGAGTTCCTTTCTAAGATTTAAATTTTCTTTTATAAAGCTTTTCTGAATCAATAAAGATTCAATATAGGAAAATTGCCAAATAAATTACTTTTCATTTCTGCCCACAGTTAAACTCCTGCAGGGATCTGGAAATATATCAAGATCATTAGCCTTAATATCTATAATACACAGTGCTTTAAGGTGAAGTGAGTAGTAAAACAGTTTAATACATCAGCCCCTACGCTCGAGAGACCTGCAGGGTCCTGACAGTGCACGCACGTAACTCACAGGAACGGTTCTGGAGCCTTGTGCACTGGAGGGGGACAGACTTTCTAGCAGCATGGGTCTGAATAACACACACACGTTGATTTCTTCTTAATACCTGCTTTGGTTACTCTGTCAGGACTCACTGGAAGACTGTGCAATCGTTATTTTTGCTGGAGGCCTACCATGAAGCAAATAAAACCACCGACTGAGCTGTTTATAGCTTACTAGACTTTGATTGCAAGTACTCCCTCCTTCCTCTCCTGAAAACCCTTGTGTACTCACAAACACAAGTAGAATTTGTCCCTGTGCTTAGACTTTGCCAAGCTACCCATTCACCTCATTTATGACACAATTTACCCTCTTAATTTAAAAATCACCAGTGAACATAAATGCAGAGAATTTACTTATGCTGATCTGATAAAAAAACTTAATGAGCTAATTTAAGTTGATTTTTTTTTAATTTAGTAGACTTTGATGCAGCAAACCTGATAATTGGAAACAGGTCTCATCCACATTTTAATTTCTTCATTCAGTCTTATCCCTGGTTAGTTAAAAAAACTGCTTCGTTGCCAAATTCTTAGCTAATGAATACATGTAAAACTTATACTAAGGATCCAACTCTCATTCTCAACTCTGACATATAGTGCACTGTAAAATAATTCATTATTTAATATTAAAAAGCTGGATAAAACTAATTAATGCCAAAAATTAGCCCAGAGCACAACATTAATTACAAGTTTGCCCAACAGCTTCCTCCTTGTCCTAATTAGCCCCGTTGAGTTCAAGAAAACATTAAGAAAAAGAGACAAACATATAATTTCTACTTCATGCTCGATAAAAACCTCAATGATTCAGCTTTCAAACATCAATAACATGCCCCTTTAACAGGAATTTGGAGATTTCCACTGTAAAGATGACTCTCAGGCACAGTATGTTTCATTTTTAATGGGCTGAAGTAGATTTTCTGGTCACTTGTCAACAGTGGTTGAAATCCACTTTAAAAATATTGGTATGGAAAAAAAAAAAAAAAAAAAAAAAAAGAAAAAAAAAAAAGAGAGTTTCCCCTCAGAGCTGAGTGTTATACTGAAAATGCCCATCTGGCCCAGGCTGTCCCGTTCCCATTAACCACAAAGTAGGCATTACATGGAGCACCTGGTATTTCAGTTCTCCAACACTGAAGCCTGACAATCTTATTTGATGTTTACCAACCAGCATTGTCAAAATTTGACACTTCAGAAAACATGGCAAGGTATCATACACACAAGTCATCATATATGTTCCTGAAATGCTGATGATAAAAACAACTGTGCACTGACCTCGTTAATAAAAGTCTGGGCTCCCCGTGGGCTTAGGAGTAAGATAGCCCTTCGCAATGTGTCCCGATAGCGGTTCAGCTCTTCTGTTTTCATGGTAGTGAAAAGGTTGGCAAAGACTCTGCTGATGTTCCTGTCCACTTTTTGTAACGATACATCAAGTCCCAGTCTTGAGGCCTGATCGAGAAATCCCTGCAGTCCACGGATATCTGTAACACAGAAGAAAGGGAAAAAAAAAAAAAAAAGAAAAAAAAAAGAAAAACCACTGCATCAACCTTTGCCAATTAGGCAAGCATCACTAATTAGGTAGAAAGAGATATTTTCCCTGCAGTGCTGTCAGAAGTGCATTCCACACAGCCATCCTTCACAGCTCCCTTTCGTAGCCAATGCCAATAGGGAAATTCCATCAATTACCTTTCCCTGCGGGTCTCTCAATGACTCCTAGGAAGAGCCAGTACATGTACTCAAGTGGCTGTGGATACTTCCCAAAAATCTCAAGGCCACAAGGCTTAAAACTGCACAAACAAAAAGACAGTCCCACCACAATATCCGGAGTTCAAATGCAGAAATCCAGAAACGGATGAATAAGCAGGGGGATACGTCATTTACCCCTAAAATCCTCTCCTCCTCCTGCAACTGTATTACTGTTGCAGTAAGGCATGTCTGCTTATCTTACATTATGTCTGCTTTTCCCATGAAGTCATTAAAATATCCAGAATGTACCCATCCTTCCTCCTAACACCTTTTTTTAACTCTTCCCCTCCTATAAATAGCCCACCTAACCAGACATTTACTGTTAACCTGTAAACCCATGAAACAGCACACAAAGCCCCACACTAATAGGATATATCATAGCATTAAAAAAAATGGCTTTTGGTAATG
Source organism: Jacana jacana (assembly GCA_013400555.1). Lineage (NCBI taxonomy): Eukaryota > Metazoa > Chordata > Aves > Charadriiformes > Jacanidae > Jacana > Jacana jacana. The sequence continues at coordinate 19,938 of VZTM01006504.1, read as the reverse complement.
GAAATAATGCAAACAAGCCCCTTCAAAACCTGTTCCTTTGAGCTCCATCCCTCAACTTCAGGCTGACTAAAACTAACTAACTAAATAAATCTGTTTTTCTAACCACACGTGTTAGGACATTAACATGGAGGAACATACATATTATATTCATGATGAATCTGCTGGTGCAAATTGTAGTCCCTCTTCATGACTCAGCATTTTTCTACAATAAATATCTGAGGTTTTATTTTGTTGTGAAATTTAGAGCAAGAGAAAGGTCAGGGCTTACACTGAACCAGGCTGCTTTCAAAGTTAACATTGACCTGATCACAGCTCTACGATGTCATAGGAGCCCTTAATTCCATCTGAAACACATCACTGCTCTTGAACAAGAAAGTATCTAACTTTCTTTCCTTACATTCATTTCTCATACTTCCATCATCAAATTTCAGCTCGTGGGTGAAGCTGACCAGTGTGAGAGTAAATTTATTGTTCCCACAAGAAAACCTGTTCCTCAGAAAACTTTACCACAACTCTAATGATCTCTATAAATGAGACTGTAACAGCTGGTGTTTGGTTGTTTGGGTTTTTTAAATCCTGGCAATAATCAATTTCTGATGGAATTCTAAGTGTCAATCCCTCAAACACTGCTGAAGTCAGGGGACTGAAAACCAGGCTGATTAAAGTCAGTGGCATTTCCTGCTGCCACATCTCAGACCACGACTAACCTGGGTGTTGTGTGGCCATAGAATATATGTGTGACCTTTTTTCTCCCCCTTAAAAAATGTCATATGGAACCTGGTATAAGCAACATCTTGCCAGGATATAACAGCATTTTGCTCATGTACAAGTGCAATATATTAGGGTCAACAAGGTAACCAGCAAACACTACATCCAGAAGAAAAGCCCTGAAAGTTAAACCTTGAGTAGCATCAGACTTTTATCCAAACGTGGAAATGCTTGTTAATGTGATAAATTCAGCTTCCTAAAGCAGGTGAATCACAGAGAAACATCAGAAAGGAACAGAAATTAAGGTAGGGGTTGTGCCAACCACAGCAGACTCTTTACTGCCTTTTAACTGGGATTTAGTTGATGGGACCATCACTCCAGCCAGCCCCACCATCAGGAAAGATGCACTCATAAGGGTTTTGCTGCTGGCTTCGGCAAGTCTCCAGGAGTTTTATCACACTGTCAAATACCTGCTGGACTTGCTTATTGTCTGAAATCTGGAATCACTGGGGAAAGGAAGGACTTTATTGTTATGCAGGCATTTCTTGAAAATGCCACAAGGCTTTAGAGCTTGTATAACTGCTAAATACTGCAAGTGTGTTGAAATGATGACAGTGACAAACAACTATTGTTTACAGGTTAAAGTATTTTATTAAAGTTGTCAAGCTTACTTTGGATTTTGCTAATTTAAATTCAGCAAACTAGCATTCATTACTACACCTGTGCTCACTTTACGGATCTGTGATACATGAAACACAGATTTTTCATTTAATGATGTTTAGTCCTTCAGAATTATTGCAGGGCTTGACAAGCAGTAAGAAAATTCCCTTTTTTATAGTTTGGTAATGACTTGTCTTTTTGTGCAAGCATCTAAAAGTTATCACTGCAGAAAGGAAAGCTGGTTACAAAAGATTAACTGGGCTGATACTGCTCTAGGTTTTTTGCTTTATGTTTTCAGCTGACCTGCTGAACTACTGGTTAGAAATATTGCTGTAGACCAGTGCAAAATACTTGATGCTCATGATAAGACTGTTTGGACTTGGAAGAGCGTTTCTGTATTCTCTTACAAATTGCTTCCCCAAGGAAAACAGGCTATTTTCTGCTTTGAAAAATGGAAAGGATTCAAACTTCTTCCAGCTTGAGAACAAAGCAATATTTAAGATGGAAGAGACTGTCCAAGCTCAAATGTACAAGCACAGTCTGTCAGTTTTTCACAGATATAAGTGAATGTGAATTTATTCAGTGCTGGCAATTAGAAAGCATTGCGTGACTGTATCCTCCTGAGCGCTGCCGTTCCTGTTGCTGCATTACACCGGGGAGGACGAGCAGGCTTGATGGGAATTCAGAGGTGGGAGTGGTAACTGAAGAGCAGTGTTTTCTGAACCAACTAACACTTTTAGGTGCCTACATAATGGGATCTGTTTTCACAAATAATTATTCGCGATCGTTTCCAACATGGCAATAATTTCTTAAAACGCATCAGTACATCGATACACAAACATAAGTACAAGCAGCTGTTTAGAAATCATAATCAATTAGGCTCAGTTTCATTTTATCTGACAACTCACATAAGAAAGTGAGTTTGATGCCATCATTCTTTTTTCCTCCATTTAGTAGATCACAAATTCATGCAATAAAGAAGAACTGTGCTTTGTTCCACGACAGCTCAATCGGAAACATTCACAGAAATTTAGGAATTTCTTTCCATTTCTCAGAATTTAGGACAGTTAATACTTAATTTTCTTCAAGACTAAAAGCAGTCTTATAAAATTCATGTAGAAATTAATAAAAATAAAGATTCTTTTGCTCTGTTAAAAGACGTGCTTTCTGTCTCTTGTAGTCATTAAAGAGTTCAGATTCCAACATTAGAGGGTTACCCTGAGCTATTACTAATAAAATAATTACATGTGCCCATTTATAGGACAAGTATAGCAATCCAAACTCAGCCACAGTCAAATGAAACGAAAGACCAGTTTCCTATAACTACACAATCTATAGCCTTGTCTTCAGTTTTCCAATTAGCTACGTTTGCTCAGGGTGTAGCCCATATTCATCCATAAAGATCACACAGCACTACTTTAACAACCTAATTGCCCACCTGATGTGCACGTTAGATGCAGAATTTCAGAGACAGTATTTGAAAATTTCTCTTTAGGGAACACCCGTTTCTCGAAGATGATGCCACACCTGCATCCCCGAAGGAAAGTGACGCTGCACAAAACGCACTCAGGTGAGCATTTCTCATAAAAGTAGTCTGTAAAACCGTACAGTAAGTGGAGCTGTTTACAATACTGTAGCATCAACTGCAATCATGTGAAATTAAGTGGGTTGGAATCAACTCACTCGAGATTCAAAGAAAAGCAAACTTTTTATGAACTTTGTGTTTCTACTGTTACATCTGGCTGGAGGGCAAACCTCTGTGGCTGAGAGCCTTCCTCCTAACTCTGACAGATACACCATATGTTCAGGTCTGACAACAGAAGAACGAGACAATTTCAGGGATAACAGTTACAAGGAAGGAAGGGAAGCCTTGTTGCACTGCAAAGATACGAGTTTTGTCACTGTGACTGCAAAACTAATGCTTGCCATAAATAAAGGGCTTCATTGTTCTATAAGGAATAATGGAATGAATATTCCTGCTGGAGATTAGGCTGGTCATTGCACTGGTTGACTGGAACACAAACATAAAGGAGTACTAAATGTGGCTTTAGCTACCTATACATAAAGCTTATTGTCATCTACAAGCAATTACCTTTTTATTATATTATCTATAATCTTGTTTATATAGAAAAGGTTTGCAGAGTCTACCATAGCATCGTCTTTCATATATTTACAGGATCTGATTTTTGGCCTTGACACAAGCAGCTTTAAGCTATTATTTGTGTGAAACAGCTGTGTGATTGAGCACAGCTGGCCTTTAAGGATGGCTCACTGTAGAAAGAAATTTCCAGGAGGTAGAGAGCATTATGTTGTCTTTTCAACACCAGTTCCTAACCCCACTTGACAGAAATAGAAGCAGCACATGGCCAAGAAACATTTTACTTTGGGTAGAAAAAAGCCAGAAGCAAACTGAAGTACGAAGCTGGAGCTGGAGGCAAGGCTAAAGAAGCACCAAGAAATAATTTCACACTCTCATTCTTATCCATCACCAAGTAAACTCTGGGAGGACTGGGGTATTGTCACCGTGCTCTATTTTCAAATTAACCCTTTCACTTGTACATTTGTAAGAGGGAAAAGTAAGTAAGTAGGAAGAGCAATGAGATCATACAGGAAACAGCTTTTGAGTTTTCTTGTTTGCTGATTGCAGGCTTCACACTTTTATTTTCCCAGGGTTCATTTTATTTGAGCATTACTTTGGTAATCTATTTAAAGTAGCGAGAAGAGTGTCAAGGGGACTTGGACAATTTCATTATTTACATATTTAAAATATTTAGCTTTTCCAGCATCTTAGGAACTCTATTGAGGTATTTTTCCTTACACTTAAGCTCCAAGGAAAGACAAAAATTACTGTCTCACATTTAATACAAAGAAATTCCATTTTAGTGCAGGTTTATCTCTCTTGACTGCAAATTGGACAGAATACTTCCCACTTATTATCTAATTTCTTAATTCAGACTAAAATACACATACTAGGATTCACTGATTTGGGAGATGATAACCTATAAGCACTCTGAACCAGGTTTCCTAATCCAGTTCCTGTTTCATGGGTCTCATTCACTTTACTTTGCAGTGGCTGCTGTCCCCCATTTTTGCAACTGCAAATTGTTTACATAAGAAACAAGGAATAATAAGAATGGTGTAAGAAAGAGAGATGCACATGGTGATGATTAGACTCCTGCTGCTGCGTAAACTTTCTAAACGAGTGACTTCAATATTATCTTTGGGTAATTGCTACAGCTGATAACCTCCTTGAAGGACTTGAATATTCTCTAGCATTTTAGGAAACTGAAAGCAGAGATACTTCAGAAGTAGCTCCTATTCTCAAGTTAACAAATAATAAATTCCCTTCCTTCAAAGAATAGAGGGAAGATTACTATTTACGCTTCCAAAAGGGAATTTTGCACAAATCATCTAGAAAAATTAGACTTTGAGCAAGTGCTGAAAATTTCAACCTAAAATACTCACAATATGATCTTAACTTCTCAGAAAGTTAAAATATACCAGAAAGTATAATAATAGTCTATTACAATAGATATGACTACATTAATATTTGAATGTAAAAGTTTATTGGATTCCAATGCAAACATGAAATGGTATTAAGGTACATATTCTATTTTTTCTAGTTTTTATAAGTCTTTTGCTCTGTTTTTACAATCTCTCTCCAAACATGTAACAACTCCCCACCTACCCCATTTCCTCCTGGGTCTCTGCCTGCCACACTCCTACAACCAGTGCTAATATGACTGCCATCAGCCACAAAATTTTTCTACAAATATTAGAACTCACAATTTCAAAACAATATCTGTGATTTAGTCACCCCACTCCTAAGAAAGTTTCACTTCAAAAACTTTCTGCTAGAATAAATAAATAAATCTTTTCCTTCTTGCATGCTTTTTAGATACACCAGAGCTCAAAGTAACACTTGGTTCAATTATACCCTATTTTCTTTTAAAGGACAGAAGTCAGTAACTAGGTAACAGTTATGATAGCAAGTAAAATAAATCCATGAATTACATTGGATTTTTGTAATTATTCAGCTTATATAAGACAGCTGTACCAGAAGGGGAGAACTTGTAGAGTAGGGCTGATGGTTGGACTTGATGATCCCAAGGGTCTGTTCCAACCTAAATGATTCTATGATTCTAAGTTCTGCCGAGCTCCAAAACCTGTCTCTGATAAACAGAGGATAAAACAGGAGCAGTCATGGAGCAATACTTCCCTCTAACATTCTTCCAACAATTCACAGTTTGCAGTGCAGGAGATCCCTCAGGCAGGTATTTCTATGCACTAACACCAGTGTATTTCTGCATTGTAACCCCTGACAGCTTTCTCCTCCACAGAACGGCAGTTTCCCTTCAAGCCCATGCACACCACGAGCATCCAGATCGGTGCATCGTCAGCATTTTACCCTGGGAATTTTCAGGATCCCATTGGACTCTCCTTTCCCCTTTTTACACCTCTCTCTCCTGGGTAGCTGTACTAACATCAAACACAAAGCAACACGCCAACACCTGCGCTGTTCAGACCTGCACAGCCTCTGCTCAAGAGAGGACGAAAAGCAAGAAATCAGAGGTTTCTGGAAAGAATAAAGCAGGCTATCAGAAATGTAATCTTTGAAAAATACAAGGAACATCAATTTGCCATTTAAATCCAGATCACAGGCTGACATTTGACCACCTCTCGGTAGAAACTGAAAATTTTACCACGTATGTTTTGATACAAGCATCAGGATTAATCAAATGCACAGGTCTACTCAGAAGCCCTTGTGATATCAAAGGCTGAAGCCTGTATAAAGGCTGCAAATTTGGGGGTTTTTACTGGGCACTTATACTGCCTACATCGATTTTGTTGTCAGGCTTTTAAATATGAAAGGGACTTTGAGTAGACAGAAATCACAGGTATTGGTGATTTTCACTCCTGAACAGATGGGAAAGCGACAGAACACAGCATAAAGCCAGATGTGTTGCACACACAAACAGATGTTTTCAGACTCAACTTACAGGAGGCAGACACGAATACTGAGAAATATTAGAAGTTACTCTGCATAACTGATGCTTCATACCTGGAAGAGCTGACCCAGTGTGAAGGTAACCGAAGCTTCCCAGGAGGCCCAGAAGCAGAAAAGCCTTTTAAAGGCTACAACAGCCCTTTCGTATTTAGCGTGAAAGGTCAACTATAGGTCTCTCCTTCTGGATTTTAACACTCAACAATCAAAAGCACAAGGGAAACCACCTCAGGAAATTCATTACTGTTAGAAAAAATGTGGACATATGCTACAATTGATGTAAAAGGGGAATTCACTGAAGAACTAGCATTTCCATTCAAATCATCCATTTAATTCTTCCAAGTGCAGTAATTGCCAACTGTTTGCCCAATAGTAAACCACTCAAATGAGCTGTAACAGCTTCTCATCTCGCTATTGCTGTTAATACATTAAAATACTTTTAAAGGCACTATGCAGTATTACTGGGGCCTCTTTTTATTAGATAAAAATAGACATATTAGAAACTATGCTTTTGCCTAAATATATGTTTAAACAGAATATTTAAACTAAACTAATTTTAATTATTAAATTAGTGAACCTAATATTTGATATGGCTGAGTATAAGCAATTCTAAACATCCACCAACCAGTAGATAAGGGAAATATATCTTTCTTCTTTTGGAGGGCTGAGAGGCACCTTCCTGAAACTGTATTATTTTACATGAACACCTGGATTAATAGGTCTGTTTAGTATGTTGGGACTAACCCACCCTGTGTTGCATTAATCAACCCTGTCTGCATTAACACAAGTACTATTCCTGTATTGTAAGTTTGGTTGTTGTACTTTGACACACAAAGTACGTTCTTCAGAAATAAGACTAGTAACCCTAGACTAAGTCATTAAGTGCCATTAAGTGCACCCTGAAACAAATCAAACATGCAAAGGGAATGCCTGAAACACAGAGGCAAAAGGTATCTTTTCCCATTCAGAGAAAACCAGAAGTCAGTTGAGAATTTCAATGAGATTCATTCTGTACATCTGTATAGCTCAGCGTCCAGCAAAGAGAGGGTAGAAGCACATCCCTTAGGTTTTAATGGATTTCAGAGTGAGTCTCCCTCATTTAAATCAACTTTTAAATACTGCACATTCCAATCCCTAGAGAGACTGCAATAAAGTTACTGCAGATAAAGAAATTAAATTCCCCCTTGAGGAAAGGCTACTGGCAGGAAGACCTTATTCTTTTATATGGGTAACAATAATTATTGCTTGCATTTATACAACACCTTTCGACTAAGGATCTCAGTGTACTTTATAAACACCTGTACAGTATAATAAAGTATACACTATAAATGCACGTTACAGGAGCTAGTTGCTTTTATACTTAACTACATGTCAGCAAACAATAAATCAACTCTCTGTTGAAGAAACTGTCTACCACTGGAGCAATTCTGCAGGTTCAAGTAAAAGTCAGGTGCCCTGAGCACACAAGCAGCAGAAAGGCAGTCAGAGCTGCCAGCTCTCATGTTGTTGGCATCATCGAGTCCTCTTCGCTGAGGAAACTGCAATTCTCTTTAAGGTTACTATACCTCAACCAGCCTCAGAGTTTGGACAACCCAGTCCTTGACGATATTAATTCTGTACTATCTCTAATCTTCTCCAACTGAGAAATGCAGAAGTCATTTTGATGGATGCCAGTTTCACTCCACTGGTGGCTTTTCAGAGTATTCAGTAGAAGGTGGTACAGGGGCACTGAATCTGTACCTTGTCTTGAGCCTGATCACCATTAGTACAGAGCACTCTGAGCCAGTGACAAGCTGCAATTATCAGGGAGGCTCTGTGTCACTACACCACGGGCACCATATGGGACCTCACCTCACGTGAAACCTGGGCTGCACAGAGCTCACCTGCCCTGGCAAGCCCATCCTGAACTACCTGGCAAGCTAAGGACAACCGTGTGCATATTTTGAGCTCAGAACCCAGGAAGAGCCGCCCTCTGGCCAACGTTATTTTACTTAAATGATGGCCATCAGGCTGAATGAAGATGGTGGTATCTGAGGTTTAATTTCCTTGGTCCGCTGTTTCACTCACAAAGTGCATTTTCATATAGACACCGATTTCAGAAAATTAGAAAAAAAAATATGTATCATTCTTTAATTTCCTACTTTTTTAAAAGTAGGATTTTTGAGATACAACCTCCGTAAAACTGTACAAAAGTGCTGAATGACACAAGAATCAATCACAGACTCCTCTGTTCTCCAGTGTTCTCTGTTAAAAGCAAGATGAGAAGGATTCCTACTGAGATAACAAATCTCTTGGCGGGAGCAGGAGGGTGTTGAGAATAAAAACTAAGTTCATGTCACACATAATGACCTTCAATTAATCCCTCTTGTAGGAATACACCAATAACAAATGAAGAGGAAAAATGCCAATTATTCATTTGCATCATGACAACTACTTTTAGTACAGTGTCAAAGTACTCCCTCCTCTAACAACATGACTCTGCTACCAGAAGAGGAAAAAAAATCCCAATCCACAAACTAACAACATGCTAGAAAATGAAACCATGAATCTGGTTATACTTTGTCATCAGCTAAAACACCCTCAGGCATCCCTCGGTTAGCTGTGTGCTTTTGGAAAATAACAAGGAACAATTACTGGAAAGACAACTGGTAGCACTGAGGTGGTGCTCTGTACCAAGATTAGTGCCAAAAGATTCTCCACTCATCATACTGTAAACCAAAGTGACACATTTTAACAGACTGAAAAACAAGATGGTTTAGGCCTTAGACCTACAAACATTTCAGTGTGTATTTAGCTTTGTGTGAGGGAACTCAGGCCAAGTCTCCTCCCACATACATCATCTCTCAACGTATGAGTAAGTGTTCGCATTGCTGGGATTTATTCCTATGAAGATAGCTAAGATAAACACCTAAAACACACAGAACATATTTCCACCTTCCCCAACTTGAAACAGCAACAGAAAACAAGCAGAAAGTTTTGCTCCTTTTTAACTACTCCTCCTGCGCAACCCCCCTCCCCTCCACGCACCAAGCCTGATATTTTAACAGCTTGTGCCCGTGCCTGAACACATAGCCTTTGTGAAGGCACAGTAAACCTGCTCTTGACAAGCATGCCTATGATTTGTTTCCTACGTGCCCAGACACAGGAGCAATTACGCAGGTTTTCCTGAAGCACTCCATCTGAAAATTAACAACCGTCTGTAACAATTGCTTTTCTGCTTCTTTTTACACCATATTTCTATAGAGCAACAGCAAAGAGAAATATTTACAGGCTTAGGAAAATAGCATCTCCTCATTAAAAACTCAGCTATAGAAAAGGATAATGGGAAAATGGAGCACATTGCTACACAGACTTTTCTGACTCCATTAATGTAACTAAAATACCAGTATTTGAATAAAAGACGTCTAGTACAAAGAGTCCTTTGTTTACCAGTCACAACCATCCCATTTGGTGGCAGAGTAAGGCTCAAAAAAATTCCAATCACAACCAACTAGAAAGTTTTTTTGAAAAGTTTTTTGCTCTCAGAGATACCCAAGTACTCGGACTGGGGAAACAAAACTTCACATCCAAAAGCAAGAAGCAATTAGGGTTCTTAGTTTACTTTGGTTACACTAGGGGGGCTTATTTGCATATTTACAAAATTAGGGGTTACTATACCATCTGTTTTACATAAATATACATGTAAAGTAAATGATAGCTGTATGCCTGAATAAACTTAAATTGAGATTTCGTTGCTGGACTCATTGAGACAAAGCTTCAGTGCAACTGCCTCAAAATCTGACAAGCTTTATCTACTCGTTACAGCCATTTATATGAAGGCCAGTTAGGGAGTCCAATATACCCTAAGGTTAACATTTGAATTAAGAGGTCTACATTTCCCCACCTTAATTAACTTAATTCCTTAGCAAATGTCTTATAATTTACTGGAAAGGAATTAGGCAATTCTGAATGTCACTGGGAAAACTTGTATCAGTAGAAAAGGCTGTGAAGAACAGCTCTGGCTGAGCAGCACCGTGCAGGTGATGGTATCTTCTGTGGGTGCTGGCAAATCTGCACACCTTAATATAGTTCACAGAAGCACTGTGCTAATTTCAGTTACTTTAGATAAAGCAATGGCTTGGAAGAGGACAAGATGTCGTGCCAGAAAGGATAGGATAATATGTTACTGCCAGCCATCCAAAAATCCATCAATCATTAAAGACAAGATTTTAACGTAATTACTGACTTCTCATTTTTCTATTCTTGTGGAATAACTGGAGAGGGCAAAACAGAACCCTCCCCCTTAAGAAAAGATTACATTACTACAATGCAGCAAAAAGAAAACATAACATTAAAAACATAATTAGCAAATTCACATTACTTTTACACATTCCAATTCCTGAGAACAAATTAAATCTGAGTTCATAAGAACAATTTAACCATGTGATGTTTTACAATAAAGGTTTGGACAGCCTGAACAACAGATGAACCAGGGGCAGGTTTTCAGATTAACGTATGGAGTTTTAGTCTTTACTTTCATTCTGCTCCTCACTCCAGGTAGAACTGCAGGGTTTTTATTCCTGGGGAATAACACATGAAGCTCCGCCCCTTTAAAGCTTTAAAATAACTTCCATGTACTGCAATAAATCACAAAATAACCACATAAAGACCAACATTTCTCATTCTACTAGTTCATTCATGCAGCAAGTAGTGGTTATGCCACTTCAAGTTGTGTTAAGGTTTAATCATCCTGATAATCACAGTGCTTTGGTATTCCAAAATATGCTCTAGTACTTCTGTTAATATGATTAATAACTTTGGGGGGTGGGGAGGTGAAAGACTTCTTATCAGGAGAATGTGACCCAGATCTCCGAGGGACCTCTTAAGAATACCAGCATGAAATTTTAGGAAGGTAACATAACACCAAATTACTTTCTTCATCTGAAGACATCTTTGTTATTTTATCATCTCTATCTCCTGATTTTAGGAAAAAAGAGGTTGATTCCAGTTCAGGTATTTCTTCACATCTCTTCATTCAGTCAAATAATTATTCCTCTCACTATCATGAGGTTGCCCTTGGTCACTGAGTACATTAACAGATTCCATCTGCACCTTCTTCCTTCTCACCCCGAATATTTATTTAGATGCATCTTCTAACATGTAACTACAATGACTTCTACAGCAGCACAGACAGTACAGCTGTAAACTTCAGGGAATGAGACAGCCATGTAAACTGCTGGAAAAACCCTTATTTCAAAACCTTCTGGCAAGAGGTTGCAGATACACTTTCACACTTCATTTCTTTTGACATGTCCCCAGAACCACTGCTGTGCCTATCCAGTGACAGTATTTGAAACCTCGCATCCCAGCCACCTCCGAGGCTCTATTACACTCTCTACTGTTTGCATGAAAAAGAATCTTTTTTTTTTTTTCTCCCCACCTGGAAACATGTATTTGGTGTTTGTATGAACACAGCTTTTCTGCTCAAAGAGTGGAATGAATGACCAGCAAAATGTACTTTAACACCAGAAAGAGAGAGCTAGAAGTAATGCTCCTGAGAGTTAGGAGGTCACTGATTAAATTCTTTATAGAGTAGGACTTTTTTTTTTTCCTCCTAATTTCTTATGTAGAAAGAGTCTGATACTAAAAATATCCGTTTCTGCAGTTTCTAGCTATCTTATAATAGTATCTTGATTTATGCTTTCTTCCACCCCCTATTACCAGGTCTTTTGAAGAAAAAAAAAAAAAAGACATTTTCTTGTTGTTCCTGCACAGGTACCTGATCTGCATGCTAACACTCCCTGCCAATACGGTAACTCCCATAACCTCTTTGATTTCACTGAAGTAAAATGGGACCTTATGAATGAGACATTAATTTATATAATCTTATTTTTTCTATTTTATATTTCAGGGATTGAAACATACAAATTAAATTTACTTCAAAGAGTGGAATAAGTCCCCACTCTCTTCTTATAGAGCAGATATTAATTTCCATCTGAAGTGATCAATGACCAATTTATTGATTCTACAGTGTTGAGCTGCTTGCCTATGTCTATATAAGTAGGCTTTCCCCACCCTAATCAGGACAAGTCCTGTCAAAAAACTTAGTATTTGTTTAAATCTGTGTAGTATGAGAGGCAGGTAGGGGAAATAGGCCTCCATTGCTATAGCAGCAAATAACAAGCAGTAACAATATATCCCCTGAGCAAACATGGTACAATTTAAGTGCAGAAGCCAAAGGAGGAATATTAGAATGGACATCGACTAGTTAATTGAGGATAAAGACACCGGGGGAAAAAAAAGCTTCTTGAGCTTTGCAGTATGCTGATGACAATTTGAAGAGGCAGGGAGTAAAAAAACAAAACCTACTTAGAAGAAGAAGAGAGGAGAATGAATCATCTGAAATTTGCAATGGATTTACTGAAGTGCGTAGTCCCACGGGCTGAAGAGAGATACCAAGGTTGATTGTGAAAATGAAAGAACTGGACACTGAAGAGTGTCAAGGGAATACTGAGGCAAATTCTTTTGGCAACTGCTAAAGAATAGAAAGAAAATAACAACACAAACTGAAGTTTATCCTCAAGCCTGCTGCTTCATTTACATTTTTGACCTGGTTCTGAAGAAAGAAAAAACCAAACCCAAACAAAATCACAAACCAAAACCAATTGGGAAGAGTCTAAATGAATGGCCGAAACATCAGAGCTTCTCTTTTAAATCTGGATTCTGGGAAAGTGGAAAGGATCTTTCCATGAGCAAAGAGAAAAAAAAAAAAAAAAGAAAAGAAAAGAAAAGAAAAAAAGAAATAAAAGAGTAACAGTCATTAGGTGAGGGAGATAACCCCTTCATGATAATGTCTGTTTTGTATTCCAAGAATTAGATATCTTCTCTCAGAGGCAAAAAAACCAGAAAAGAAAGGTACATATTTAAACTTTTCCTCAGAAACCAGGCATCAGCTACACTAGGCAAGATTTCAGACAATGGGCAGTTATCCAGGACAGGCACCCATCAACATGCATGATCTTACTCAAAAACTGTTAAATTCCCACTTCAGAAAACTCTGGCCCCTGTTTCCAACTGGATACCAGCTCCTCCTCTCTCCCACTCCCCTGAAGGCCAGAGTTCCCCTTCTCACTGTGCCTATCCCCGCTGTTATCTGTGAATCATATGTGTGCTCCCCCCAAGAGGGGACACTAATTAGAGTGCAGCTCTCATCCTCTGCAAATGCCACTGCTTTCTTATGCTGAGATATCCTGTTTCCCTTGTCTTCCAAAAGAACAGCTGGGGAAAGAAAGGATGTTGCTATGTAGGGTGCTTCCAGTAAATCCTCATTCTAAAATAAATTAATTAAAGGTAAACGATTCTTTCTAAATGATGTTTGAAAACTTCAAATTGCAAAGGATTTCAGTGGTTACTATTTTGGCCAATCTTTACTGCATTCGATTAATTCTGATGGAGAAACGGACTCGTGCGCTGCTGAGGAGTTCATTCCTTCCGCAGAAGCGTGAGCAGGCAGCATCAAGCAGGCTGAGAGCTGTGGTATCAACCTCAGTCAATGGCATCAGGGAAGCAGCTACTTCAACACCGCTGCTCAGTTCCAGTGTCCAATCTTCAAAAACCCAGGGCTACAGAAACGACTGAGCCGGGGAAGCGTGCTTTATGGGAACAGAGTGAAGAGCTTCAGTCTACTTCGTCAATAGGGTAGAAGGTTAAGTCTAATGAAAATTTAAACAAGGAGGATAAAACTTCTCACAGAAAACTCTTGCAGTGAGCAGAAAAAACAGCAGGTCTGCTAGCTAGAATCTAAATCAAAACAATCAGAGAACAAACAAAACACATTTCTTAAACTAGTGAAAACGACTGAATTTATTAGAGCAATTTCCTTCGGGATGCGGTGATTCAGATGAGAGTTTTCTAAAAGATTTGCACTAGCTGAAAGAACTCATAAGCTTAATTTGAAAATAAAAATATGATGTTCTATGACTTGTGTTATGTAATGAGTCAGAATATTCTGGCCTTAAATCTCTGACTTTTTGAATTTAATGGACGCTTGTGTGGTTTTGAAAAAAATCCTTGCAAAGGTAGCAAAGCAACAACATAAACCTGAAAATAAACCTGAGCAGAAGAGCCAGTACATTCTCAGCAGTGCTGCACCATTGTGGTGACTGTGTGAGCACGGGGTTCTGTGGAAATTTCCATCTCATCTGCATGAGGGGCTCATACAGCTTGACCACAGAAGCTAATAAAAGAAAGAATATATGCTGAATAATCTAAACTGAGAAGAAAGCCTTTGTATTGCATTCTGTAGGGCTAGACAATACCATCATTCCAGAAAAGATCTATCCCAAAGAAAGAAAAGTTGTATAAGCTTATTGTCTTAATTTCTCCTTCATTCTGAAATCTGCCTTCACTAATATTTAAAACAATATATATATATTTAAAATAACTATTAGAAAAACTCAGATATATTGAGAACACTAAGTCAAAAACATTTAAAGGAAGTATCTACATTGGTATTCAGACACTATCCCATGAAAACTGTACTACATTATTTGAATTAACATAAATCTTACCAAAACCACTTTATATAATGATTATAATTTGCATTTTACACACATTACGATGAAAATAAGTTTACAGAATAACTGTTCAAAATCTTTTCCTTGTTTCTGGTTTTATAATTTACTACTGCAAATTATTTTTGTGATGTTTATCTCACACTGTCTTTGATGTGTCATATCTTAGTTTCTTTTCTTCCTTTTTCATTTTTTTATCCAACCTATCCCTTATTCCCACTGCAATAAATAGTCACTTTGATTTACAATATCCTTCAGCCCACTTTTAAGACAAGGCTTGAACTTTCCTTTTTTCTATTTATAATTGTGTTTACAATTTTATTGTCAGTGGAAATATTAAAATAAGCTGCAAATACAGCCTTTAAAGTTATAAATAGCCATTTGTTGCAGTTTTCTACATAACTACTAGGACTGAACGGTTAAAAGGACAAGTTATGCAATGGAGGTTCAGAAAACAATGTTGAACACCCTTCTGACTTTAGACAGATACTTCTTTCTTCTTCTGAAAGACTTTCCAAAGGTCTATATACACTCAAATGTCCGATGTCTCATACTCATCAGTAGCTTAGTGGGTAGTAATGGTGATAGGAGGACGGTTGGAGTTGATGATCCTGTAGGTGCTTTCCAACCTTGTGTTTCTACAATTCTCATCAGACATCCAGTGCTTATTTCTGTTGCAGCCTGTACTTCAACTTATTTGACTGTCTATTATTAGTTCTGTAATTAATCAATTTCACAGAATCTGATTACTGCTACAAACAAAATGGTCAAGCTCCCTGTAAAGTTCCCCAATTTTTTTTTTTAGTCTCTACTAAAGCAGCTGAAAGTCACGTTAGACTGAAAATTAAAATTACTATCTCTGCAGTTTCATTAAATTTACCTGATGCAATTTTTAGGGATTACACTACATGGAAAGTGATAACTCTGTACTTTTGCTTTCAATATGTGCATAGAACTAATTGAGATTTAATAAAATCAGCATTCTTCACAGCAACAGTTCTAAAATTGTTGCCATCACTCTTTCTTCTGTGCAATTCTCTGGAGTTGTCTGTGACCCCATCTACTCACCTCTGCAGCTGAGCACCCCATCCTCACCTACCAGAGACTCCTCCCCTGGAAGCAATAATGCTCTACCACCTTTTCCCCTTCACCCCCTCACTTTAAAGCGTCTTTAAAACAGCGTGGTCCCCTTAGGGATTCAGTAAAACAGCAAGCACAGCTGTCCCAAGCACTGCAAGACAGCTGGAGGGACCACTGCTCTGTAAGGGAGTTATCCAGGCAAGGGGCTAGAGAGTCCCCAAACCCTTTACTAATTTGTATGTTCTCAATCTTGCAGATTGACTTACCCCAAAAGTCCCCTTGCTACAGGTGACACTGTAACATGCATTTCATTAATCATCACTATAAAACTAATTTAATCCTTTCCTACATCTCCAAAGACACCTCCCTGCAGTGCCCATCAACTCCACATGAACAATACGTTTCCCACACTTCCCAGAGCTGCTGGAGCAGGGGATGGCAGGTTGAAGAAGAGGTCAAGACAGCTACAAGACAGGGGAAGGAGAGGAAGGAGGGTTGGGTAAGGCCTTGTAGGGTAGGACCTGACTATAACTCAGAAACTAATCAGCTTCTGAAGATCCGTTGTGCCACCTTGGCAACATCAAACTCACTGAAAAGGCTAAGAACTCATCAGGATCATGCCAGAACTATTCCCCTACAGAAGGAATTCATTCTAAAGAGGTTTTTATTTCAGTTTGACAGTATATTTTCTTTTTATATACTGCTGCAGTTAGGAAGGTGACATTCCATGCCACTCACACTTGGGTGGCAGAGTAACCCCTACCTCTCAATTGGGTCCTAAGACTCAGTGCATGCAAATTCTTAGCAGGTTGTTCCTTGCCTCTGCTTCTCCTCCGTTTGCCTAACACAGAGGAAGATCAGTAAAGACAGTGTGTCCTCCCATTTCCAGACAGAGAAAGAAATGGGCAAACCCAGTCCATTTGGATGGAGGTGGGATGTTGAGTGTATATAGAGAGAAGTGTCAGCTATTCATACAGGAGCAGTTTTCTGGTTTTGAGGGTTTTTTTCGCATGGTTTCCCACTGCCTTGATCCTGAACAACCTGTAGCCAAATGTGTTCATCAGTGTGTGCTTTTCAAGCTGACATGCCCTTCTCTGCAGGTGGTCATTCCAGCAAACATCATCCAACTATATTGGAAGGGCAATAATATTAAAAGCAAGCACTGGTAAGCAGTCTTTTGGTACTAGCAGATGTTGGTCATGATAATGCTTATTAAATCTGATACACTGGGTGAATACACACATTTTTATTACACATCTAAGGAACTGTATTATCATACATATAAATACTCAAGTTCTGATATTAACCTTTACAGTGAATGCTTGGGCTGTGGTGGAAGAGATAAAATAATTCTAGGTAAAACCTTAGAAAGCATCAGGCTATTTAAACAAATAGACCCATGATTTGAACGGTAAGAACACCGGGTCTGCTCGTCACATGCAGGTAAGGTACAGATAGGTGAGCTGTAGCTTTTGGCCACCAGCTACAGCACACCTGACAATGCAAAAACATAAACTGTATTAAAATGTGATTTAATGTGATAAAATGTGATTGGCAGTGATTAGATAACTTTTAATAACTGTTAGAAAGTTAAAATCCATATCTTTATTACCAATGTATGTGGGCTTGTAATTATTATATTAATAAAATTATTATATAGCTCCAGAAGGACATGAGCCAGATAAAAAGAATAAAGATGTCCAGACTCCATTGAAACGTAAAAAAATGCCTAAATGATACAAAGTAATGGTATCCATAACTTTGATTTTAGATATAGAATTCCCAAACATTACATTAATCGTTTTACCAATCTAACATTTGGGTTTATCTAAAAAAAAATTCCCAATATGCAAGGCACATTTGAACAAATATCTTGCCACTGCTCTTCATGATTTTTCATAATCAGATTATCCCATGTTTACTTTGTTGGGGAATAACGGCACGCGGATGCTGAACTCATGTCATCTACCCAGCAATAGGTGCTGTTAGCACTTCATGAGAGAGGGTTCCTCTGAGGAACTACAAATCCAAACAGAAAGTGCAACAGAGGAAAGGGAAAACAAGATTTTAAAAAAAAAGAAATGAGAGTAAAATTATTTACCCTTCAGAGTCACATTAGAAATGATAGGAGATCTTAAGATTCTTCCAATGCTTCAGGTCAGTCTTACAGGATCCTCCTTTGGAGTAATTCTGGGTCTCATGTTCAAATTTCAGAAGTTTCAAGTCTACTCCCCAGTAAAACTGTTAGGCAACTAGATCCTTTTAATGCTTTTCAAAAAGAAAATGATAATTTAATTCTGGATGTCTGTGTCCCCATTCCCCATCTAAGATTATATTAAGAGTACTTTTTCACACGGGTATTTTAAGGACAAAACACTTTAAAGTGAGTAAATTATCCAGACTCTGTATGAAGAGAAGCAATACTCTCTTACTTTAAATAAATCATTAAGAAACACATCCAAAGGCTCAGAAACTCCTTACATTCTATCTTCATTAAGATCCAAACATCTGAGAACTACTTGACCCAAGCGACTGACACCTCTGGTGTGTTTGCTTGTCTCTCCTGCTCTCTTCCCCTCCCCAGGCAAGAAGGGGTAGTTGGAAGTGCAAACAGGGTGATGAAACTGCTGCTTTATGGGCAAGGGTTAAGAACCAGCAGTAGTTAGCAAAGAGATTCACACATGGAAACACATGCAATGAGGAAACAAAAGTTACCACAAAGTTGTTTGGTTCTTCATTTAAGAGTGAGGAAGAGTCACTAGTGAACACAATGTAAACGTTTTGGGTTTATTTTTCCAGGTTACTGGATGGAGACCTGAGATGACACTTATTAGTCTGACGTAGAAATACCAGACCTACCCAGTACCAGAAAGATGTTACATGGTTATTGGCTTTTAGATATCGAAAGGAGTACATAAAATCTGTCTGTGTAAGTAGGGGACAGACCCTCTTTCTTAGGGATTCAGAAGAAAAGAGGCCCCAAAGAGCACAAATCTCAGTATGGTTAGGATGCTGCTGGTGTCTTCTACAACAAAAGAAATCAAATAAAGGAAAAGACATACGCATATGTAGTTTGTGTTCTCTGTCTTGTCTATCAACTGTATGTCCACAGGGCCCATCTAAAAGTTGGATCTGTTTATCCTTTTACACAATGTTTCAGCTGTACCTATGCTATTCTTGGGCTAGGACAATGTGCNTAAACTCAATTTTAAAACTAAATACTACTTGGATTTCAGGTACTAAGTTAAAATCAAACAATATCAATATCTTTAATATGCAGGGAATGGATAGATTAAAACCATTTGCATTTGTGATAAAATCTATTCCCTTACATTGTTTACTGCCAGCATGAAGGAATTTAGTATCTATAATTACTTACTTATTAATAATATTACCAGTGATTCTTTGTAAAAATCAATTATTGTTGATAATTTAAAAAAAAAAACCAAAACCCAAACCACTAATTAAAAAGCTATACTGGCAAAATAGAGCTAGTCTAACAGGATCCTGGAAGAATCAATCACTATAATCATCTCCTGCCATAAACTCTATGGGAAGATTACAAATGTGATGCTTCAAAGGAGGGGAAAATTATTTTAAAATATAATTTGAACTTTACTTCTGAAATATCATGACCGTTATGATCCATCACCCACAATCACTGCCCAGACTTACAATAAATCAAAGCTATGATTCAATGGTTACGATCAATCACGTGAGAGCAAATGGTGGGGACGGTACTGCCATGTCCAATACATGCATTTCAGATTATACATGATAGACTACGTCAGTAAATGGCAAAAAAAAAAAGGCTGAGAGTGAATGCACAGGACTCAAAAACTTACACAACAACTAATGAAAGCAAACAAACCAAAAAAGACAGAAAACCACCACAGAGATTCAGTTGAAACAAAGCTCCGTTGCCTAAGGTGC
>VZTM01006499.1:0-16681 GCA_013400555.1 Jacana jacana | reverse complement strand
AATAACATGATTTAGGTCTCCATTTTGGGTACCAAGAAGCATAAGGATACATCCCCTTACAAAAACAGGCCTCTAATACATCCTTACTGAATACCAGTTTTCTCTCAATTTAAGTGAAAGACAGAAAAATAGCAAGAGGAACTAAAAGAAAGTACTTGTAAAGGAAGATTTGTTTTTATAATTAGAGACAGCTTAGCAGTAGGTTGTAGTAGCACAGAGTCAGAAGAGCTTAGGTTAAGTCTATGAAGGGCATAAACTGGTAGAAGT
Source organism: Jacana jacana (assembly GCA_013400555.1). Lineage (NCBI taxonomy): Eukaryota > Metazoa > Chordata > Aves > Charadriiformes > Jacanidae > Jacana > Jacana jacana. Next base: position 16,414 of record VZTM01006499.1, on the reverse strand, counting down.
GTGATACTGCATAACTACAGCCCACCTCACCAGGGAGGAGCAGTGGACTGTGAAATGAATGAAGCAAGTTAAAATAAAAGAAACCCACAAAACCACAAAAAAGTCTGAACCTGCCTTGCAAGAAGCTCAGGATGATGGAGCTTTTTATGTAAATTTCACTACTTAGACACAGACTATTAAAAATACATAACTTTGTACTTCTATTAATGCTTTTAATTCTTTCTTCATAAAAAGGAAGTTTAAAGTTAAAAAGTAGAGCATTGAAGAGAAATTTAAGAATTGAAGTTAATTGTTGAGTCTGAATGTACTTCATGGGAATGACCTAAAATCCTGTTTGGATGCATATCACATCAAAATTCCATAAAGGGTATAACATCACATAAGCATTTGTGTGTGCTTTTCTTACAGAAATCTTGTTTTCATCTGTACCTTTATACCACCGACAAACCTTGTGGCTCACAGAAGGTGAATAATTCGAACACAAAAAATTTCAATAGTTTGAGAAGACTCAGATCAATCCGTTTTGACTTGCAGATTTTCATTGTCATTTATTTGGCAGTTGGAAGCATCAGCATCTCAGGTCTTAGAGAAGTTAATGATCTGTCTGAAATGATAGAGATTCTAGAAGCCAGAAGTAAATATTAACTATTTCACTGTAGGTGTATGCTATTGCAGAAATTAATGAGAATAATGCTGGATTCCCCCTTCAGAAGTAACGTTTTCATGTATTACCAATGTATATTATGGTATGTAATACAATACCATGTATTACACACTTTGTATTGGTGATGTTGATATTCACAACAGAGCTCTGCTATATTCATAATGCCTAACTGGGCTGTCCTTTCATCCTCATTGAAGGAATGTACCTTTTAATGTGGAGATAGTATCTGTCTTCAATTTTGGGTTGCATTCAGCATTTTTAGGAACGTCTGATAAATGTGGAAGAAACGTTTCAATGTTTGATCTTTATGGTGAAACAAAGTGAAAGTTTACCCTCTCTCCAGGTAATTAGTTTTTAGTACAGGAAACATTCTAGTATTATAGATCTACTGAACAAAATATAAAATAAGATGAGAGATGGGATGAATTACAGACAAGTGAAAGAAATGGGGAAAGTTTTAAGAGAAATTATTTTATATAAAATAGTTATTATAACAGTTAGTCATTAAAACAGCAGTAATAAAATTATATTTATGGCTGAATAAGGAGTCTGGGTGTGATTAAGATATGGAAGTAGCTAATTGGGCTGCTGATATATTAGGAATTGAAGTGATGAAAAGTACACAAATGAAAACAAAAGTGCATAAAATTAATGAGGAAGCTGAAATGGGAAATGGAATAAAGGAAAATAACAAACCAAGTAATGTATAATGAATAAACATATAGCTGCTAGACAAGGAGATATTAAGGCTATTGGAAAAGTGAATGGATATTCATTGCCTCAGAGTTGCTATTTTTGCAGAACATTTGCAAAAGTACAAGTTTTTTGATTTCATAGAATCATAGAATCATAGAATCATTTAGGTTGGAAGAGACCCCTGGGATCATCAGGTCCAACCATCAGCCCTACTCTGCAAAGTTCTCCCCTACACTAGATCCCTCAACACCACATCTAATCTGCTCTTAAACACAGTCAGGGAGGGTGACTCCACCACCTCCCTGGGCAGAGGTGGGAAATCATCAGTCGGTATTTATTTGCATACCGACTGATGATTTCTTCTTTACATGATTTAACACTCAAGGTGTATTTGCTGGCAATGGAACTGTGAGGTTTTTATTAGTAAAGCCTGGCCATGGGACTCTGTGATGTTCAGAGTGCTGCTACTGCTGAAGGAAATGGTCCTTCCTGCTCTCAGCCACTACTTCCCAACCCTGTGTCTCCCTGATGTGGAAGCACAAATGTTCAGGCGCTGAAGAACCAGGCTGGATTGGCTGAATTAAATCAACCTCTGCATTCATGGAGAGAGGAGGATGGGCCAGAGGTGTTTTTTGTTGGGCTGCCTCTAAACTTGGTTGGTTCTTTGATGCAAGTTATTTTGGGGAGGAGAGGGAATTGTCCCATAAATAATTTTGCTGGCACAGGGCAGGTGACTGTGGGAGAAGGTGGGACTGCTTTAGTCATAGGCAATATGAGGAAGCTTTGGGAACTGGCCTGAATTTCCTTTTCAAGTTCCATTTAGCCTCTTCTGTTTGCAAGCTAGAGCTTTCTCTGCCTATTTTTAAAACTGATTCCTTCCTTTCTGTGTGCCAGTCAGAATTGCTTTGTCACTGAGCCATAATGTATTTCCAGGGGAACGGACTGCCTGTTGTGGGACCAGTTCAGATGGATTCAAATGCACCTTTAGCCATTCAGTTCTTCTCTATAGTGTGACACTGCTGTGAGGTGGGTTAGTTGGAGCTGATTAAATACTTAGCCTGTGTGCCTGGTGCCTCATAGTACTTAACATGGCCAGGATCAGATACCATGATTAGTTCTAGGGATCCTGATGAATAAATAAGAATAATTTAGGGCAAGTAAGAAGAAAAAAGAAAAAAAAATAGAGTGTGTAAAACAATGGTTGATAACAATGGTATCCTCCAGAGTGGATCCTAGGACCTACCTGTACAGGAAACTAGACACAGTCACTGATAGATTATCCTAGGGCTTCTGTACAAAACATGTGCTCTGACTACAGGTTAGTTTTATGGCAAAATGACTTCTCATTCTGGATTCATCCTTCCAGATAGTCCCCACTGCTAGGATGAGATTCACATCCCTATTATCTCCATGTACCCATGAATATAATTTTCCAAAATCCAGTGCCTTTCAGTGCCTTCAAATCTGCTTTGAGGTATGTCTCGTTGCAGTAACAGGCTAACAGATGGTAGTTAACACAAAAGGGTTTACTGAAGTTCAAGTACCAAAGCTGTTATTATTCTAACATGTTTGTTATTAAATGTTATATTCTTGAAGCTCATGGTGCAATAAAATGTGGATTACAGACTCTAATTTCTGTTTATGCACACACTGGTTGCTCATTTGTTCTTTTGAAGAACAAATGTCATATGTATTGTCTTCTTTAAACACTACAAATAGGAGGGCAATAAAGTTTATTTCATAATGGATAGCCAGATATACAGTGTGACTTTAGTATCATACAGACTCGTGTCTTTGAACTAATCAAAAGCATTTCTTTTCAAAAAATGGGGTAAAAATCGAAGAATGCTTAATGTTTTTGTGTTTTCTCAAGTAGACCTTCTCTTTCCCTTAGTGACAAGATAAGAAAAAATGTTTTCAGAATATAGTATCTTTAAAGGTTTATGAATGAGATTGCTATATGTCCTTTGGCTTTTATTCCAACTCTTTCAAGATTCTCATAAGAAATGTTTTATGTATTTTCCAAATCTAGAAGATTTGGGAAAGAATAACTGTTTGGAAAATATATAAAGCATTTATTATGAGAATTATGAGACTTGCTGTGTACTGCTATCTGTAACTTTGTAGTGATAAAGTTAATAGAATTTTTTGTGTACATCAGCACACACACAGACCGTGCTGGGATGTAAATATGAGATGAACTCTCCTGCCAACCACTTTACATAGTAGCTGGTGTTTCATTATATCCCTGATACATACCAACAGGTTAAGACATGATATTTACAGTTAACTAACTGTAAAGAGTTTTGGCCCCTGAGGTACCATGACCTGCAATTTAGGCAAAAATGCAAAACAAACCAACCTGTTTGGATTAAACCCACGCTATTATCGTAAGCTAGTAATTTTATATATGCATCCATCTAAACTGAATTCTGTTTTCTACAGAATCGGTTTACTCATTTTAATATATGTTGCTAGAAAGGCTAAAGCCCAAAAGCATATTCAGCTAAACTTACACAAGGTCATTTCCACTCCTTGAAATTAATGTAAGAAAGCAAAGAATTTAGATTTAGATGGCCATTTGGTCTTTAGTTTTAAATTACTTGTTTCCCACTGAGAACTAGATTTTTTTTGTCATGACAAGTACGATTTTGCCCGGAAGGCAAAGGCATAATATCTGTCAAAAATATGGATTATTGTTCTCTAATTTGTATTTTGAAATTAGAGGCTACAGAAAGCTGGTTTCTAGCAGATTGCAGTGTCTATTGCAGTGTCTGAGAATTATCCAATGCAAGACCAACTTGAATATGGTCCCACGACTGAGTGTAAGCCCCAGCATACATTTTGGGCACCTTCACTATCTTGTTACTCTGTTGTATTTCAGGTAATCACAGTGCTGTGTATTTTATTCTGAGTGGGTGAGAAAAAATGAGTCCTCTCTAATAATACAAAGTCTTAACTACATGTCTGTTGACTTCCTTTCTTTCTAATTGTATAGTGCTACACTGGAGGGGACATCAAGAGGTCATTTAATGCAGTTCTCTTTGCTGAAACAAGATTAACTGATCCATGTCATTTCAGAGAAACTCTAATCCAGTTTTCTATTAGAGAAACTATGCAACTACCCCAAGCAGTCCTTTTGATTAGCCTTACTATTAGGATGAGTTTTTTTCCCCCTAATATCTAGGTTTGAGCTTCCATAGTGGAGTTTAAACCTATTGTTTATTCAGTGTGGACATGAACAACAGATCATTCCATTCCTTATTTCAGCAGCCTTTTATTTTCCTGATGACTGTTATAATGTAGCCTCATCTTTTACTCTGTCTTTAGGCAAACTAATGCAGTTCAATTATTCTTTTGGCACAGGTAGTATTGATTATTCTTAAGTATTCTTCTCCCTAGCATTTGTGCCATTTAAGCTATCGTCAGTTTAAGAGCTAATATCTACCTCAATAAATCTATCATATGGAAGTTTTAGGAAAAAAAAATCTTTTTTTCATACAACTTATAAATAAATGATGGAAGTATTTGGACTGGATATTGCAGAAACCAAATTATAAATGGAATCAAAAAAAGATTATATTCAGCCCTTATGGAAGAGGGATTGGGAGCAGCTGGAAATAATTTTCCAGATGCAACCACCTCCAACATAGGAGTTATGAAATAGGGGATTGTACCTGGGTAGGAAAAACAAGGAAAAGTTTGTTCCTTAGGTTCTTTCTCTAAGTGTCTGCTACAGGATATTTCAGTTATGATTTCCTTTCATTTTATTGTTTCATCTTTAATAAGCTTAGTAGACCATGCTTTGCATACACATTTTATAAATTTATTGGCTTATTTTTTCTGATAAAACTCATAAAAGGATTACAGGCTTCTTATCTTCTACCAGATTAATTGTGAGCTAAACCAGCAAAGGTTAAGAGGTTTGCCATTTCCTTTTTGCTCCGTTTGCAAATGGATGCCTGAGTCTCTCTAAAATCATTTATCCTTCATCTCGTTCATTAGTTGTTGACCTATACCTTGTAATACAGGCTTCACTCCGTTTTGAGATAGAGGAAAAACATTATGTAATTATGGAGATAGACTAATTCTTTAAAATGTCCAATTTTTTTTTTGAACTGTCTTTATTTCTTGTTTTCCCTTAAGTTCTAAGGCAAGGGAGTTCCAATTCTGAATTATTCAAGGAAAAAAAATATTTCATACTGCTTGTTTTTATGTGGGCTCATTTTGGTTTTATTGATTTCCCTCTTCTCTTTCCCTTTTTTTTTTTTTTTATTAAGAAATTTGGCCAAGATTGGTCTTTGGAGGAAAGTAAATTGATTCTGTGCAAGGTAGATATTATTCGTGGGTTGGGAGAAGAGTCAATTAATTTAATACCAGAGCTAATATCTATCCCTTTTCCAGCTTCTATTTTCTGACTCATTTTGTAATTTCTCAGTACTGCTTATCTTCACCAGGCTTTCAATGATGTGACATGACCAAGGAATATTATTTTTCTTTTATCTGCTTTGGAAAAAGATTGTGTATTTTGATCTCTAATCTTGTCCTTCCCATAGTGGGTTACTGCAGCTGTTTTCTTTGTGGGCTGTAGATGGAAACAAATGAAAAATTTGAGGTGGAGCAGATTAGTGGTGATGTGACAATATTTTATGACATCATATAGATTATGTATTATTGCCAATTCAGCTTAAAGTGAAATTAAGATTGTTTTGTGATGTGTTCCTATGTACATACCTTCAGGTAGGGTTGTTAGCTCTGGTAGGTAGTAATTTCCCTGCCCTGCCTCATCTGTGGGCACCTTCCAGCCCTGGCAATGCCCCTGTGGGCAATGATGGATCAGACCCGCCTAATCAACAGCCTTCCTGGTTTCACTGTTGGTCTGCCTTGTCTGTTTTCTTGCCAGGTGATCTGAGTTCTTGGTCCAACCTGCTTCTATCTCTGCTCTTCTTTCTGGAAGCACAGGAACTGTGTGACAGGCCTCTAGCTGATGGCTACTAGCTGCATTAGCCCACTTGGGTCTCCATCCTTGGAATACTCCAGTTCTTCTGTCCCCCTGCAGCCTTGGCCTTTCAGCATTAACACGGTAGGGTGGGCTCTGCTCTTAGTATGGTTACCTAATGGGGTTGTAGGTTTGGAAGCGTCTGGTTTTACATTTTGTTCCATGATTTGTACTGTTTGATGGCATTTGAGAGATGCTGCAACATTTGCTTATTTATTCGAAACTTATGAAGAGCTGTATTGTAAGGAAATGGATTTAATCTGGTACAGTACTAATTGATGTGTACTTTCTCATCTCTTATACCTGTGCAAAGGAGGTTATAGTTAAAAAGCATGAATTCAGAATTTAAATGCAAAGTGTAAAATAAAAGAGTAATATGTAAGTAGGACAGTGTTGATCATCTATCCTAATGGCTTCATGAAATTGCTAGAAAATGTAATCCTACCAAAGCAAAGTGCAATGCTTATCTCTGAGTCTCAAGAAGTCTACTACCCTGTTAAGTTTTTTACTCAAGAAACAAGCAGATTACTTTAAAGAACTAGAAGATTGTTACCTGAACATGGTTCTAAAATAAGAACCTTTTTAGACGAGGAAAAAATTCTGAAACAAAAATGTATTCATTAAGTAATAGTTAACAAAAAGAATGTTTTGGTTGTTTAGAAAGCATGTAGAGCTCAGTTAAGTCAGGCAAATTAGAAAGAATGAATATTTTTCGGAATTGTTGCAAGACGGTTTTTTACCATTTTTGATTGCATTCTTAAGCCTCAAAGTTTTGCTAGTGCAAAATAAACTATGTGGAGTGTTGAGAGAGTATGTAATGCTTTATTTTCCTAATACTTTTGAGTAACTTCTAGCTTATAGTTTAATAATTGAAGTGAGGGTGTTTCTCTGGGCTAGAAATAAAAGGTGAGTGAAAGTCACATAGAACAGTGGAATGAGGGGAATGATTGAAAACTGTCAGCATGATTATGGAAGATACATCTGTGGGAGATACAGTGGCAGTCCATGGACTGCCTTAGAGGAGCTATCTTCCTTTGTTGCCAGTTTGATTCCATTGCAAAACAAAAAAAAAAAAGCATTTATTTTTGAATTGCTGAGTTTAAATTGAACTCATGGACTCTGTGGTGCAGCAGCAGCTCCTCATTCTTTACAGGTGCTGCTTTTCATGTCTAATCACAATCCCAGCTGTTCCTTTATTGGGCATTGCTGTTAGAGGGTATGAACTGCAATAGTAAAGGTAGGATGGAATTGTGATAAACTGTTTTTTGAGTTAATAGACAAATTAAGACTAGGAAAAGCAATCTAAGTAATGAATTGACTTTTTGTAGAATTTCAGCCTCTAGTATTTGAAAGATGTTTGCAAAAACACCAGGGGATTCTCTAACATATTTGTACCCTAACAAATCAAAAAGTAATTTAGAATCCTCCCTGGTATCATATTCTTGCATGGTTTGCAGAATATTGAATCTTAGCAAATATCTTACTTATTCCTGTTTCAACAAAATAATGCCCATAGACAAATATTTATGTCAAAAAGAGAGAGGAACAAAACACTTATGTATGCTTTACACTTTGATTGAACTACTTACGAAGATAATCTCTTAGATAATAAAAAAAAGAAAAAGCTGAGACTCTGGAGGTTAATCAACCCAAAATAAGAAACTGGTAACTTCAGATGTTACTATAGCCAGCAGGAACAGCTGGATTTGGCACAGTTTATGTATGTTCATGCGAACTACTGCCAACTTCAGTTCATAATTATATGCTAAATTAACAACTGAGTTGTTACAGTTTACGCTCCTTGTTCCTCAGTTGTCCATGATGGACTAGCACTGAGATTGAAGATGGGCAGTGTGGACAGCTGAGGATAATAATGTTTTAGCCAATTTGTGGCATCTGATTATAACTGCTGCTTAACTTCCTGAATCATAGTTAATATTTTTCAGCGGCCTTTGCTTTGACTCTGTTGCTGACCTGCCATAGTTTCAAAAGGGAATATGAATGTTAATCATAACTGAACAGTGGTGGACTGGCTGTTGAATTTTACAAAGCTGTTTACTTGTTAATAAACCCTGAAAATCTTCAGTGCAGGTTCATAGAAGTGGCTGAAGAGCATGTAGCTAAAATCCGGCAGCTTATAAAAATTCTGGAATTCTGCTTTAAGACCAGATCATATTGTCTGCTTGCAGAGACCTCAAGCTTCACTGAGGTTTGATCCAACCATTAATGGCCATGTTGAAAAAGAGCTTATGGCAAATGTTTGGACGTGTGGCTTTACTTTTCTTTTGAGGTGCATTCCTGAAAGCAGAAAAAAAATATCTGTGAACAGATTTGACTCAGTGGTTGACTTTCTACTTAAACTCACTTTCTTTGAATAGATGTGTCATCTTCCTTGATTTTTTTTATTTTTTTTTTTAATTTTTGTTTTTAATTGATTGATCACTTTTCCCCCTGGAACTGAAAGGTTCTGTTAGTTTTTTGATAATGTAACTTGGGTCTCTGTCATAATCTAGATCAGGTATCATTATGCTTTGAGATTTACATATATATGATCCCTAATGGAGAAAATTCCACAAAGTGAATATAATGTAGCAAAATAACACAATAATAATAATCTATATTAAGATGAGACAACAATTTCTTTACCAAATCATTAAAAGTTACTAAGCATCTTTGAGCCAGGTACAGTTCATTGCTTTCCACAGTAAGTTACGTAATTATGGAAATCAGTAGCTACAGGGAAGATCTTTGTGCGTCTATATGTATCTGATAGTTTTCTCACTTATTGCAAAGTAATTTATCAGATTTGCATAGTTTTTTATTTGGCAGAACCTTTACCTTTTATAAAGTTTTTAAATGTCTTGAGCTCAGCAGCAAGTTTTCTCAATTGTTTTGTGCTAGTCTCATTTACACTTGTTAACTGAAAGTAATGTTGATGGAATTAAAAAAAAAAAAAAAAAAAGGACATTTCAGAATGGAAATATGTGTGAAGCTGTATCTTCTGGTTTTTTGAAGATAATAAAAATTAAAATAATTAAATGCAAAAGAGAGCAAAATTAATGATAGCTGATCTTATGTAGTGGAGTGTTCATTTCCTAAAAACTTTCAATAGAGACAAAAGTTGCAAATTGTTTTGGAAAGCAAAACCAGACTTTAAAATGTACAAGAGCCAGCTACATGGTCATTATACTTACTGAACAAGCATGCAGGCAAACATCACATGTTTAAAAAGATGCAAGAAGAAATTTGAAAGGTATCCAGTTATATCAAACAAATAACTTTAGATGAAGACTCCAGCAGAGATCAAATTAAGAATTGGCCCAGAGTTGGGAGTGTGGTTTCGAACTAATCTAGTAGTGTGCATTTAATATCAATAGATTTTCTTCATTGAAAAAAAAAATGGGTTGGCATAATTCCTGTTGATTTCATCATAAAGTAACTCTTTGGGTGCCATTGTAGTATTTGATAGTAAAAGATGACTGGAACAGTGCTCAACATATGCAACTATGGCATTTCAGAAACCCACAGCCTATCAGGAACCCAAACTAATCTTCTACTGTAATTTATAGTATTTTTATCTTTTTTTTTTTTTTTTTTATTTGTGGAGTTTTTGGAACTCTTCAGAATGTATCAAGATTAAAATGCAAAATAGGGCATATTTCTTCTTTTTTCTCACCAGCAAACTCACTGGGCTTTCCTTAGTAGGTGAAGGTTAATAGTCCTTTCAATAGTCCTTGCATATGAAAATTTTGACTCTGGTAGGTGATATATCCACAAGAGTGTTCTCATACTATTTATTAAACACTCCTAATTTATGTAATACTGAAATACAAAAGTCATTATGAAATGATGTGATTCTTTACTTAAGGCCAGATTCAGAAAGACCTCTCTTACTATGAATTTATTTTTTTCTAAAATACTAATTTGAAACTTTAATTTCTGTTAGTGGTGTAACTTATCTGTTGTTGGTTTATGTTTGCTGAGAATAGCACTCTTTTAGGGGAAGAATTTAATCTCCTTTAACATTCATAGTTGCAGACTGTTTTGTTTTGGTTTTTTTTGACTGGAAATGAAAATTTTTCAACTCTGGAGCAAAAGCCAGTCTAAAACTATTTTATTACTGAATGAACACATGCCAGGTGTTAATAAATGTTTTTTTTAAAGGGTTTTTGGTCACTGTATGTTCTTGAATTGTGTTTTTTTTATGTTATTAAAAAAATTCAAGGCATCCTTTCTGAGTTACAACATTATCAGTATAAGAATATTCCTTTAGCTATTGCCACACTCTTGTATCTTTCTGTGGTTCTTTTTCCATGCTCTTAAAGGCGTATTTGTTTTGTTATCTCTTTTTGGAGAAAGATTTAACTGTGCTGACTAATATTTTGAAAACATACTGATTAACACATCTTACCTTGATTGTTAAATGCCTGACATTAACAGGGAACTAAACATCACTTTCAGATTTAAATGGTTTTTTTGCACACTATTATAAGAGTTTCTATCTCCTATTTATGGTGTCATTCCCTGATTAGTAAAGCTATGGCAGATATGGGATGCTGTGGTCCCATCTGTCTTCCCCGCTCATACAGCATGTTGTCCCCCTTTCCTAAGCATTGCCCCACACAGTGGTAGTGGACTAAGTGGTTTTGGCTATACTGGCTTCCAGCTAGACCCCTTCCCTGGGACTAAAAACAAGTGGGCATAAATATAATTGGAATTTAGATGGCATTAAAAACCATATGTAAATTGTTACCATCTATTAGAAAGTAATAATGTTGTATGTAGAAGTGATTTTTAAGTTTTCAAGGATTTGTGTGAAATTTATTTCTCCCTCCCCTTTTTTAAAGAATCATTGGACTAAATGGTTCCCACCCCAGACAAGAATCAGCTGTAACTGTCACTCTTCACAGGCATTTTACTAACCTGTTTGTAGATGTCAGTTTTGAACATTTTTGTTCTCTGCGGGCAGCCTGTTCTTGCACTTTGTCTTTACTGTGGACAATTTTTTCTAATGGTAACTTTTCATACTGATGTTTAAGTTTTGTTGTGTTTTGTCCTCCCAAATCTGGGTTTATAGACCAGATTAGTGCTTTCCTCTTCACAGTAGCCTTTTATGTGTGAAGGCTGAAGCACAACTCAAGAAAACATTGTAACAAACCTTTAATATGTGAAAAAGTGAGCATTCCTGTTCTACTTCATAAGGCATTCCAAGGTAGCAGATGGAAAAGATGAATCTCTACACTGGTCAGCACTTACACATTAGCAGATCCAAGAGCAAGCTCTCAGGTCCTGTTGTGTTGGCCAAAAGGGAAACTGGGGAACTGCCTCTTGTATTCTGTCACTGTTCACCTGCAGCTTCCCAGCTCTTGGTGAGGGGCTAGAACATAGGAATCCTTGCTGGTGTCAGTTTTAACATGAAGGCAAAAGCAGACTGTGTGTTCGGGAGGTTTTTCACTAAAGACAGAATAGGGAGTTGCCCTCTGCTTTTGGAAGTAACCAGTCGCTGATATCTCCTGCAGGCACTTACATATGCATACAGGCAGGAGCAGCCTAGCACTAACATTCAGCTGAAACCAGGCAGGGTGGTACTTCTTCTTCTTCAGCTTGGTGTGTTGGGAATAGCTGAGTGAGGCAAAGTATCTCGATAGTTTACCTGGCTAGGGAAGGATGAGGTTGTATTGCATCCTTAAAGTCTAAGCTAAGGAAGCAAGCATGTCTTTGGGTAAGTGCTGTCTGATTCTGATAAAATTTTTCACATCCGAATTTCTCCTTGGCGTAAAAGTCCCCTATCCAGATTTTGTCAAAATATTAGTACTTTCTATATTAAAATGTGTTGAGAGCAGGCCCTTTAAGAGGGGGTTGCTGGGAGGGCACATATGCAAATAAGTGGAAGTAAGCGAAATGAAGTATAGTGAAGGCGAAACAAAGTGTGGGAAACAGCAAATGACACAAATGTTGTAGCCAATCATGGGGCAACTTTAAGCCTGTGGAAAGTGTGTGGAAAGCTCATGGACAATATCCCTCTCCCTATCCGAAATGTAGTGCTTAGCGAATGAGGACCTGTAACTGTAGAACGATGTGTGTGCTTCCTGCATGGGTGCTTCCTGGGAGTGCTCCCTGGCTCTTCCGGATTCAGGTGCTTGCTGGAATGGCTTCCTGATTGATGGCTTCCTGATTGATGGCGTCGGGCTCGACTGCTCCTGGCCGCGGCAAAAACGGTTTCAAAATGTCATTGATGATTCTTATATAAAAACCTTGGAGTGTCTTTTGAAGAAGTTCATTGTTAAGAAAGCTACATAGAGAGAATTTTGTTTTCAAAAAACTCTTCTAAATATTTCTCTTACATGGTTTTACAGCACAGTATCATTGGGAAATTCCTGCTTACACATTTTCTCTGTTGTTCCTTCCCACATTGTGTTCCTCTCTGCCCCTGCAATAAAACGTTAATAAATACATGGATTTCTAGAGGTCTAACTTCTGGACTTTCACTGTAAAATTCTGCAGAATTCCATTTTTTATGCTGAATTTATGTTCTCACATGTTTGACAGCTGTACATGTGATCATCTTAGAGATCTTTAATAGCATGGGTATGTACATAACATCCTTCAATATGTTATACAAAAAATATGATAAACTATGTTGGACTATGCTTGTCCCAGTTGTTTAAATCTCATTGCCAGAATGAAGATAGTGTTTAATTTACTCAGTACATAAATGACATATCCAGCATGAGGAAAAATAATTGTGTGTCTATTTAATATGACTTTGGTACAGTAAGTTTTTAATTTGCCAGAGTTTGATATTTACATCACAGTACCTAAATGAATGTAGCTCATTTTGACATTACCATGAAGTAGATACCCTACTAAATAGTTTTATGACTTGATTAGGTTGATAACATCAGTAAAACTATAAGACTGTAAAGACTGTAAAAACATTAAATAGCACAATTGTCATTTAAAGAAAAAAAAAAGTAAAAGAAGCAGCAGTTTTGCAAGACAATCTCATGGAATAGAAATGTTTTCCAGGGATTACGTTTGGTATGGATTTGTAGGAAACTGTTTCATGACTCGCGTGTTCTGTGTTTAAAGGCTTGTGGTTGGGTTTTCTTTTGCTTGTGTATCATACCAGTCATGTATACAGTGCTCTGCCATCCTCAGCTAGTTTATAATATTTTTATATTAAAGTAATTTACATATTCATTTGTATATCTTTGAATGAAATGGCATTAGTCCCTTAATATTATAGTACACGCAGATATGCCCTAAGGAAGGGGTTAATAGTGAAGACTTCCCCGTACCCCACACCTTAATGATCAAATATACAGTAGTTTAAGACTGCTTCTAATATCTTTGAGTAGTGACTATCAAATAATTTCTATTTTGTAGCTCAAAGATGCATCTCATGGGAAAGGTTAAATCTAACATGATAATTTGTTGACTTCGGTACTGAATCAAGGCCTTTTCTAATTGGAGACTTTCAGAATAATCCATATGTAAAGATGCAGTTGATAATTGCAGTATTTCAAATGGGCAAACAGCAGGAATTTCTGACAAGTGCTCAACAGAAAAATGTGAAATGGCTGCATTAAAAGATGAGGGAAACCAATTACCTCCCTCAAACTAAGGTCACATTTGAACAACATATCCCCTCTCTTTCCCCCAGATTCCCCAGACTTTCAATAGTTTCCCTCTTTTGCCTAACCAAAGCGTAACTTTTTGTTGCTTTCCTTAGAATTGTCTGTGTAAAAACCTCTTCTAGGAAAATGGGCTGATTAAAAAGGTGAAATATTAAACTGAGCTTATTTTCAAAATTAAATATGTATCATTTGGTCTCCAAAAAGACCTCTTCAGGATTAAAAGAAAGCAAATACAGTTGGTTTTTTTATGACACTGGCCTAAAAATAATTAAAAATTAGAAGTACTTACATTGTAAATGGTGCCCCCCATGGAACTTTAGTGGGCATCTCTTGCTGTATTGGAACTTTAGTTTTTTTCTTTTAGGTGCAGCTGGTATATACTTCTTGATGTCACAAATGCTTGTCCACTGTCCTCAACTTTTCATCGTGATAATTGTAAGGACTTGCTCTGTGTTACAGTGTTTTCCATTCTGTCCTGTTATCATGGAGAAAATCAAGGGAATATATTGCATATGCAGAGGATCTGATGGCAACTATTTCCAATATATTTTTCTGATTTTTACAAGTGTTTGTGAAATAATGGATGAAAAACTTTTAAAGAAATTGATAACTGAAAAATCAGTTATCACTTAATAGAGCCTTTAGGACACGCTGGTTCAGAAATATGGCATTTTGCCATCAAAGCACTCAAACTTTTTGCTGTCCTTTAATACTGTTGAGTGATTCATATGGATGAAAATCTATTTGATTTCTGACTATTATATTAAATGGGCAAAATTTAAGTGGGGCTCAACCTGGAGAACAGTAGAAAATAGTGATGCTTTACTGTAAATACTGAAAAAGGGTGTTTGTTGGCTTTGAAAACTTTATTAAATATCACGTGCCACATGATGCTAGTTTGGAAAAAAAGAATTATACCATAGTTTCTATTCAAAGCATAAAATCTGCACTCTTCTTTTTCCTTTCTTGAGGAAAACATTCAATATGTCTTTGAGGACCATAGAGCTTCCTCATATGTATTACAGAGGAAAGTCACAAGGAACTTATTGAGGATTCCTACTGCCTACCTTGGTTCTGAGGAGTGCTGTTTCCTAGAGTAGCCTGCGATTTTCTGCACAGCCTAGAGAGAGAGTACTACATAAAGACACTCAGTCTTTGTCCGGGGCTGTGAGTTACTGTTCCTCTTGAGCTAATACACCTATCTTCATAAAGAATCTGTGAACCATAATGGCTTTCTGTGGGTATATATTCTTTTAAATCCTGTAGTTTGATGTGGGGTGTTTGGGTCCCCAAATCAAGAACATGCAAAAGGAGCTTAAAGTCAATTTATGTTTTATATTTGACAGAGGGTCCTGGATTGAATGTCAAAAAAGTAGACCTTCCATTTCCACCATGACTGTTTTTCCATAACTTTCAGTGAGCGTATACAATAAATATTTTTCGGATTACTTTGGACAGTAGTACATAGAGGGATAGAATAACCTTACAGACTTTCTCATTTCCATGGATTAGAGCTTTGGTCAATATGCAACTATGGAAACTTCTTAATGGCTTTAGTATCTTAAAAAAAAAAATGTTAAAAAAATCTTCAAATATCCAAATTCACAGAAAGGTTTCTGGGTGTTCTGTTCAGTCTCACAATATCTAGTCTAGACTCTATAATGAGGCTGAGGGTTTTCTTCTGGCTTTAAAATCTGTCTACCTTGTGATGTACTTACTTCATGCTGCATATTTTAAGTATTGGTTTGCACTGGGTGGGAGGGTATGCTCCTAATGAGTCAGCTGCAGGTTACTCTTCAGGTGGGAAAAGGTGAGTTGCATTGTGTTTGTTTTATGCAGTGAACTGGCAAATCTGTCTGATTCTTAGTTCCAGTGCTATTAGTGCTAGAAGAATATGTAGTCTCGGATTAAGAACGTGTTGCTATAAAATATTTAGTAAGTGTTGCATTGTTAGTATGGAATTTGCAGAAGGCATTAATCTGAGTGGGAGCAATGTAAAGCAGACACTATGAATTGCCACCAATAATCTCAGCGGGGTTGGCTGGGCAAGCTCTTAAATAAAGACTATGGGGAATTATACAGAACAGTTTCAGCAAGACTGTTCAACAAAGAGTTCAAAATCTGCTAGACATATTCTTGGAGAATGATCTAAGCATGAAAGAACCAACTCAGATGGAGGAACTTAAAATAGATATCCTCTTTCTTGGGTGAATATCTGTTGGACAGACAGAGACACATCCTAACCAGATAGTTGCCAAAAGTTTTCTTCCTCTTGCACTGGTTATCCATACAAAGTTCCATCTGTTCAGCCAAATTCTTATTTTCTTAGAATATTTGACAAAATGTGCCTCGCATGGGAGGAACCCATGGTTTGAGATTTTTCTTATGCCTAGGAATAAACTAGAGCTCTGACCA
>VZTM01006485.1:0-32520 GCA_013400555.1 Jacana jacana | reverse complement strand
GTGCGGCAGCGGCCGGAAGCCTGTGAGGTGCACTCCCGGCGCGGGGACCTGCTCCAGATGCACTACACGGGCCACCTGGAGGACGGCTCCCAGTTCGACAGCAGCCTGAGCTGGGACCAGCCCTTCGTCTTCTCACTGGGAACCGGCCAAGTCATCAAGGGCTGGGACCAGGGACTGCTGGGGATGTGTGAGAGGGAGAAGCAGAAACTGGTGATTCGCCCCGAACTGGGCCGTTCGGGATCTGTACCCTGCGGGTTTGTCGCCCTGACCGACAACTGGGAACCTGCATGAGTCACTAACAGAAGGCAGAGCACTGATTCTAGAGTGAGAATCATTGTTCTTAAAATGTGCTGGATGGTGAAGATGAGGGAAATAAATATGCTTGCATTTGAGCTTCAAACATGGGCTTGTATTTTGCAAGAAGAGTTTCCAGAAACATGTTGTATTTATTCTGGTCTGCATGTCATCTGGAAGTTCAGCTTGAGACCTGCTTAACGAGGCTAAGCCAGGAATTGCTTTGACTGAGTGTCTGAGCTGGAATTCTTTGAGTAAAATAGTTGTTTTTCTCTGCAGCTTCTTACAAGTTTGACTATTCCACTAGAGACATTTTGAGACCAATCTCATGAACATATTTTGAGCTTATTAAAAGCCTGTCTTAAACCTGGCACATACAGCAGCAATCAATGAAAACCTGGCACTGGTACACTGAACCACATTGTGCTGGCCATAATATTGATGTTAGCTGAATATTTACAGCATTAAAACAACAGTTCATTTAAAAGAAACAAGTTGGAAAGAAGCTTACACTTGAAAGCAGTAAGTAAATTATATCAAATACCATATGAGCTTTGATGCAGGATAAGCAAAGCAATATAACCAGCTCAGGCTGCTTTGATAAAAGATCTGTGTGAGAAGTTCTGTGTAGAAGTTAGTGTTAACATGGAGTTTGGTAGCATAACTTTTTTTTCTCAAAAAGATGTTGTTCAGAAGACAAGTGTTTAGCAAGTGTGCACAAGAAGTTAACTTATTTTTGCTGTGAGTGCTACATTTCACCCTGTAGATGGATCTAGGTTTGCATCTAGAATGTGGTTTGACTGCTGTGCATCATAAAACAGGACACAAGTTGTTTTGGCAGGAGGAAGATGGGAGAATAAAATTGTGCTCAACAAAATATGGCTTTGCCTATTGGCAAGGACTCAATGTGTTCTCAGGAGTGGAGTGCAGATAAAACCTTTAGCCCAGCTCTGATAAGCGCGATAAATTGTAAGGTAGTTAAAAAAGGCAAATTAATACTGGGGGGGGGTTGACAAACCATGTAACTGGTGTAAGATGTACATGTTACAAACCATGTAACATGTAAGATTTTCTGCAATATTTTTATTATTTTAGAATCA
This sequence comes from Jacana jacana, assembly GCA_013400555.1. Lineage (NCBI taxonomy): Eukaryota > Metazoa > Chordata > Aves > Charadriiformes > Jacanidae > Jacana > Jacana jacana. Next base: position 31,126 of record VZTM01006485.1, on the reverse strand, counting down.
TAGAATCTTTTGGGTTGGGAAAGACCTTTAAGATTTTAAAGTGCAACTGTTAGCCTAGCACTGCCAAGTTACCACTAAACCATGTCTGTCAGCACTACATCTACACATCTTTTAAATACCTCCAGGGACTCAACCACTTCCCTGGGCATCTTGTTCCAATACGTGACAACTCTTTCAGTAAAGAAATTTTTCCTAATATCAAACCTAAACTTCCCCTGGTGTAACTTGGGACTGTTTCCTCTTGTCCTGTTGCCTGGTACCTGGGAGAAGAGACTGAACTCCACCTCACTACAGCCTCCTTTCAGGTAGTCAGTTTTAGCTTGGCTAGGAAAATATACTTGAAAAGTCTTGTTTTGTTTTATTCTGGAAAGGAAACTCACAATGAAATTGAAAGCTTTGAAAATATTGCAGTCAGCACTTTCAAAATGCTTTTTGTATGCTTATGTCAAAGTGCACCGTAAACAGCAAGCAAGTTCCACATCTGTACCTAGGATAAAGTATCAGCAGTCCCAGATGGGGAAACAAAAGGCATAGAGGAAATGAACAACTTTCTCAGGATCTTACAGTCAGGCAGTGGCAGTCAGGAATAAAGCCGGGGGTGTGCAATTTTTCCAGCCCTTGTTTTACTCATTTTTCAGGAGTCGTGCTGGAAAACACTATTTCTTTCTCTTAAGTTTATCTCGTGCATACCTACTACGTATAATGCACAAAAAGTATAGTCAGAGAGTAATTTAATAGGAACTCTTAAGTCCTAGACGCAGGGCTTGAAAGCTCCCACCCCAACAATGCATTTGTGTGCAACCATGCACAAATGCCTCATTAAAACCATGCTCCAGTCTCTGAAAACATCAGATTCAGTTAATCATTTTTGTCAGTCTTAGGGGCTCCATGGAATTAGAACTTACTGTTTATTGGAATATTTAGAGTACTTATGTACTCCATATTACAGCTTCTGCTGGACTTCATTTTAAGTCACTGGGAAAGATGGGAGTAAAACCCCTGCCTGTGAAGGAGAGAGGTTTGGTTCGCTCACTCCTGTGTGAAATACTTCCCTGCTTTTGCCTTGGCAGACAGGAAGGACCTGGCTGTGCAATACCAGCCTGAGCATGGGGAGGTGAGGGAGAGGACCCTGAGCTCACTTCACTCACCAACCAAAAATAATCACAAAAATGCAAAATTACTACATTACCACCATGACAGCGTACCCAAACACACATGGTGCAGTGGTTAAATAAAATATTTAAGGGAATGCACTTGGCATTGGCATTTGGTTCCAAAAGGATGGGCAAGTCAGAAATACTCTGGCCTTTGTTCTAGGATCTACGTAATAGCAATAGCAGATGGTGGTTTTTCACTGCAGGAGGTGTCCATTTGGTTCTTGCAGCTAGTGACAACTCTTAGGTGATTTTTGTCATATTTTTTCTAATCCTATTTGAGTACCTGTTTTTTATGAGATTAATGGCTTGCAATCTCCAAGAGACTTATTTAAGATGCAGGAAGAAGGATGTATCTGACAGACACATCTGTGTGCTGCAGTCTAAAAATGTCTCCTTTTGTGAGAGAGAAAGACAGAAAGAAGAGGCTAGAGTACACTTGAGCTGCTAACGAGCTGCTTTCTAACTTTGCCCCTGGCATTTGCTGGTTGCCATTTAAAATGCAACTTTTACTGAGCTGTTGTTGCGCTGCTTTGTGATAATTCTTATTCTAAGCGGTGCTGTCAAGAACTATATGGTTTAAGAACTCTTGTTTCTTCTTAAACAATGCTTCACTTGCAATAGAACAGCTCTGTTATCCATTTAGGTCTGTTGCAACTGCACTGGAAACCTTTCTAATAGCAAACTCTTTTCCGGGGAACCTAATTCATATTTGAGTTTATTTCCCCTGGAATGAGACACTGACAGCACTGACTTGTCACCGGTCGGGGCAACAAACCCACAGGGTACAGATCCCGAACGGCTTGTGGGAGCATACAGATGAGCCCAATATGAGCTAGCAGTAAGTTCTGAAGTTTATTGACAGCACAAGTTATATAGCCTTGTACATAGTTACGGATACTCAGTAACATTTGATAGGGTCTTAGCAGAGGAATTTATTTGCATAGAGCTTCCTTGTCTGCGGTTACTGCTGCATTTGAACTCCTCCTCGAGCATCTTAACTCCAAGGTCACTCCAACCCTGGGGCCTGCCTTTAGTTACACAAGCGCAAGCAAACTCCTGTCAGGAGGCCCTGTGCCCCAGCAAAAGTTTTACTTGTGCAAGCCATTTAGACAGAGGTCGTGACCATCTTCTTCTAGCCAATTCCCAACACTGACTGAAAACAAGCATTGTATTAGACAGGTATTGTGACGGGCTGGCTCTCTCTCAGTCACACATCATAGTTCTCTATTGAAAGCACAGTGAAACGAGGGCAGATCTCCCCACATGGTGCGTGGGGGTTTGTCAAAGGGCTGTTTTATCTGCATTTTGAAGAACTGGTTCTGAAGGCTTGCCGGGTCTCCTGGAATCCCATGCTCCTAAAAAAATCACTGTGTTGTGAGAGAACTCTGCACCAGCCACATGTAGAGTGAGGCCCACCTTCACAATGCCTAATTCTTGCTGAAATCTATAATGGATGAGGATCGAAATGTTCCTACAGAGCTGGGCCCAACTGGCAGAGCATGAAGAGGGAACAGCTTGTGGGGTGGATGCTCTAGCAGTGCTTGCTTGTTCATCAGCTCCCAATACATGTTTTTCAGACTGTGAGCTACAAAAAGTAAATGAGACATATTTTGAATATATATTTCACAATATTCTGCACCTGCAAAGGGTTGTGAAACAGGAAGGTCAGGGAATTCTTATTTTTTCCAGCTATTTTCTGACTGAAAACTGAAGTCCCTGCTCCAACTGTAGTGCCTGCAAGTAGGGTTCTCTTGGCTGGCTTAGACAGTAACAGCTGTCCAGCCTCATTGGTGTACCAGAGCTGCAGTGGAAGCGTACGCAAAGTTAAATGTGTTCTCCGGTGAATGCTCATTTTGATCACCTACCGGAGCCACCGATCATCAGGGTATCAGTCCCATCTGCAGTAATGAACAGGATTTGCAAAGAGCTTCTCCAGCTACCATACTGATTTATGTACTTAATCTGATTAATTGGTCCATCCGTTCCTTTCCAGTGAGCAGGCACGAATTATTAAGGCTGCACCAAACACAAAGTTTTAAGAAGAAAAAAAGCCAAATGTCAGACTTGTGCTACTAGGCCACTACTTAGAAGCTCTGAATAATTTAGAACCAAATAATATACTCAACGACCTGGAATATATATTTTTTTTCCCTCTTCTTATGGTCAGACCTTCGCAAGCCTCTGAAAAGTAAGTTGGTTTACTCAATTAGGTCGGTACAAATATGATGGCTGTTTGACACATCATGCAATTCTCTACATGCAATAAATCACCCTGAAATGCACTGCTGCTGCTCTCTGAGCATGTTTTCTGGGTGGCACAATAAGACTGTCAAAGTGTTTCTAGAGCATACTGATTGAAATTCAATAATCCAGCATCCTGGGCCCAGATATATGACTATTTGGAACAGAATAGCCAGTTAGGCTCAGATGCACTGGGTTTTAATGGCATTTGATTAATTTGATCTGGTCATAGGCATATGCAGTCAACACACAGAACTAAAACAGGATCCAAGTTACTGAAGACTCCAGATTACTGAAGAAGAGGAAAGGAAACCTGATAACACGCAGGGAGAAAGTAAAAATATTGCTAAGGAGAAAGATACAGTTCCACAATGAATTCTACTAGCAGGCAACCTCACCAATGAAATGCTAGAAACCGGTGTAACAGAGCTGATGTTTGTGCAGTGGTTAATTAAACACTAGCCCAGCAGTGGGGCACATCGCTCTGTTGGTCAGGCAGAATATCAAAGCCTGGCACCAGCTCCCTCAGGAGCAGAACCTCCCACTGCAACATTTGCACGTTCAGCTGTTCAGGTGGCGTAACCTCCTAGTCATCTGGGGAGGTCAGAAGAAGAGAGCAACACAGCAATTGCCAAATATTGAATAAAAGCTTCTAGAAGGGGTAACATGGTTCCTTTCCCCACCCCTAACAGTTTTCAGTTGGAAGTTCCAAATAACTTTTTAATTTTACAATAAATTGACACGTAGTTGGTAAATATTTTGCCCCTCCCAGGCAGGTGGGGTTTTTTTCAATTTCATTTTTGTTGATTGCAAAAATACCAACAAGGAGTTGTAGATTCGTTGGTTTGCTGGGTGGATGAATGCAGCCTGACAAGCTCTACCGTGTTGATCATGTAGGACGAAGAAGAGTTTAAGAAGTAGCTGGGTAATCTACAAGGAACAAGCCTTGCAAGTTTTCTGAGCATAAAAGCCCCATTGTAGTCTGCAGGAAACTTCCAGGGTAGGTTCCAAGTGGGGTGGAAGGGGAAGAGTGGGAAACTTTCCTTTTTTGGATACATACAATTTCTTCTTTTACATTCGTAATACAATTGGGGTAATTGAATTGGATGGGTGCTCTGTTTTTCCTCCATAATGATCCCATTCCTACACTGCGATAAACTAGAGGCTTTAGGCCTCATAGTTAGTCCCCTTGGAAACCAGATTATTTCCTTTAAAACAGAGCACACCAATTATCCTCCAAATAGTTTCAATTATTGTGCTTACCCACAGAGCAACAAAAGATGTATTAACCACCCTATCATGTACAGTTGAGCCTCATCCTTAAAGGAGGACTCATGCAATAGCCTCCTTCAGCCACATAATTAAACAGCCCGGAAGCGGTGATGAGGAAGGTGTTTTGGATATCTGCATAGCTTCATCTTAAGCACCGTTCAAAGGTCCCATATTCTCAGCAGTCGTCACAGGGTATCTGCAACTGGTAGTCAGCCTTCTGCATGAACAGCTTCAGTGTTAAAGAAAGGAGAAAGAATTCACCTGACATTCAGACTCAGATATCCAAAGACATTTAGGTTCCTAACACTCACTAACTTCAGAGTTACTTGGGTATTTCAGTGCCTGCGGGAAAATACGTGTCAGAGATTTTTCAACACGAATACAGAGAGGTGAATGCTGTTCAGGTAGAGAATTGCTCTGTCTTGGGAGAAGGGAGTTGATTTTCTGTGCTCACAAGTATAGTGGGTGTATGCAGACTACAACAGTGGAAAGCTGTGTGAAATTTTATCTGATTTTTATTCCTTAAACGTCAGGCAGCAGTCATATATAACTAGATCTTGTGTTTTATGTGTCCACTCTTGGAGTTACTGGTGGGCAAACACATAATTCCTTCTGATAGCACTATTTTAGATGTTAAAAATACTTCATTTGGCCTTGGTTCACATATTGTGAAGCATCTTAGTAGACATGAAGAGTATCTCCGTAGTTACTACTTATTTAGTTTGCAGAAGTATTAATTATGCTAGGCACTCTAGACATACATGGAAACTACAGCCCTTACCCCAGAGACTGACAATCTAATGTCCAAACGTTTCTGACTTTTGTACTTTTCAGAACAATAACCTAAATGCTAGGATTGAATGCATACAATTTGATCTTTCATGCCTTTCTCTCCTTCAGCTAAAACACATTTTGTTAGAGGTGTTTTGCCTTCCTTTGGAAGACTGTTTGGAGATCATGTGACACATCAGAGATGGAATCAGCTTTGTTTACCACAGCATAACTCTGCTTTTCCTTCTCTCATTAGTTGTTAAAGGTGTCTAGTCTGCATTGCAATGGCTAAGATAGCACTATATTATTAAAAAAATCCCCTGAGTCTGTGTTAAGCTGCAACCTGTTATGCTTGGCCCAACAGGCAGTGAAGTCTGAGCTCTAATTTGGCAGTCCTGTTTCTTCCTACACTTTTTAAGCCACACTAATGAAACACTTGTGGTGACTTTGGTAGTGTTTTTGGTGGAAGCTTTGGTGCAAATAAGTGAGCCTGGGGGTGGGGAAAAAGAGGTCACTCCCTCGCTAAAGACGGAGTCCTTCCTGAAAGCTTCCTCCAGAGCCTGCCATGCATGTTAAGGGAAAAAAGACATTGGATGTTCACATCCAGGGATATCCATATATAACAAGTCTCTTTCTCTTTGGGGTATTTATTTCTGGTAAGACATAATTATCCAGTTCTGACTGCTGTCAGAACAGTCCTTTGGCCCCACAAAATCCCTTTACTATTCACTTTCTATGGTGAACAAGCTGTACGGAGCTCAATCAGCTACTCTCACTAACAGTCTTTAATTGCACAGAATAGACTGCTTCCATCATCTGTCATTTTCATATTCAGAGGATGATTAACTTGTCTGGCTGCTTCTCTGACCCTCATCTCTTCCAGGTGAACTGCCATCGCTGCCATATTAAAGAAGCTTGCTAACCCCAATCTAAAGAGCTCAATCAGAGAAATGCGGTTAAAATGGCAAATGCAGAAGTGAGAGAGAACGTGGTGTTGTGCAAATATGACATTATACATCAGAGGCCTACAAAAGACTGAGGTGATAATTGCCTGTCTAAAAAACTGGCAAATATTTTAATGCAGCATGTGCCCTCACGTGGCACTGTCTGCCTTGCTTGGTGACAAGTATTGCTCACTGATTTGTTTCAGCAGTATTCCTCTGGCTTGTTTCTTACAGTCAGTTGAAACCCAGCTCATATGAGAAGGAAGAGACAGTTTATTCATAAGCACTAACTACCTCCAAGGAATACCTTAACCAAATTTGGTGCTCTCCTTTTATCTTTGCAGTTCCTACAAGCTGTCTGAGTTGTTTTATTCTCCTTGAGCTATGTTGGGTTTTCTTATGTTCCTCTCTACTTTTTTTCAACGCACAATAAATGTTCCCAGGGTAATAGTGATAAGTCTAGAGGTGCTTCTATTGAGCTTTTTCCCTTTAATTAACCTCTGAAAATCCCCACCTACTCTTTTGAAACTGTTTTCCTGTATATACATGTAGCAACATACATTTTTGCCCGACAGACAGCTTCAGAGAGGTACATTGGCTCTTTGGAGCACATAAAATGGCACTCAGACCAAATGTGTATCTTGAGACATAAAAAGCTATCTTGATTTAACTAAATTGTCTTCTAAGCATGGGGAAGGCAAAATAGTTTCAAGAACGGGGATGAAAATACAATGACTCCTAGGCATAATGTCTATTTTCTAATTAATCAAACAAACTATTCTGCCTTCTAAATCCTCACATTGGAAAGCACTGGTTGGGATAGGATTTAGTAGTATGTAAGTCATTTTACCCCAGAAAAGATTTCAGAGGTTTGGTTATAGCCTTTTCTGTGGTTGCTGGTTTGAAAACAGTGCTCTGAGGCACTAATCTTCACCTTCCCTGAATCCCATAGCTCTTTCTTCTTCTTTAGGTAGAACAGGTATACTGTCAGCTTGTGTCACATAGGCCCTATTATCCAAATTTGCTCCTCTATCTAGCAGTTATAAGACTTTCCAAGGTCTTGAAAGTTTTTTCTTTCCCCCCACCTGCCCTTCTCAGACAGAGAATGGATGAACTGGGTATTTCTTAGATAGAGTAGGACACAAGAGACATCCTCGGTAGTGCAGAAGGAGATTACACATTTATTGAATGTCTCTGCTTAGGATGGAAATCTTTTAAGTGGATACATGTCTTACAGTGTGCAGTCAATCTTGACATTCCTTGAGCATGCTGCAGTGGAAAAAGAGCAAGGCAGGGATGTGTGATTTTCTCATGCTCATTAGGCAGAAGTCTGTTAGCAGGACCTCACAATGGTCAAGTTCCATTTTGATATTAAGACTGCACTACGATGCAGGGAAGCAGATGCACATGGATAACGAAGGAGGTTTTTACTTAATTACACTGAAAATGCTGATGGGCACAGAACAAATAATTTTTAAGTAAAAATACCAATAAAAATAATCCACTAACTTAGATGGATTAAAAGTATTTGCAAATTACCACCAAATTCAAATTGTTCTAGCAAACCCCTCCCCTCATAAAAATTATTTTTTTCAAAACATCCTTTTTTTGTTTCAAAAGAATGTTTTACTTAGACATGTGAAATGGTGAGGAAAAAATGCAAATCTGCAGAAAACATACATTTAGAAGTAAATTATAAGGCCTTTAGACACAAAACTCTTTTCCAGGGAGTGGAAAAAGAAAAACAGAAAAAACTTTTCAAATCAACTTAAAATCCAGTTATTTTTTACCTTTTGTGTTCAAGCATAGTTCAATTTTCTGGAGCAAAAGAGCAGAACTGAGAAGTCTGTGCTAGTGCAGTGTGAAAAGGTTTGAGTTAGCTTAAAACTGCTTTCTTAAGCACTGAAAGCAGTCTAAACACATCACAATGGAAATCTGTACCACCTAATTTGCACTGCTTTCTTTTACCCAGCTTGACACGAGTTAGCTTAGGTGTTTCTACATTACATTGCATGCTGTTGAATAAATACAGCTCGGTTGGTCAGGAGCAAATTGCTTTGGATCAGTTGATTTCAAAATAAAAAAATATTTGCATTTCCTTTTTTTTTTAGATATTGAAAGCCTCCTCCTTTCTCCTGCAAGAATTTGATCCATTTCCAACAGTTCCCCTATTCCTGCTAAGATTAATTCTAATTAATTCTCCTTTTCATCTTAGCCTGTCAGTTAAGTAGTGTGAGCACAGAGAGAGCTCTTTATGAAATGTCTAACACATTTAGTTTCTTAAGTCTAAATATTTCTTGAAGAACTACAAAAAGAAAAGCTTTTTGTATCCAGTATTTTGGTTTACCTCCTGGTGAGCTATTCCATAAACTTGCACATACCTTATAGGCATTGCATTAGCTTTTCACTCCTCTTGCCCTCCCTGTGATCTGATGTCTGTTACATATAAATGATTAAATAAAACAGGAACTTTTTTTATGCTTCGACTTAGAATAATGTAGGAACAGAACAAGACAAGGGACTGATGAATGAGGTAATATAAGTTGTTCCTAAAATCTCAAATGCAGCTGATGCTAGGGAAAACAGTACAACTTTGTCCATGATGTGCATTATTTTCAATGTTCTGAGGCATAGTTCTAAGCTTTACCTGAGCATATTAAATATGTGGCATGAGAAAAATTGCTTTCTTTGTGAGTGATTTATATAGGGAGACAAACATATCCGTTTTATGTGTTTGTTTTGGTCTGCAAAATTAATTCTATCTGCCTCAACTTGGACATTTATTCTAAATTTTAAAAATTCACATTAACATATAGTAAAGACTTCCAAGAGAAATAAGCCTCATCTGAAAGTTACCTGCAGCTGAGTTTTGAGGATCTCCAATCTGAGGCTTTAGTTTCTTATTTCTTGCCATCTGTATTTCTAGACTTTGCTGGAGCGATGATTTCTTCCTGTAGAGACCCCAACTCAGCAAAGGGTGGTTCAGATACTCAAAAAGAGAGCTCTTGCATTGTGGGACACCCTGGTGTCCTTCAGATTGTTGCTAGCTCTAACAATGTGATCCCTATGCCCTCCTTCTCATCACAGAAATTTCAGGAAAATGTCAGAGATTTTGATTTTATAATTCCAAAAGGGCACTGCTATGTAGAATGTCTTTTGGAATACATGGAATAAATTTCGGTTTTGAAAGTTTAAGGTGTAAGTGGTTGACCCCTGGGAAATAAGCATACTGCTTCACTGACTGCTTTAATGAAGGTTCTCTGTTAGAGAACCTGATGTTCTTTATGGAGTTTGCTTTGCAATATTGACTTACTTACCTAAGCTTGCAAAGAGCTCATATCTCTCCCACAAAAGTCACATTAACTGCTTCGCTGCTGACCAGCATGTAGTAGTGCAGACGGTGTGATTTGCAGCAGTAAACCAGATTGGGGTTTGGCCAGGTAACTGGCTTTGCATGCTGCTAGCCAGGGAAACTCCAAGACCTGCTGCTCTCCTGCCGGCGTGATCCCCCTCTTCCTGAACTGCACTACTTGACCTTAGCTACATATTCTGGCTGTCAGATCCATTCCTATAAATGTATGTTCTCCAGTGGTACATTGCCAGTGCAAATGAAAAGTATACAGACCAGACTGAGCATTTATTACACTTCTGCTCAATGCTGTGTAACAAGATTGATGACTCCTTCAGCTCCCAGTCCTACTTTTACGGAAGTCAATATATACCTTGCCAATATAAACAGGAGTGTCTATCCATTTCGATAAAACACAGCCCCCACTATTGTACATCCCCGTGTTTCGTTCTGCCCAGCAGGGTCTCGATGCCCTTGCTGGCTATCACACATCCCTAAGTAAGGATGAACTTCATGCCCCCTGAAGGGGAGGGTAAAACACGCAACTGCAGAACTGCAGGCAGTAAGACGTTAGCAATGTGTTCAGACTGACCACCAGACTGGAACAAGCGGTGTGCTTTGCTGTGCCTGTTTGTGCAGGCACTGAGCTCACCTAACTTATCTGTTAATTGCTTTGACCTTTTTGTTTACTTCCTGCTTGGGAATCTCAGAATTTGCTCCACTAAAAATGACTTTTGGATTGCAGCATTAAGCAAACATTGACTTAACCTTTGCTGTTACTCTGTGTCAATATTTCCAGTCTATTCATATGCATGGGCTATTGCACTAGATAAACCGGGATTGTGTTCCAAAGCAACGCTCTTTTATTTATCTGGAGGTATTCTATTGTGCAGGCACTCAAAGCGCCCACATGAACTCTCATGAATCTCTTTAATAAAAAGCTTAACCCTTATCAAACAACAAACGTACCCACGGAGTGTCAGATAAGAGCAGCTCCAGTTTAGAAGTCTTTTCTGCTCCTTGTCAGTTCTCTCCTCCTCTCGGCATGCTCTTGCTGTATGACCTATTACAACCCGAGCACCAGGTACAGACTGGGGACAATCTGTTTCCCAGCCACAGCCAGGCAGCAAATGGGAAGAGCAAGATCCTTGGAGTCGCATTAGAGACGCAACCTTCACCCTTGGGTTGTACAATTAGATGATAGGTCAAAGGGCATTCTAAAACTGACCATTAAGCATTTCCAGAATGCTAACATGCAGCGGTGAATGGTGCCATCAAAATGATTAAGATCAATAGAGTGCTCAGGCTCTTAGAGCATCATTTTGTATGTGTTGTGTTATCGGTGACCAGAACGGAATATGAAAGCCATTTAGAAATATTTAATACTGTGCATGAGATGACAAAACCAATTAGTTCGTTGCTGATACCCAGCATCTCTCATTATTCTGCTAAATTCTGCATTTTTAACTTATTACCTGGTAGATACTATATTTTTCAAAGGGCCATTTTGTAAATTACTTCTGGGACTCGTGCATTTAAAAGAGACTTTGTAAAAACAAACTTTGATCCAACTTCTTTGATCTAAAAGCCAGCCGAGCTAGGTAGAAGATGAAGAGCTGTTTATGCATTGGCTGCCTTTTGGAATAATACTTTCCTTAAAGCGGTCAAAGGTTCAACACAGTTCAAACTAATCTCAGTATTTCTTTTTCATGGATAATAATTAGATTTTTTCCTATTTGTAAGTTACATGGTTCTCTCCTATGCAACTGTTGTCAAATTAGCCCTTAAATCAACCTTTAAACTGTGCCCTTCAGTAACTACATTTTTCTTTCTTTTCTTTATTGTTTTTTTTTCCTAAATGAGGTGGTAATCTCTATTGTTATGTGGGGTTTTTTAATTCTACAGCCCAGCAGGCATACCCCTCTTCCCAAAGCCAGGGGTGGGCATATGTGTGCATACCTAAGAGAAGAAAAGAGAAAAATCACTAAACAAAAATCCCATTTTCACACTCCCAAACAGGCAGAAGGGAAAGCACTGGAAGGGCTTGGGGGATGATTTTCCGCAGAGCAAGTTTTGTTGGACTAAGGAAAAATCTGGATTTGGAGTTTTGGAGTTTTACTCTCTGTTCCTCCACCAAAAACCTGAACTCCGTGGTCACATAAGCAGAAGCAGAATTTCTGTCTGTGATCAGGCACTGTATATCTACATAGATGACAGCAAGCAGTACTTGTGACATGATTCCTGTCTACCCACCTGCAAATTAAATAGGTCATCGACTTGAATCAGTGAAAACAGTTGATTTTGTTCGTTAGTATAGAAATTTTCATTCTCTTTCCCTGTCAGGTCCCAGAAAAGGAAGGAAGATTTTTTTTTATCTTTCTTGCACATAGTCAAAAGTATGCACTAGTTCTGAGTGTTGAAGCAAAATGGCTTTACGTGTGAAGGGAATGAGTTGGGTCTTAGGACCTGCCTTGAGTGGAGATTTGATTTTGGTTTCTGTGTTTATGGATGCAGGATGGACAAACTGAACAGCATTGTAGAGACATTGTACAGACCCTTATTTTTACACACTCTCAGACCAAACAAGAAGAATCTTTTGCCAGTCCAAAACCTATTCTTGTAGGGTCTTACTCAGCCAAAGAAGCATTTGGGACACTAAAGTAGGACATTTTTTTAGTAAGGATAATTTGGAAATTGGAAGCTGAAACCAGACACAAAAAAAGTATGTCTTTAATCAGACATCTAACTGAGGAAGTTTAAATGCAGATTCCCTTTGTTTAAAAAGTAAGACACATGAATCAGCCCTTTTACTTAAATCTTCCAGTTTTCTCTGAGAAACGATATCCCTTTCAATGAGCCTCAGGCATTCCCACTTGACTCAGGTTAATGCATTTGGTCTCTATAGAAACAGCAGCAGATCCCACATGTAACTTGGAAAGGTCACCTCACTTTTGTACAAAAGCTCACATTGTCTTTTCCTTCTGTTCCATAAAACAGCAGTAAAACGAAGCAAAAGGCAATGCACTGCACTCATCCAAAGTCTCAGAGCTCTTCTGCTCTTGCAGACGCTGATGAAAGACCAGGCCCTTCAGTGCCTGCGCTTGCTGACCATTGTGGGTCAAAAGGAAACACAAGCTTTTAAATACAAACTTCTCTGTCTAGGAGCCAGCAAAGCTAATGAGCTGTAGCATTTCCAAATGGGATCTTGGTAACACCATCTGAGGGCTTGTGTACATACAGAATTGTGCAGGTTTGCCTTAAAGCATAATTCAAAATGCATTTAATTAAACAAGAGGAAAAAATAATATGGAAGCTTAAATAGATATCAAGCAAGCTTATGTCAATTTGATTGAGTGGTTTAAATGAACCACAATAATCCTCTCTTAAACAGAGCTGTCTCTTATCCTGCATTTTCTAATGTTTTAGCTGCTCTTGGTTTAAAAGGTAATTGAAGTTAAAAGCAGTCTGCAAGTCAGTTCCCAACCTCACCATCACATCTATTAATGGTGAAAGTATTGGGACGTGGTGATCAGTGAGAGGCAGAGAAGAATGCTTGAACATCATGAGAACCCCCTCACCCCCTTATAAAGAAAGAGAGCTTTTTCATAGGAAAATGGAGCCCTAGAAAGAAAAAAAAAATTCCTGAATTTCCCATATGATTTGAGAGCACTTTTTTATGTGTTCAAATGTTCAGTTACACAATCTTTGGTGCAAGGAGGATTGTTCTTTGGGGAAGAAATGTAGGTGAGAGAGCTTTGCTTTACATGTAGAGACATTTCACAAACAAGTCCAATGCGAATGAAGGGGTGATTAGTCAGGAAGGTAACTCCAGGCCACAGCCACAACCAGACAGTTCTAGGGCAGCTCAGTCAGCTTAATGCTCCTAATTCAGACTTTCTTGCTGAGGTTTCTGGATTACAGGGTTCATGCAAACATTATCCGTATATTTCAACCACTTTCTGCTCTGTGGTATGCAGGGCAAAAGTAGGGCTTTACAGCTTGTACGCCCATTTATTGAGTGCACAGGTTGTGTAGCTGATAGGGAATATGTTCCCCTTAACAAAGTCACATAAAAATGCATAAAAGACTAATGACAAGATTAGCTCTGTATTTAATAATAACTCAGACCTTTCCTGGGAAAAATCCTAGTAACTACATACTAACAGCATGCCACTGGGTTTTATTAGCTGTGCAGAAGAACAAGCAGTTGTATGAAGACATCACCACACTTGGGACCCGGGCATACAGCAAGTGACTTCAGCTGATGCCATCTTCAGCTCTTGTTGAATTATCTGCTATCCTAGTAGGTTGTGCTACACTAGTCTTACTTGTATTTCTACCCAATCGTCTTCTAAAAGGATGCTGTTGGAGTCTAGCTAGCCCAGTCCTTTCAAAAGGAATATGCTTACAAGTTTCTAATTATGTAAATTCATATATAATTTAGCACAACCCTGTTAATGAAGTTTGTTGATATGGAGGCAGAGAATATCACTGGGCATTTTTCACCTTTGTGGTTCCCTCCCTGCTACCTAGAGACGGCAACAAATCAGGCTAGGATCTCCACAGAGAGTGGCTCCAGTTGCAAGACTGAATGGTACACAGCTCAAAGGGCTCCCAAGAGCAGATGGGATCTTCAGATGCCACTGTAGCATGTACTTCTGTAAATCAAAGCCATGCAGAAATGCTTCAGAAGCAGAGATCATAAAGGAGTATGCTCTAAAGCGAGATCTTGTGTACTCTTTCAATTAATTTTCGTAAGAGCAGAGTATATAACTCTGAGGGCTGAATTTGGAACTAAATGGAACTACCCCATCCTTTTCAATGGCAGATACTACAGTGCAAGAGATTTGGTAACATCTTGGTAAAGCTATATTGATAACAATATGTACCATTTCAATGTAGTATTTCAGGAGTTATAGATGAAGTGGGCCATGAACTCAGAAGAAACGTTTGTCAAATCATGTAATGGAGTCAACCCAATTGTTTTCAGTAAGTGCTCTGATAAAAGAAGCACCAGAAATACAATGGAAGGTATTTCCAAGGTACCTTGGATGGTCCTGTCTTCATACTGGGTTGTTCCTAAGAGTGGTCAGACACTGGAATGTGCTGCCCAGGGAGGTGGTGGAGTCACTATCCCTGACTGTGTTTGAGTAGATTGGATGTGGTGCTGAGGGATCTGGTGTAGGGGAGAATTTGTAGAGTAGGGCTAATGGCTGAACTCAATGATCCCAAGGGTCTCTTCCAACCAAATGATTCTATGTTTCCTTATATTAGTATAATTAAACTGTTTCCTAGTTGATTGCTCTGCACCTTTTTTTTTCCTAATTAAAAAAAAAATACGCTTGCTTTTTTGCTGCTGCTCCAGCTCTGCCTGTGCCCAGATAAATACATATCTTTGCATGCTTCTGCTGACATGTCCACATTGTCAGTTATTTTTTGGCTCACCTACAACTCATGCCCTTGAAGACACAATTTCTTTGCCCCAGATATTGCTAGGATGGAAATAATCAGTCGTTGTTTAACAGAAATCCAAGTCTGCTCCAAGCAGTATGTTCCAAGTTAGAAAGATTTTATTTCTCTTCAAGGAGCTCTGCTTGCACAATAGAAAGCAAATAGCTACTCTCATCTGGTGAAGATTTAGCGGGAGAGGGGAAAGGATCAATGCCAGCTCTGTCTGCAAGACATTAGTGTATTCAGAGTGCCTGCAATAAATTTTTAACCTTTTCCAGGTTCTCCGGGGACCAGTGGGTATTAAAATATATCAGCACTGTCATCCCAAAGCTTTAGTATGCAAACCAAAATGAATGAGATGTTTAGCAAACCACTGATAGATAAATCTTAACATTCCCTTTTATTAGACAAACAATATATTTTATTAGACAAATGACGGAGAGACTACTTCCATGTCTGTGAGGCAGAGTTTAAAGCAAAGGAATACTTCATTTTATTGAGCCAAAATTTCCAATTAATTCTGTTTTCATTTAAAATTAATACCCATGGAAGGATGTGATGACCAAGGCAGGTTTTAATCTAGCATACATGGAACATCAAGTAGTTTATGAGCACAGCAATGATACTGCCACAGAGTTGCCTGTCTGTATTCCTTTTCTCATTTCTTGAAAAGGGTTGTGATTTCTGTGTGCATGTCAGGACATGGTCCTTTGGTAGGTGTCCAGATCAGTACCAAAATGAATTGGTCCAGGTCTTGAAGTTGGTTTCACGCCACTGGATATTGCAAGAAGGTTTGCTCGCAGAGAAGCATTGCCACAGGGCAGGTGCTTGCAAACAGATGACATTGTATAACAAACCACAAGGTGCTGTGAACGTGCCTTTTGAAGTGCAAAAGGTGCTATTTTATTTGACCTCAGTAGATAGATTTGACATAAGAGGGACTTACCTTGACAAGGTGGGAACCTGCAATACTCCATGTGTCACTGAAGAGGTAAAGTAGAAGTCCTCCTCGCACTGCATTTTGTCAGCATGTTTTGACCACCTCCAAAAAGGACAGCACAGGCTCACAAAGAATGGCTTGGATCACCAGCTTGGTACATGTCTGACGTGAGAGCTAAAAGGACAAGGAGAGCTTTTACTAATAGAAAAAGCTTGTAGTGAAATGCAAAAATTGCAGGATAAGAGAGGTCACTGCTGGAGGCTGTCAGCAGTGCCCAAGAACAGACATTAGAAATGTAGACTCAAACTGAGACAGAGTCATAGGCCAAAGGAGGGAAGGAAGGAGAAGGTTAGAAATCTGGGTAGTTATAACCTAGGCATGGCACAATATCAAACACTGGGCAGGACGTGAACTCTGGAAATGGTCACGTAAACCATCTCTAAATGTGTTTGACCAGCAAGAAACATTCAGAACCTGGGGTCTGACTCATGACTTCACTGTTTGTGCTAACCCTCAGTGTCTTTTTCTATGTCGATTTTAGAAAATTTGTAAAGAAAAAACTACTTTTTAAAGCTGTTAGGTTGAATTTTGCTATGGTACAGCTTTCTAAAGCTAAATTGGATATACTTTGGAACTTAAATATGTTACAATTTAGAAGTTTTTTATGCATACATATTATGCATAAATTCTAAATTGTTCTAAGTTATTGGTATGTTATTAACATATAGCAGAAGAAAACCCTGAAGAGCTCCAAGCTGTCAAAGCCTGTCAAGGAGACCATTAAACTTCAAGGGATTCCTTTGGACATACTTATGAGCAAGTATCCAGCTGAGTCTGGGCCTGGCTTGCTGCTATTGTATAACGGGCAGGATGTGCTGGTGTTTGGCACTGCAATAACCTGCACGAAACTTTCCCTGCCAAAGCTGTCGCCGCCTCCAGCGAGGGGAAAACCAGTCTTTCAAGTCCCTAAGATCAATCTCCCCGTGTCTGTTTGGCAATGTTTGTAACCCAGAAGGGGTAAAGAGGGAGGGATCAGCTGCCTCAGATTAAATAGTAATGCAAGGTACGCCTGTCCCAAACCAACCTGCCGAGATGTAGGTTGTAGGAAATCAGGAGCAGGGAACTGGAGTTTTCATAGGTGCAATATTTGCACTGATGTCACTGGGGTATATTTATAATAAATTATTCTGAAACATATGTACCATACAACTAAGTATATGCGTAACTCAACCCTTAATTTCTCTCTTAATAACGTTTTGTGCTCAGTCTCACTGTCAAGGGAGCCCAGCTGCACTTGCAAATTAGTGCTAATTTTGCAATGCAGCTGTCATGCAATGGGTCAGAGTAATGAAAGGGGTTTTAATAAAATTTGAAATGAATTAAATCATAATCTCACAAGTAATTTTTCTACAAGGGGAACAAAATACTAATACCTCCTTTGTATTCCTCTGGGAATTCAGCATTCCCATATCATGTCAGTCACCTTATTTGCATTTTGTCAAATTTTGTGAATTATTCAGCATTCAATTGTGGATTCAGAGCCAGTAGTGTATACTCTGAATGCGTAATACTAATTATACCCCAATACCCCAATCAGTATTCTATATTCATAACATGGAAGGAATTAACTGATTTTATGTGCTTATGACATTCAGAATCAAATATCTTAAAGGCAGTAGTGTAGGTAACATTACTGCATGCATACATAATAGCATGTATCCAAATAATGAAAATTACAGTGGAAAATACACATTGCTAGATTCAGTGGACTTCTCGATCAGTTACAAACTAACCAGAGTTTAAAAGCACTCATGTTCTTTCTAATAGAGTCTTTTACTCTAATATAGTAATTAAGGAATATTTTTTCTGGAGTCTTTTCTGTCTCATTCCCTAGGCAACAATCCTACAGACACTTTGATATGTGCTTCACTTTCAGTATACAAGTAGTCCCAGAGGAGTCAGCGTGACTATTCATAGCCTCAAACACGAGGACATGGTTAAGTGTCTGCAAGACAGAGGACTTCCTGCAAAGAGCTCATAATAACCCTCTGAAATGCCCAACAGCATCCCGAGGTGTATTAGAAGTGGGGGTGGTTAGTAGGTTGAGAGAGGTTCTCCTCCCCCTCTACTCTGCCCCGGTGTGATATCTGGCATATTGTGTCCAGTTCTGGGTCCCTCAGTTGCAGAAGGGCAGGGAACTGCTTGAGAGAGTCCAGGGCAGGGCTACAAAGGTGAATAAGGGAGTGAAGCATCTCCTGTATGAGGAAAGGCTGAGGGAGTTGGGTCTCTTTAGCTTGGAGGAGACCGAAGGGTGACCTTATTAACGTAACACGTAAAGGGTGAGTGTCAGGAGGATGGAGCCAGGCTCTTTTCAGTGACATCCAATATAGGACAAGGGGCAATGGGTGCAAGCTGGAACATAGAAGGTTCCATTTAAATATGAGGAAAAAATTTATCACAGTGATGGTAAGAGAACACTGGAACAGGCTGCCCAGAGAGGTTGTAGAGTTCAAAAACCTCCTGGACATGTTCTTGTGTGACCTGCTCTAGGTGTTCCTGCTCCGACAGGGGGATTGGACTGGATGATCATTCAAGGTGCCTTCCAATCCCTGATATTCTGTGATTCTGTGAGTATAACAGAAATGTGCCCTTGACAATGGAAAAGCTATAAAGCCAAATTTGGTCTTGGTATGTGCAAGCCCTTTAGAAATTAATAGTAACATTGGTGTTCATCAAGGAAGAGAGAGTTTCTATCCCTGGATCCTGTGGTACCCCTTGGGATGATAAACATTTTTGTCAGTTGTATTTATGCATGCAAATCCAGAAAACAAACCCGATTATCTAGTTGAGATTAATTTCAGATGTAATCTGCTGGGTTTCCACATTGTAGAATTCACTGGATGCTTCTTGGTTTTGTCCCCCTGTTATTATTTGAACTTCCATCCATCACAATTTTTTGCTCTGTAATGCATTAAAATGGTGTGATGTGTAATCATCTAATGTCTTCTGATGGTTCTGCTGCTTCAATCATTAAACGTCTTGATGTGGAGATGTTAGAGAAGTAACAAACATGTAGCGTAGTTGCTAGTTGTAGGGAAATAAGGAGAAAAATCCTAAAATATGAATTGGCAAATTAGGAGTAGCTTTATCTAGTGCCAAAAGTGCTGCTGCAATCTACCAAAGGTCTCAAAAGTTTGCACTTTTGAGTCTCCCTGCCTCCACAAACCATTTATCTGTTCGAAAGGTACTGTCTTTTTAGTATCATGTGGGTATTAGCATTCACTGTCAGCCACTGGTTGATTTTCATTACCCTTATTCTAGCGGAAAACATGCAAAATGCAAAAACCCCCACCCAGCATCATGTGAATGATTTCAGCAAGAAACCAAGTGCTGGATCCTAAATTTCCTGTTTGAATAATAATTCCATGTTGTGCCCCAGTGCCTGGCCTTGAACACTTTCAGGTATGGGACCTCTACAGCTTTTCCAGGCAATATGGAGAACATCTTCACAGTGAAGATTTTTTTTTCCCTTGCAGCTCTCCATGCCAGAGTACAGGCTTCAACACGGAGTGAGTTTCAGATGGTGGATGCATCCCTGCAAATGTCCCAGGCTGCAGGGAGTACCTGGGGCTTCCCTCTGAGGCCAGGAGAGATTGCCCTCTGTCCTGTAGGAGGTGTGCTGCCTTGGAGGAGCTGTACTGCTAAGTGAAGGAATTACAGGAGAATTCTACTAGAGAAGAGGAAGAGGAGATGGGATCTTCTCTGAAATGTAGCAGCTTGAAGAGCCCCCCCGTCCACCTGCAGCAAGAGGGAGGCAGAGTACTCCCACGAGTATTAAGGTAAGTGCAAACTCTGGAGAAAGTGAAGGATGGAAACTCGTGACTTCTAGTACCAAGAGTAAGGCTCCTGCTCCACCTTAAGGGCTTGCAGCTATAAAATAGGTTTACTGTCATCAAATTTGAAGAGGTACATGGGTATTGTGTACGTTAACAGCACCCAGAAGTACTAATCTTTCAAAAGAGGCAAGTGCTCTCATCAGAGCCTTGCAGCTGTTTGCTAGAGCATGAGGCTGGGACTCTCACTAGCTTTCCTGTTGTTCTCTTATGTCATGGGATAGAATGGAACAAAACTATAAATCAGTCAAATTTCAGGTTTAATTCAATTGCTCTGGCTTTAAGTTTCGAGATTACAAGTAAGATAAGTACTCTGGACTGTACCTAATAAAACACTTCCTTGTCTGGCACAGAACTTGGATCATTACATGGCCTTGTAGAGATCATATTTAGATATTTTTTTTGTTTGGTATCACAATGTGCAACGAGTTGCAGAGCTGAGCTTCTTTCTTATCTATCTTTAAAACACTTTTAACAGCACTATGTAACTTCAATTTAATGATATTTATTTAATATCTGCCAGAGCAATTTCACTGCCTTGTTCAAGGATACCATCTGCTTCAGGTAAGAAAATGCGGTGCCGTAACCTTAAAAGAAATCCTGTCAAAGCAACATATTCGTTGTTCTTATATAAGCTCTGACTTTCTGCTGTTGATCTGAGAAATGAGATGAGTCATGCAGAAACCTCCATCCAGCTATGGTTCTTTGGTTTACAGGAGTAAATATTTTTAAAAGCCCATCTCTTTCTCCCCAGTATAAATATTCCTAAGTGCCACCTGAATAAGTGAGTTTCCTGACACTGACAGCAGTTGTCTCTAATTTCTGGTACAAAGTTTTATTCCTACCATCACTGTCCATAAACTCTATTGCTTTCCAAAAATGGGGGAGAGAAAGCATTTTAAGAACTCTTGCAGTTTTTATTGTGGTTGAAGTGTATCAACTATAAGGACTTACACCGTCACTGAAATCAAATATTACATAATAATTTTTTATACAGTTGTAAATTTTGGGAGCAGCATACTTTGAGATTACAAATGTCTGCTTTTCCTCTATCAGTCATGTAAGGCACCACTGAATGCAAGCTATTTAACTCAAGAAGAACTGAAAGGGTCTGATTCTTCATCTGTCGAAGTCCCATGGGTGTAAGCTCAATAGGAGCAGTACTACCCTCTTTGATTGTTTCTTAGATATTGCTAATCTATATTTAAAACCTCTGTTTTATTTAAACTTGAAAATTAATTTCCTTTAATATTTGTGTAAAATAGATTAGAATTAATGAAGTCTGACCCCCCTTATGGTTTAGCATGAGTGAAATAATTACTCTTCAGCAGCACAGGATATATTGTACTGGACTTTCTAGCTTGAGTTAAGAGTTAGAAGTTAAAAGAAGTTAAAAGAAGTTAAAAGAAGGAAATAGCAGAAGCCTTGAACTGCACTAGAAAATGTAAGTTTGCAGTTTCTCTTTAGGAAAATTGAAAATGCATGTGCTTGACATACTTTGTGTCACTGCTAATAATAATTCTGGGAAATTACCTGCATAAATTGAATATAGGAATATTCTAATTTGGAACTTGAAACTGATTACAGAAAAATTAGTTCCTACGGATGTGATAAGGATGGTACTATTTAAAATAACGCTAATTCAGGTATCATCATCTGGACTGAATTCAGAGTGAAGGAACGTCTTCCGAAATCCTTTCAGCACCTCTAGGAAGCTGCAACTGCTTCTTACCATTCTGGTACTTTCAAAGGCCGAAGTCTCATTTGGCGTCAGTTGAAAAGGATCAAACTACAGGGAGACACAATGTATCATTCTGGCTGCAGATACTGGCAGTGTAATTAACTGAAAGCATCTAAAAGGAAAATCCAGTAGTAAAATAGTATCTTGTTTTTTTAATCAGGTGAAATAAAACCCACTAAAGGCTACATAAACCGCTAGTTCTTCAAAGAACAGTGTGCTCATTGATCTTCAATGCTAATGAATTTCCTTGTACAGATATTTTCCGGAGAGTGGGCTTCTACCAATTTCCATTGAACCTGCTGGCCCCGACATCGGAAAGTCTGTCTTGATGTCTCGCAGGCTCTGTGACAGCTCTTCCTACTTTGTCCCTCGGGGCAATCTGCGAGACCTTAATTAGTGAGATTCCCTACTGTTATATTGCTTTGTTTTTTCTTCTCAGAATGATTGCTAGCAGGAAAAATGAAATGTGGCTGCCCTATTTGATAGCCTGATCCATGCTCATCTGGATGCCCGTGCTGTAGGGGTACTTTTCAGTATGACAGTTTCCTTGACAGCAGCTCTGCAAATTCAGAATGGGATCTGAGGAACAAGTTGGGTCTCTTGGATCATAATCTATTGTGAAGGGATTTTTTTTAAGCCTCTTTTGGCCCACACCCATAGCCTCTGTGCAGTGCCTGTGGGTGGCCATGCACAATGGAGTGTACTGTGAAGCCTGGGTGCTGCTCACAGTTCCCCATCAGTCTGTCAGCCAGGTCCAGGATGTTGTCTTAAGCTGCCTTGATATAGGCTGTTGCTCAGCCTGTGGGGGAAGCAAAAGGAAAACACCATTTTAGGACTCATGGGGAAGACAGCAGAAAACAAAGAGGAAACTCACTAGGTGTAAAAGTTACCAGTCTCCTCCCTCAGACGCATGTCAGCGTGCAGGAGAGGCTGGTGCTACTAGAGGCCACAGCTCCAGAGCTCCCCGTTGCCTAGCCGTTTCCACTGCTGCATGTGGAGCCCCTCAAATCTCAAATCTGAGATTTGAGGCATCCCTGCCTAACCCAGTGCTGCCCTGCATGTGAGGCATCGTACTGTTTCAGGGTCCATAGCACAGAGAGAAGCATGTGGCAAGTGCTGAAGCTGGCGGCAGGCAGTATCCCAATCCATGCCTCTGAAACAGCATCTCAGTGCTTCATTGGAACGAGGTGTCAGCCAGCCATCAAGCTCTCCTGCTGCAGAAGCAAGGCATGCAGGGATGCCAAGTGGGTGGGCAGATATATAGGATAGAATCATTTAGGTTGGAAAAAGCTCTGAAGATCCTTGAGTTGAACTGTAACCCTAGCACTACCAAGTTACTGCTAAACCATTTCCCTGAGCACCACACCTCCAGTGATGGAGAATCAAGCACTTCCTTGGGCACCTTGTTCCAGCGCTTGACAACTATTTTGGTGAAGAAATTATTCCTAATATGCAATCTAAACCTCTCCTGGTGCAACTTGGGGCGGTTTCCTTTCATCCTATTGCTTGCTACTTGAGAGAAGAGACCAACCCCCACCTTGCTACAACCTCCTTTCAATTAGATACAGAATGATAAGGTCTCTGCTGTATCTGGGCCTCTCAATAGACCCTATCTGCTGCAGCCTGCTGGATTTGAGCAAGATCTGCAGTATTTTGTGAGACTGGTGTGACAGCATTTTTTTTTCAGTACCTCATCCCATGAGACAAAGTGCTAGAGAGCTGACATTTCCCACAGCAGGTACTACTACTTGCTCCTTCAATTTTTTTCCACCTGCACACTATCCCTGAGCTGAACTTTGCAGATTGTGTGGATCAACGAGGCTGTAATAAAAGGCAGTGGGACTGCAGGCAGGCTACTTCCTGCTGCAGAAGTTTTGTTTGAATGGCTATTTATCTTTATCCTTGGTTGGCTCAGCTGTAACTGGCAATGTCCACAATCCCTTGATAGAAGGAGGGGTGAGTGTGAGTTGCTTTTGGTTCCTTGTGACCCTCATTTCTCCTGACGCTTATTTCTTCACGCTCAGCCTCTGCAAATTGTTTGTCTCAACAACTTTTGTTTTCTGGGGAGAGGAGTGGAGTAGTGAAAGAATAAATGCCTTCAGTGCTACAAACTGCTGGATGGCTTTACCCAGAAAATGGGGTTTGTTTGGCCTAAGGAGGATCAGGCAATGGTGAGATCTTGCTGTGTAACCATGGGGGCATAGGGAGGACTGAATCAGGCTTCCCTTGAAGGTGCACAGTGACAGGACAGGCAGCAGGCACAATTCAGAACAAGGGAAATTGCAGTCAGATATAAAGAAAAATATTTCACCCTGAGGGTGATACCACACTGGCATGGGTGGCTGGAGAGGTACATCCCTCTGTGGGATCCATTAGTGGACCTGGCCCTGGGCAACCTGTCTTCAGCTGGTCCCTCCTAAGCCTAAGTTACTCTATGGAGTCTATGGTCTGATGCTGCTAAATGGATATCTGGCTATTTCTTCTGTTCAATAAAGAACCTCTTCTGTTAGTGACTTTGGTACAACCCTATCTATCCTGTATTTCACTTAGACCAACAGAGAAGTACTGTGAAACAGATTCCTCTGAAGTTTCTAGTAACACAGGTTGTCAATCTATTTATAGCAACAGCTATAGCTTCAGAGCCCTTTGATAGCTTAATTTCAGAATACAGGTCTGTCTTGATCCTGATCTGTCTCCCATACTCAGCACAGCATTGATTCAGCATGCAGGGGCTATTTTCCACCTCCAGAAGTGAGGAACAGCATAAATTCCTTTATCACAACTGGTATAACTAAGGAAAAATGAAAGAAGCAGATGTTGGAGGTAATTCAGTCATGCCACTTATGCTGAAAGTCAATCCATGATCAAAATGCTGCTGGAAAAATGTCATGTTTTAAACTGCATCCTTAAGGTGTGAAAAGCTGTTTCACCATCCTGCTCTGGCAGTGGGGTTGGACTAGCTGATCTCCAGAGATCCTTTCCAACCCCTGTCATTCTGTGATGCTGATATCCCAGCGCATTCAGGTTATGATTGAATGAGGCAGAGAAGCAAGTACAACAGCTGAGTCTTGCCCCAGCATGTTAGACTGTTGATAAGCCTGCCCTGGTGGTAGGTACACACTCAGCAGCCTCAGTGCTAGGCTTGGTGTGATGGTGACTATTGCTGTGTTACACCGAAACCTCTTACTTGTGTTTTCTCCCATCCTAAAGCTATTGATTTTTTTTTTTTCTGCCAAAACAGATATGCATTATACATGAAACACAGCAGAAAGCTTTTAATTTTCAGGAAGTCTTTTAGTGCCAAAAACGTAAACTGCCTGAGAAGGAGGATGAAAACTGGGGTAAGTGATATTTGGCAAGATCCACATGTTCCGTTTGTTTATGCAACAATCACTGCTGCTGACTTACAGCTTCAGAGGCAGCTGTGTAAATAGAGTGCTGTGATAACTGAGGAAGCCAAGAGACAAGCTGTGGAAAAATAACAGATAAAACCAGACACATTCTCAGTGCCACGGGGTAAGGCAGAGCTGAACTGTGCCACAGACATCTTTCTATGCTGCTAAGATACCTTCAGTATCCTGTTTTTGAACTATCTTTGCTATTATTATAGGAGTTGTTTGGTTTTTTTAAGGACCTGAAATTGAAGTTTTTTTGAGAAGACAACTCAACCGGCTCCCAGAAACATGGGGGAGAGTCTGATGCAGGCAGCCAACCTCTGCTTTGCTGAACCCTGTGCTCCCAAGCACAAGGGCCAGGAAGCCTTGAACAGTCTGTGGTGTTTGCTAACTTCTTGTAAACAATGCTCACTATTCTGTGGATTGAGAGGTGTGGAGCAGTGCTAGGATCTGCAAACTAATACATTTAATAAGTGCTGGAGCTGCTGCCCCCCAGTCCCTGTGGGAGCTGACCTTCCCCAGATAAGCCCAGCACAAGCGTTTTCCTACAAGGCTGGTGCCTGCAGTCTCGCAAGCGTTCTGCTCTGCAAGTTCAGCCTTGGCAGGCTCTCTCGTTTTTTTTTTTTCTTCTGATAAACAAACAGACTATATGTGAATATGTAATTATTTATACAAGGAGTAGAAAAAGTTACCTGTTGGACTTTTAAAATGCAAATATTCACCTATATAGCTTATTAATTTCTGCGCAAGTTTGCCATACTTAAGCAATATTATGAAGCAACAGTATTAAGCAATGGGACTCAGTTCAACTAGATGATGCATCTGAGCAAATGCACATAAATCTCAGTTTCCAAAACACAGTCTTTATCTTTTTTCAGCCAGTGCATTACCTTTGTTTTTCTTAAAGACATAACTTTTGAGTTCTCTGCACATGTATTGATTTTAGCTCATAGCTGAATACATAACTTCCTCTGTCTGACCAGGTCAGATAATGCCTCTGCCAATTATGCTTTTAAATTATTCTGTAATAATTCCTACAGTAGTACTACATTCTAGGATCATCATCTTTCTTTTGTATCTGCTACACCTCATCATAAAATCCTTCTACATCCTTCCTCACCTCTGTGGTCAAATAGGCACACTGGCTGTTGTTTACCTCGGTGCTATAGTCCAAAATCTCAGCAGGGATGCCTTAAATAGGCCACAAACTATGGAAACATTTGGTTTCTCTAATGATAAGAAAATGTTTTCATCCCTTTTCTCTACTTTTGGAATAAAATTGGCTGAAATGTATGTAGAAATCTCTGATTTGACTAGTTTTAACTCACTCTGGGCAGCTCAATAAAGTTTTGCTTATCATAATGATAATTAAAGACAATTCTCCTAATTCTTTGATCTGTTTACTGTCAACATTTTAAGAAAAATCTCTTGAGGAAGATGTTGATTGATAACTTAAGTAGGGGCATTTGCTTATTTATCTGCCTTTGCAAGGCACATTTAAGTGGTTGTGTTTTTCTTTATTCTACAAAAACTATGCATTACCCACCTGCTTGGTGCAATTTTATTTTTTTACTCAAATCAGCCATCACCAATCATAAATACTGTGAGAAAATATCATGTATTAATCAGCTAATGGACGTAAGCAGGTATGTATCTACAGACTTCATCTCTCCAGGTCAGGCTTGTATTTGGATTACAAGGACAGGTCCTTGTTCCCTTTCTGGGGATACTAGTAATCAACAACCTCAAAGGTGAGCCTGTGTTCCTTTTGATTCTCTCCTTAGAGTTGGGGGAAAATTCAAGACAGAAACTGTTTTCTAACTAGAAAGTCATAAAATTAATTATCTTTTCAATTTTCCATCCAAGGAGGATAGTATTTTCTTGTGATATCCCTCTGGAGGTGTGTGAATTGAGATGGGACAGGACATTTCTTCGTATTTAATAACAGTTTGGCTGAACACATCAATCCAAAAAGAGCCTCTAAAGCTGTTTACTAGGGCCTGATCCTGTAGTGTTGATTAGTCTAAGTGAAAAAAGTGAATCTTAATGGCATGGTTTTATGTGGAGTTATTTTGGGAACAAAAAAATAGTTAATCTATTGAATGGCTGGAGAACAGTAATTGTGGATAAGTATGATAAGGGTGCTTTTAGATGGCTTAGTTGGATTCAAGCAGCTAAAGAGGACTCTTGAGACCGGGTTTCCTGGTGGACACAATAAAAACTATTTACACAGTCACAACAAACTTCTGCCACGTGTTTAATGAGATGACAGGTCTACTTACAAGATAATGGTAGCTTGTAAGATAGAAATAGTTTGCCCTTCTAAATTGTCATTGATAGGAAAACATCGCAGATTTTAAAAAAGATTTTGCCCTCATTTAAAACCATTTTATACATGGGGAACACTGGCACATTGAATTTGAGTGACTGTTTTGATGTCAGAAACTTGGAAAGGGGAAGATCCAAAAATAACAGCTGGGTTTGGATAGCAATAACCTAGTCACTGGATAATATTGTCTTAGAGCTAAAAGCCTGGAGTAAAAAGCTGAAATGTCTTTCTTCCCCACTCTGTCTTTACCCATGTCTGCATGTCAGAGTCACTGAGCTGGAAAAATGTGAATGTTGCTTTACAGCATGAATGAACTAAGTTGTCTCCTGTGCAGTAAGCACATTTCCCGGCTGGGTAGGACATTGCAAAGCTTTTATGAGTTTCCAGCACCATTTCACTCAAGCAAAACCCTCTTGAGGTAGTCCTGTTTGAATGCGACTTTTATCTTTCTTTTTCTATCTAGTGAAACACAACAATGTCCTGTTGTTTTCAGCACAACCTTTGCCAGAGACTAAGGCAATTCACATAAGCAGAGGTTTCTGGCACAGCAGGGGCTGTTTTAGAGATTCAAGAGCCCTGTCTGTAAGTGCAAAGGGTCTTGAGCAGCTTTTATGGCGATGGCATGTTTATTAGCTGAACGGAAAACTTTCCTGAAACCATTAGCTAGGAAAAATTGCAACCAAATGGTCAAAGGGCAGTGCAGATAAAATCAGTGCCAGTGGGATGGCTGCCTCACCATCAAATTGCTGCTGCCTCCCCATCAAATTGCTCCTCACTTAGCTTATTAAAACACAAACAAACAGCCCACAAAGCCCCACACCACTAAATCCCTCCTCAGTCATGACATTTCAAAATAACTCAACATTGCAGCAAGTGATGGGAGTTTGTCTCCTGCCAAAAGGCTCTGGAGGAGGGTACTGTGAACCTTGCTCCGCTTTGAGGTGGCTCCCAGGCTACAAATACAGTTCTTATTGTCCAGCTGCGTTTCGCATTGACATGAAATGGAGACGGTCAGATTGCCTTCTGGTGCCTGTCTGGGCCAATAACCAGTGATGGTGGCTAGTTGTATCTCCGGCGATATTCGGACGTGATGTGCAAAGGGAATGAAGTTAACTGACAAGGGACAGCTATATTAACAGAGTGCTGCCAGGCTAAAGTCAGAAGAATTGCTTAAAATAATGTGTACTTGTTCAGAAAAAGGGTTGAAAAGCTCTGACACTGGCAGTAAAAACCCTATAAAAGAGCACACGTCAATGGAGTAATTGACTGCTTCCCTCACTTAAATGCTTTTTCTCTTTGCCATACTCCTTATGCTCTTGAGCAAGCTGTGATTTAGTGGATTATCCAGAAAACCTCTTAAATGGTACTGGGAGAAGAATTTCCTTTGCAGGAATTCAACCAAGCACGGGAACGGGACAACGCTGACTTTGCAGACCTAGCACACCCATCTCCCTGTAGTCATATGCTTTCTTAAATCCCACAGCAGTTCGGGAGCTTGCTCAGCATCACTACCTTGAATGTTGTTGGGTCATTTCCAGGGATTTGTTGTTTGGATTTTGGAAAGGTGAAAACATATTTGTCAGGTTCCTGCTGGCCTTGTTGCTTTTAATACCTTGTCCGTCATGTGAGCGTTGGCTTTGCTCTTATAAGGAAAAACAGGTTTTCTTAAAAACCAAGCAGGATTCTGTGTAACTTACAGCTGAAGGAAGCCTATATGCAGGGCCTGGCTGCCCAGCCCAGACCTATGTGCTGCTGGTGCTCTGCCCTTCAGCTGGGAAGAATTAAGCCCTGCTACAAGATTAAAGGAAAACCTTGGGCATGGCGAAGACCTCAAAAAGACAGAACGCTTCTTTCAAAACAATGTACCCTGAGATAAGCAGAGATATCTCTGAGCCACAACACTAGGTCTGGAGCCAAGCTTTTGTGAAGTTTGGCCTGCTCAGGATTTTTTCATAAACATTTCCACAATAGAAGAAAGGTTGCAGTTTCTCTTTTGCTATCCTGGATTCACAATCCCAGGTGTTCTGCTGTTATGTTCATTTTATGGTTTTCCTTTGATCTGTTGTGAACTAAGGGGTAGTGTGGCTGTTTGGGGTTCTTTGTTCAGCTTTGCTTTATTCTGCAAGGAAACCGTATGCTGTTCTTACGGTGTCACGCAAGATATTGTGAGCTTCTGTTATTACAAAATTTATGGAGGCTGTTGCGTACTAGCTATGCAACTTTACTGCAGGATCAAGGGCTGGGTCCCAGTGAAACGTGTGGGAAAGAAACCTTGCTTAAGTAGACGTATTTCTGAATGCTTTCATAGCCTCTTTCCATAACTACCAACACGCTACACAAAGCAATGAGATCGAAGCGACACTCTTCCCTTGGAAGATGCTTTCCAGACAGGGATAGAAAGGTACATCAGGGAAGAAGGCAAAGAGCGGGCACAGCAAGCATCCTGCTGGGAGCAAAGTCAGGGTTCCTGGGGGTTCTTTTGTGCTCCCCCACCTTACTTTTTGCTCTTCCATGGGGTACAGGGAACATAGCTGGCACAGACCAAAACTAAAAAGAGCAGCAAGGTCAAATTGCCAAAGATGACTACTGGTATCTGGTACTTCAGTGTGGTGTGGGATAGACGAATATGCCTCGCCTCTGTGTTCAAGGGGATGTAATAGAAGCATTTGCTCAGTGTGAAGGCAGAGTGCAATGGCATGTCTGGAGGGATCATGCTAAACTGATACTGTGGAAGATAATTAAATCTTGTGACAGTTTATCACAGGAGATGCCCAAATAATCACTGTTTTTAAAGGTCTTTAAATCATGGGATTGTAGCCAGACTGTATTTATGAACTATAAGGAACTCCTGTGGATTTTGCTTGACTGTTAGGTTCTGTGACAGAGCTATCTATTTCTGTCTGGTTAAGTGATGCTACCTCGTTAGAAAAGATGAAGTTCTGACCTGGCCGGGTGCAGCAGACTCTTGCTTTCAATCCCCATCTGGAATTTCACAGCGTTAAAAACACCAAATGCTTGAGTGCTTTGACATGTCACTCCCATTCACAACTTCTTTCCTTTGTCAGTTATTTCCTCTGCATTTTCCTCTCTTTAAGCAAATCAGGAAACATTGTCTGCAATTCCTGTCTTATTCCTGGTGTTTTATGTTGGTTTCTGCTAGTAGAAAAACTGAGCAGCGTAACCTTATTTCTCAAGAGAGGTAAAGCACTTCTGAGTGGGATTCCCAGTTGTTGGAGTTAAGGCCAAAGATATTGGGAGATTTAGGGCATGAATGCCTTACCATGCTTTTCAAACAACTTTTCCTAGTCATGGGAGAGAGAGAAAACCTTCCATGCAAACCAGATTTTGTTGCCACTGAATGATGTTGTTTTCATTCCCTCTGCCATCAGATTGACTCAAAAATTTCAGCCACTAGTAACAACTCAAAAGAATTTATTCGAAGTTAATCCGTGTAGTCGTTAAGGTATCTTCAATATAACCTAGGTGTTTGGCTTTGAAAAAGCTTAGTCTGATGCACACGTGTGCTTCCTGCATTACCGTTTATTTCTTCTTTGCATCATCTTCTTGGTGTTTTTTTAATTCCTGTCCTAGTCATGAACCAGCAGAAGTACCTAGTCATGAACCAGCAGAAGTAGGGAGGTGA